>OX453275.1:832500-960000 GCA_949710005.1 Ricordea florida
AGCAATTCCTGTTCCATAAATGTTTCATACTTAGAGATCACTGTTTTGTAGCATGGTTATTTTATAATCCATTCATTTTATTGGGTTTCAGGGCAGACCAGTATAAGGCAAGTAGTCTCAACTTCATCATTTCTATCTTGTTACAAACAAAGCTCCAGTTTTGTGGATATGTTACTAACAGTATATAGAGTGCTATAAGCACCTTAAGACAATCCATAGTGTCTTTCAAGTGAATGTTTTGTACGACATTGTCAGTCATCTACAAGTAAAAGTAGATTTCATCATAAATTACAATTTCATTCATTATTTTAATTGAAACTAGTTTGGTTTGGTTGTTCGACAGACCTTATTGGAGATGTTACTATTCCAATACCGATGCCATAATTTATGTAGTAGACAGTGTGGACAAAGATAGAATAGGGATTTCAAAACAAGAATTAATTGCCATGTTAGAGGTAAGAATGCAAATCTTCTTACAATGTAAAGTTTGTAGCAGAAACTCATAGAAAATTCATCAAATTCCACATCAACCCTTAATTTGGCATTTGGGTTATATTGCAACAATAATACACACAATAATATTGTAAGTCAGAGTCAGTCTATTGTAAGTCTATTGCTATTTACTATAACTCCAGGCAGTGGCTTTCCCCAACCTTTTAACATTGTTTTTGCTTCATGCCTGAGTGTAGTTTAGCAATGCCTGCAGTGTATGTTTAATCCACTCATGCTCAGTATAGCAAATATCACTTTTGTTTTGGGTTTGTAGGAGGAAGAACTCAAGAAAGCCATTTTGGTTGTGTTTGCTAATAAACAGGTGACTAAAACTAGTTTCCTTTGAAAGTTCTCTAATGATTATTGTTGTTTGCCAACAAGCAGCCTTGAGAAGATATGAGGCTGCAAGGCAGCAGCATTAAAAACTGTGTGCAAAAGTTCCAAGGCAGAATGACCTCATAGTGATGTAGCACAAGGTAGTGTAACGCAACTTTTATAATGTAATGCAGAACAGAGAATGGATTGTTTTTGACACCTGATACAGAACAGAGAATCCACGAGTGGTGTGCGTGTTTGTAAGTCCCATGCTCATCCCATGTTTGTCCAATCATTTAAAGCTGTTTGTCGACCCATGTGCAGCTTTTAACCTCAAGCTTTTTAGTCACAACACAGGTGAAGCCATACATCCTGGTGGTGTTGTCAAGTTTCAAAAAAAGTCTTTGCTCATTGGCACTTAGCGATAGCTACAACCAGTAGTATATGGTTAGAAGTAATAATGTTACATGCTAAATTTGTTTCACAAAGCTGTCAGACCGATTACATGGTACTTGGAGTAACAAAAATAAAAAATGTACTCATAAATAGATGAAGATAGTAACATCATACAACCAGTCATACCCAGCTCTTCATTTAACAATTGTTATGTGTTGACTTAACCTCCCCTTGTTTGGAATAAAATTTTTTGCATTGCAACTGCTTCAGTCAGAGGTACTGTTAGTTCCTGAAAGCTATCTTATGTAATATGCTCAAAACATTTTATGACCAATATATTCTATACTATATACAGGCTGTGTTTTTCATAATGCAGTTTTTGCCTATTTGGTATTACTTGAGGTACTTCTTTTCTTAATGTTACACTGTACAGTGTAGATATTAGTAATAACTGCTGGTATGCACCTTCTCATGTAGTTGTGGATTGTCTTTAAGGGAGAAGAATTGTGAGACAATTTAACTAAATGAAGGATGAATGTAAAGTTTTAAATGAAGGATATTGAATCAATTTAACAGCTAGTAACAATAACTCCAAATAAAGCATGAGTGTAAAATAGAATTACCACTCAGATTGTCTAGCATAGGGAGAAGCTACATTGCAGCTTAAACTGGATTGCATTTTACCTTAGGATATGGAAGGTGCAATGTCTGCCACGGAGGTCTCGAATGCTTTAGGTCTATCAGCACTAAAAAGTAGAACATGGTCAATATTCAAAACCTCTGCAGTGAAAGGAGATGGTCTTGATGAGGCTATGGAATGGTAAGCTGTTTTATTGAGTAGCCATGCTTCAGCTGACTAAGCATTGAAAACAAACAGACAAACAGGGTATCAACAAAAACATCTTTATGGTAATTATTTGATTTTAAGCCTGTGCCAATTCATTGTGTTGTGTTTCTCGTCTTACTCACTGTGAAGGTACTTTTCTTCTTTCTCACCTTACCCGAATTTACTCATGCATAGTACCAGAATTGATTACAAAATCGAACAATCAAAAAAGCAATAAGAATTATAAAACTATCACATTAGAGCAGTATTCAGTGTTGACCTTGAGATCATTTAATTGCCAACGAGGCAGCCGAGCCAAGAGGCGAGGCTGGCCGAGGCGGCAGAATCATAATGCCGCGCGTATAGCAGAAAAAATCTCAACTTCTGCGTAAGGGACGTTTTTTTAACCATATTTGGGTGTAAGTAAACACCCCATATTTGGGCAGTGAAGTCACACCACAGAAGTCACACCCCTTATTTGGGCAGTGACGTCAACTTCCTTATTCCTCGTGCTTGGTCCGAACGTCACGTTGGTTATCTTGTGCTTCGTCCGTGTCTTGCTAGGATTTGCTCTGATTTGCTCCTCGTCCGAACGTGAAGTTGCTTCGTCCGTGTGTTGGTAGAATTTGCCCTGTTGTGTGCTAGAATTCTGAAGAGTTTGCTCCTCGTCCGAACGTCACGTTGCTTATTTCTCGAGCCGTTGTGTGCAAGAAATCGAAAGAGTTTGCTCCTCGTGGTTCGAGGCTCGTTGATGTGAGAAAACTGTCAGATTCTTTCTTCAGTTTGAAAAGGCTTTTAGCCACGTTATCGTATTGGAGTTGTAAGTAGCAGCTGATCAAGGAATAGGGCTATACGCACAAATTTTGGTTAGAACCAGCGTGTCCTTCGCTACCTGAACTGAACCAGCGTGTTCTTCCCAATTCAGAACCAGCGTGTTCACTTGTCAATTTCGAACCAGTGTGTTCTTTCGTCGATTGACACATCCTTAATAGACTTGAATCACTTGTCAATTTCGAACCATTGCGTTTTTCGTCGATTGCGACGTCCTTGATAGTCTTGAAATCAAAGAAACAGAGATTGCTGTACACATCTTGTTGCACAGAAATTATCCTTGAACGCCAGCGTTGCGTTATCTAAAACCACTGACGAGGCAAAAAACAATAACCTTATTCCTTGATCACTGCGTTCAGCACAGTTTTTTTATAACTGTTTATATCGGCGGTGTAGGCTAACAAATACGTACAGGGCTCGAAAGGTTAGCAAAAAAATTCCTTTTCAGGCTTCATTCAATGTTTCATGCAGTGTTGTGGTCACCAGTGTTGTCATTGCCAGCCGCTTGTCAAGATTTAATACGCCATTAAGACACGTTCCAATCACTACACGTAATTACCGAAACTTTGTCAAGATTAAGCTTAAGTCTATAACTAAAGGACACATTCACCGTACTATTTTGCCATGTTTTACGTTTACTATACCATGCTTATTCTGTCACTTTCCCTTTATGGAACCAGTTGGTCAATAATCAAACCTTCGTGTTCTCGTATTACAGCAGATTCACAGCTAGGACAATTTAGATCGTGCAATCTATGCTTATTTACGTCCGCCTTTCGTCGCCGTGAATTATACATTTTTCATTACAAACGAAAATATGTGTTTAGAAGAATTCCTCATGCTTCAAATGGCAGTTTCAATCCATATATAATTACAAATAAGGAAGCCCATATGGTTAATGGAAACCCAGCAGGATCAAAGGAATCCAACGGCCATAAAACTTCACCAAACAAACCACAATTTCAGAAATGTTTTACTAAAGAATTATCGGAACCATTGTGTTCTTCAAACCTCCCAGCAGTGCAAATGCATTTCAAGAATTACTGCTTAGATGTTCCAGGAAAGTTCTCCTGTACAATTGACTGTTTTATGGAATTGAGCTGTTACATTTTTAAAAATGCAATTGCCTACGTGGAACGTGATGAAGTTTTTGAAATGCTATATACAGCATGTGTGCACACAAAGAAATCAATATACCCTCTGTGTAATGTTCCAAAATCTACAAAACACAAAACTAGCTTTCTTTACGTTCCATAGAAAGGAAATTATTTCACCTCGTTGGCACTTGCCGAGAGGTACATCTAGTTTAATAAATTCTGCAGAGAAAGATTCCCTTTGGCTGAGTAGCATTCCTCTGACATTGCCCATTACATCCATTCTAACAGATAGAGGTACAAATTATGTATACTGCAGGGCCGGGTTGTTCGAAGCAGGGTTAATGTAACTCAGGGCTAGTGTGAAATTTAAAGGCAGAAATGAGAGCTTAAAAAGCACATTCAGTATAATTCTTTTGCCTTCAAACAACTGGCCCCAGATTTATTATTTGTTTTTTTTTAGTATCACAAAAATAATTATTTATTAATATGCTTTACTTTTCTCTATGGCTACAGGTTGGTGGACAGCCTAAAGACAAGACAGTAATTATAAAACAGATTATCTTCAGCATCACACTTAGCAAATGACTTTTATGAAGAATGGTTTAAGTTCCTTTATATTTGGTGACATTCCTTGTTATCACAATATATTGTTTATAGTAGGAGTGCAGAGTTTATCTCCCACAGATTCCCTGGTTATTTGAATTAAGGGAGAAACAACCTTGCATTGTGGCATTTTTGTGTGTGTGTTCCAAGGAGGAAGGTGATCTGTGCTGTGTATATTTCTTTACTGTTCATAATTTGTTGTTTTCTGCTGGCAACACCTTTGCTTTTGTTGCATATACTTAAATTTTCATGCATCAGTACTTGGTTTTTGTGTACATGTATGTAAAAAGATATTGGAAAGGCCTCTGAAATAAGGGAAAAACATTTTTTGTTCTTTAATCAGTGAAGTGTAAGCTAGGGCCCTAATATGGGACCTGAGCATCAAAACATTTTGGAGATTAATTTGTATGACCTAAATACTCTTCAGTGTAGTGATGCAGAAACAGCGGAGACCATTTTAAGGTGGTAGGGCTAAAAATCTGGCCTATGCAAGCAAACATTAATGTCAGTGTTTTGCCACTTATCTTGCCCTAGAAAAAAATCCAAGCGAAAAAGTGGCTTATCTCCGGTGTAATATAATTTATTCACACAACTGACGTAAAACAAAGGACACAAAGCATTCTTAACAATGCACTTAACCCCAACTAACAAAGAAAATGAATAAATTATATTACAACGGGCAGGTCCCAAGAAAGTGGAGGGGCTATAGCCCTACCAACCCGTCCCTCGCTGCGGTCCCTGTGATATACATAATACTAATAGTTGCTGATCTCTCTGTGAGGTTCAAAGCTTGGGTTAGCATTTTACCGTGGTGAACACGTCATTCATACATGGTTATAGTTATTTTTTAGGATTTGGTTTAGAACCTTCTCAGCTGATCCATTCAGGAACAATTCTGTTGTGGATTCATGGGTTTACAAGGAAACATTTTAATAGTAGGGCACAACTTTGGTCTTCATACTGACTGGTTTTATATCTTGTACATACAGATCAAGACTGACAAAGAATTGTGTAACTTATATGCTTCAGTTATTTACATTTGAATGTAGGTGTCATAAAAACAAGGTCATTGTTATGAAGGACCGTACATTCAGGAGAATGGCATCCATATCATGGTTCTTTGATTAAGGCTTGCATTGATGATTTCACAGCAAATTATGATTGAAAGAATTGTGAATTTATTTGTAGCAGCTTTCAAGAAAATAATTATTAACATCAGAGCAAACCAACCAATAAAATAGTTTACCCGTATACACTGTACCTATGTTATTAGTTTTATTGGGATAAGTTTGTGCATAGCTACGTAGGGGACTAACTATGTACATACCAAATAACTCGGAAAACGAGAATGCTGGTTGATGTAATTTTGAACAAAGGCGCACATGATCCCCATTATCTTTATTAATACTGAGGTTTATTCCCAATCATTTTCTCAGGTTTTAATTTCAAATACTTTGAGGCGAAACGCCAACTAAGGGACTTTTCCATTTTAAAAAAAAGATAGAAAAAACAACACTAAGTACATCTACGGGCGAAGTGTCGGACGACGAGACCGGCGTGGTCCAAGGCTCGTGGGTGAAATTGGAGGATTAGTAGCAGGAACTTCCAATTTGTCGGGGCATGGTGAGCCGGGGAGGGTAACTGAGTCTTCATGCTCACAGAAAAAGCTATCTATACTGGACACGGGAGCGTTTCCATTAGGAACAGGGGGAAATTTGACGTTTGACAAGCGTCGGTCGGAGGGCTTGTAGGAGCGGCAAGTACTTCAGTGATCTGGGGTCGAACCACATAATGGGGGCACAGAGGGGCGGATGAAACGGTAGGTTCCTCGTCGGTATTCTCATCAGCGTCAGGACGCAATAATACTCGGAAAGCTTAACGCGGTAGGACGTAGAACGTAACTGGAAGCGGTAAACCACTGCATCACAAACCATCGATAGAAACCACAAGATATCGATCACGAGCGCGAGTCTTGGAGGCATCAGAAGTAATGTGGACCAAATCGCCGACCAGTGCAGAAGCGGGGACGCGAGGACTGCACCCAGGAGCTTTAGAACTTTCACTGGCAGGGTGGTTACTGAGGAGTAAGGAGTATGGCTGTCTAATCAGTTGGAGGTCAGACAAAGGAATCTGCGATTTGGTGAACTGATCACGTTGAACCCACATTTGCCGAGAAGACAGCCTTCCTTTACGGATGCGGGTATAAGGTAAGCGGAGGCTACAGCTAAGGAAAGAGGGGGGACAGGACCTCCCTCTGGGCAAATACGGAGGAGCTCACCACCGAGTTCAGCGACGTACTTTTCCGCAACAGGGTTCTTGTGTAGGACTAGCAGTGTAGGAGGTGAAAGACTCGCGGATTACAAGTATCAGCTGACGATAACGCTTCATGACGTCTGCGGCGAAAGAGATACCATCACCCTCAGGAAGATCAGAGGTAGACTGTTCCACGAGGCTGGTGGAACGTTTTTTAGGATGGAGCACAAGTGGCAAGATTATGAGCACCGATCCAGGGCTTTCTCGAGGTCTAAAGCGAAGAAATAACGCTGAGTGGCCAGCTTCATCTGATGGTGGGAAGGATGATTCAGCTTCACGTGAAGGGCGGAAAGGAGACCATCTGTGACAGCACGGGGAATGACTGTACATTCGTCAGAGGAAGCAACAAGGTCGTCGCGTTTTACAACGAGGAGTCCGTCTCGAGAGATGGTGACGACGTTCAGGTAACGTTTGATGTCTTTAATGTTAGTCAATTTCTTTGAGGGGCGGGTGCCTTGCTTAAGGTGCGAGTGGAGATCTGGACATTCGAGCAAAGTTTGGAGTCAGGCGGGACGCCTTGTGAATGGAGGGAGACAAGTCCGGAAAGTACATCATGAACAATGATAGGGCGAACAGCGAGATCCTCTGCTTCGGATACGAAAGAGCAAATTTGACAGCGGGGGTCATCACATGCAGGAGCGTTGCGACTAGCGAAGTCAGATCATCTATGTTAGACTAGTAGAGCCGGCTAGGTGGAGCAGCGAGGTCTGAAAGCGGCCAACAGTTGACAGGAATGCAGTCACGCGGGAGGCTGGAGGAGAACTGACCACGGCAAAGTTTCTCAAAGGCCTGCACGCATGGCTTACTGTCTGTCAGAACATAAGACCTAGACTTGGCTTGGGTTATGTAAGGGGCGAAGTGCTTGACAGCAGCAGCAGTGGATAGGGCCTCTATTTCACATGGCAGCCAAGAAGCTTGATGTTTTTTTTAACTTAGCGCTGAACAAACCGGCAAGCTGGAGCTTCTGGTTGCAGAGAATGAAGGGTTGAACCAAGGCCACTCATCTTGACAGACCAAGAGTTGATCTTCAGGTTTGGGGAGAGCGACGGATTTGTTGGAAGTCAGAGCCTCTTGACAGGAGCGGAAACATGCTAAGAGGTTATCAGACCAGACGACTTTATCCTGATATTGATAACCGGCAGTAAACGACTCGAGAGGAGTTGTACTAAGGATCCGGCCGAGCATTTTGTTAGAACCAACAAAAGCGCGGAGTCCACGAGCAATTTTGGGGGTTCATAGGACGACCATGCGATGCGATGAAGCATGGATAGAGCCTTGGCGCCATACTGATCCAGCCGAGAATAGTAGCAGAAGCGGGGCAAACAATGGTTTTCTCAGGCGATAAGCGAAGGCCACCCCGAGAGGACTTCCCGCCAGTTGACGAAGAGCTCTTGGGGGGAATTACCACCACAATATAAGTCACCACCTATCTTAGCAACGGATCCTTCTTGAAGGAGATCGTCCAAGACGCAGAACAGCAGCTCTTCGAAGGCTTTCTCGGAACCAGGGATGCCCATGGCTCAGCATGTATAGACACAGACCCCTTTGAAGGGGTAACTACACCGCAATACTTCATGGAATGTCTTGAGAGAGGAATTTGGTAGAATGCTTGGGATAGGTCTGAGACAGCGGGCAATCTTAAGGAGTGTAAAGTCAACATCTGGCATGAGTGAGGGGTTGAGGTTTGTTGTGGTGACCAACGTCAGTAAAGGCTGTGACAAGGCGGAAGCCGCCATTTCTCTTTTTCACCTGGAAGGAGAGATTCAGGTACTCTACGACAACCTTTAGGTCCTCAGGGCGGCGAATTTTCCTTGGGCCTCAAGATCATTAAATTTCCTTTGAAGAAGGTCAAGGTGATCAAAGAGGATCAAAGACCACTTGGAATTCTTTTAGGAGTGAAATCGGGATACACACGGGCAGACTCTGCGGGGAAGGGATCAGGAGCGGTAATCTTAGGAGGCGAGGAGGAGGTCCTGATCATAGAGGATTCCTGGGAATGATCGGAAACAGTTAGGCATGCCTGACAGAAATAGTTAGCGAATCTCAGTTTACCACCGACGGCTTGGTTAGTGTTAGGGTGATGCCAGGCAGAACCCGCATAGACTCCGCATAACATTCAATCGCGTTACTACAATGATAGATAATTTATACCCAGGAAATTTACCAGGAAAAAAAATCCATTGAAATCAACCAAACCCCAAAAATCGGATCAAAATCATAAAAAATAAATCCGATCAAAAAAACCAAATCAAAATAGACCACAATCTACTAATCCTCCATCTACTACCAATCTACTAATCCACTATCTACTTATCCCAATCAAAATTTATCCGACCGACCCCTGAAAACCAATCGACCCACGGTTTCGACCAATTTTCGTAGAATATTTACGGATGGCATATAAATATTCCACCATCTAATAATCTAGCATGTCTTAGCATTTCCTTGTATTTCTTAGCAAATTTTCAACAAATTCCAAGCAAAATACCAACAGATTATCAACAAATAAACCCAGAATAGTAAATATTTTATCGATAACAATGATCCGATTTTGGGGTTTGGTTGATTTTAATGTTTTTTTATTTTCTTGGTAATTTTCCCGGGTATAAATTATCTATCATTGTAGTAACGCGATTGAACGTTATGCGGATTCTATAATACTGGGAAAAATTGATTTTAAACTTTTTCTTCTTTTATTTTTTCCTGGTGCGCTAGGACCCGCAACCGCCCACTACTCTTTTAAATAAAAATGTCGTGCCTCAAGAAATAAAGCGCGTGTCGCAAAAATGGATCAAGAAATTTGGATGGCACCAACCATGATGGCACTGATGGGTAATGCGAGGGCCTGGTTGTTATAGAGCGCCTGCAGGAATTTCAGCGGTAGAACAGAACCAAGTAATGGCGGCCCAACGAGCTTTGTTTGCTAGAAGGTTGTTTGAACAGCATTTTAATCCTTCCTGTCACCTTTCACAACATCGTTTCTCCAGGAAATTAAGGGTACGTTTTCTCTCAGAGCGATCTGTAGACAGTTCAGACACAGAACCTCCTATCCCTGAATACAAGGGACCAGAAAATGAAACGTTTGAACGCAAACGAGCGAGACTGTTATATCAGAGCAGGTGAGGATCTGTTCAGTTTCGCAACAATTTTGAGACCTTTCATCTTTAAACATTTACTTGAATCCCAAAAGTCCATTTAATGTTCTCCACAGGAAGCGTGGAATGCTGGAGAATGGCTTATTACTGAGGTAAGACGACTAAGATGTTGAGCTACGTAGGCTTCGTTGTTACGTAATGAACTGTTATCCTGGGTAAAGTGTGGTTGAAAAGGTTGAACAGGTATTTCCTGGCAGTAACAACGATAAATCGTTCTTTGGATCCCTTACTGTCAAGGGAATCTCACAGGTTCAAATGTGACAACAAAAACATGGGCATCAGTATGATTGCTCATTGAGTGAATGTAAAATAAACGAGAAAGAGTACACTAGTAAGTTCTGTCAATGTTATCCTTGAATCAACAGTACATTTGCAGACAAGTACTTGGACTGCCTGAGTGAATCGTTATTGGATGATTATGACAAGTTGATCAATCAGCCAAGCAATGACTGGGAAATTTACTACTGGATGACAGAGAAAAAAGTCACACCAGAGGAGTACAATAGTAAAATTATGGACATGCTTAAAAATCATGCAAAAAATAAAGACATGGAGGAGCGTATAAGACAACCTGATCTGAAGGAGAAGTAAGACAAAAAGCCTTTTCTACAAAACATCACCAACTTTCAGAAGACAGGATAAAAAATAATGCGCAATTTGCAGAGTTCCTATTTATTTTTTCCCATCTTAGAAGTGGCTGTGGAGCTTGGTGTAACAATCATAAAGATATCAAACTTTAATGAAAGTGAATTATGTTTCTAGAGTTCCATTTAAAACAGATATGCCAGGATTAGATTCACTGCTCTAATTTGGTGCAGTTTTTATTACAGAAGGCAACAAAAAAGGAATACATGACAACTTATATACATGTACAGCAGACTATAAAACTCACTTACTGTAACTTATTTAGAGTTGACAGCTGCCAATTACCTTGATGTCATGGCCAGCTAGGCTTAACAATACCACCACCACTTGGTGACTGTAAATTATCACAGCAATGTTTTGCAATCAAAACAACTTATATTTCTTGGAATCTTAGATCAACATGAACTGACTTTTTTTTCTTAAGTATAATAGACTCAGTTGTCTTTGTAGCCACTTTTTTTATTCACTGAATGACACTGCTCTCTGACAAATATTTAAAGGCTGTGAACGATAACAGGCTGTTTACAAGCATCAAAATTATGATGAATTGTATTCATTATTAACAATTTAAAGTAATGTAATTCGTATTGTGCATAAAAGGACACAATCATTTGAAGCACTGTATATGGTATGTTATCAGCCAGTAGACAAAGCCATGAAAAGAGCTTACAGGCAAAAATGTTTCACCATGTAAAATCTCCAAATCTTCTAATAAGTTTGTCCTGATCTGATAAGTCTTTCTGGACTTTCTTCCTCATGTAGAAAATTGGACAATCCCGACTGAAAAGAAACATATCGAGTGAGATTTTCAATCAATGCTACCCTGTCACAACTTAAGCAGACATTCTGAGGAGATCTGCAGAGGAGTAAGATGCACATCAGACCTTTCACTTCTATCATGACATTCCTAACGCTGGGTGTGTGGGGAGAGTAAAACATCAGTCATCCCCTCCTATATAAGAGTCGATGGGGTCCATAGGGCACAATGGAAGGGAGGGAGACAGGGGAGGCTTAATAATGGTAAACATTAAGTCTTCATACCTTGTACATAGTACGTCTTCATGTAAGCTTCCCTGACAGTTCTGACATTGGCTCCATAGTCTTGCAAATTTTTCCTCCAATGCACCGAGGTGGGAAATCTCTTTCTGGAAGAGTGCAGACTCTCTTGGTTTGCAGTGTTTGCACACAGCAGCACCTGAATGATAAGGAGAAAGAGAATTTCTTAAGGTGTAAAATGATATCAACAGTTATATTTGAAACAACATACCAAAGTTATACCGGTATATTGAAACAATAAAATGAGAAATGCGAAGATTAAGAGTCTTGAACTTGAATCTTGGCATCCCACTTTAGAGATGAACGCAGTTTCTACGGGATTATAGACCTTGGATTTCACATAAAAACCTTACCACTTTATTTGTTATCTCAAAATAAGGTTGGATGGTGGTACACTGCAAATCAGTTCTTAATGGAATGAGATCAGAATAAACAATCTTCAAAGGAACAGCTTTGACTGATTAACCAAGGGTTCACATGATTAGAAATACTGTGCCAGTTACTACATCTAAAACAAAGAGGAAAGTAACCCATTCTAATTATGCTGTAACAATACAGTAACATACCGTAATGAAAAGGAAATGCACATTAAGATGAATAAAGAGAAAGGGAATAAATAAGGGAAAGTTCCACGTCCAAATACATAAGTATTGTAACATGACAAATGACAAGATTTAAGGAGAAAAACAAGACAAAAGTCTTCTCAACACAAGGTTTATTCTGAGCTACTTTAAACGTGAAAAGTCTAAGAAAGAACTTATTGAATACACAAAGGAGCCCTTATAAGCAGAAATAACAATACTCCTCTATAAAATAACCAAGCTTGTAGAGTCATGCAAAACACTAGCTGACTTAGAGGCACACAATCTAGTTTCACTACAATGTTTTGGAACATTGTACAAAACAACTCCTTTTCCATAAGGTACATCCATCTGTAGTCTGAATATTCAAGGAGGTCACTTGCTTACGGTGTAAGTGCAACTAGACAGTTTACTGTCAGTAAACCACATCTTCACCCACCATCATCTTCCAGAACAGCCCTACATCCAATACAGGTGCTTCTCTTCTTGGTAAACATGGCCAGCTTGCCTACTTTTGATGTCACTATTGTCTTGGTTAGAGTATGTTCACCCTCTGCAGATTCACAGAGAAAGTAAATACAATTATAATATCAAACATACTCAACAAAGATCCACAAGCAAAAAGTTCACTCACTCAGAAGAACTGACGCTGCCTTGGATTCCCCTAAGATTGGTTCAAATATCCGCAGTAGAGGATTAGACAGCTGGTTCTCCAAGTAATACTTTGTGTCAATTGGAATGTTGTTTTCCAGAACGTAAATTGGATCCTAGAATGACACACAACAACAAAAAATTAACCATAATAATTTAAATTAATTATTAATTATACAATATCTCTTTGTAAATACAAGTCTCTGACTCCTAATTATTTGAAATAGTTTCTTAGCTGTTCTTTGACAGGTGGTAATTGCACAAAGACATTGGTTTCAAAGTGCTTTCTAGATAGCCCAACAGGACTAGAGATGATCAACATTTTGACAAACCTCAGCCTTTTCGTATGCTTTTTCCCCTTTAGCACCAGCAATGATAACATATGGTACTCTGTCACCCAGCTTAGGAGCAGATCCTGCATCTCGTTTGCGCATTCTGAAAACAAAATGTAACGAGGTACTAATTTCTGTTACTTGGTAGGAAGAAATTTTGAAAACTATTTTGCAGGTAAGGGTAAAAACCATAAAATGGGCAGAAAAACAAACCAGTATTGCAGTAGTGTTACGGCCAGACTTTAACTGTTCGTAAAACGAGTGTGAATATTTCGACCGAAGTAGTTGCCTTAACGCACTGCCACACAACTTCTAAAAACAACCCAGCCAAACTGTCACAATCTGGATTTTAATGCTCATCTTGTGTGACCATGTGGTCGACTGAAATCACAAGCATAACGTACACCATATGACTAAGCTTACTAGTAATGTCCCAAAAACTATCAAACTTACAATCTATTGAACAGAACAAAGTAGCTATAATAACAACCAGTCTGGTGTAAAGAAAACTGAAAATTCGTACATACCAACGTTCCCGGTATAATTCACACCACAGAATATCTTGATCGTGCTTACTCAACTCGCGAGGTCTCTACTGAACTAAGTGGTGTCATGTTCGTGAACCTTGTACTTAACCGCTTAATAATTAACTGGGTGCGTACCGCGTGGCTTGCACGCCAGCGGTAACATGGCTCCCCTAAATTGCAACGTCAATTTATATCTAAAAATCTTTTCTTAATTTGATCAATTTGGTTCAACTGAAACTTTATAAAAAACTAGAATCTGACTTAAGGAAGGGTTTAACTATTTCTAAACTTGTTTCTACATTTAATTTCCTTGACTTAAACTTGAAGGCTCCTCGGTGGGGATTCCCGGTCTCACATTTGTCTGGTTCGGAAGGAGAAGCACAAGCTTATGGATAGGTCGCTCTAAAACCGACACTGGTTTTACTCTCTTTCCACCATTCGTCAGGTGGGCGTCACCGACTGTCAGTTTAACGCGACGGACTAGGCCGTCCGCGTCTTGGTAGGTCTCCTCCACACGGCCCAACTTCCATTGGTTTCGTGGAGTGTCTTCCTCTTTGATTAACACGACATCACCCCTGCCTATGTTTCGCTTCCTTGCTGCCCACTTACTCCTCTCCTGCAGGGAATGAAGGAACTCTTTCCTCCAACGAACCCAGAATTCGTTAGTCAAATGTTGTACTCTTCTCCACTGTTTCCTGGAGTATAGATCTGGTGTCTGGAAAACACCAGGTGGGGGTAGGACAACCTTGGACTTTTGGGTGAGTAGATGGTTCGGAGTCAACGGCTCTAGTGAATCTGGAGAAGTGGTGTTGTCAGTTGTGAGTGGGCGACTATTCACGACTGCCTCTGCTTCGCATATCAATGTATGACGAGCTTCGTCGTTCAACTGAGTTCCGTTTTTCTCTAGAAGAGCTGAGAGGACACTACGTACGGTCTTAATTTGCCTCTCCCAGACACCTCCCATGTGGCTTGCGGAGGGTACGTTAAACTTCATTTCTATCCAGTCGCAATTCATCTTGAGTACTTCATTCTTCACCTTGTTTTCATCTATTTCAGAGAGGGCTTCGCGGAGCTCACGCCTTGCGCCAATGAAGTTGGTCCCTCGATCGCTGCGGAGCTGGCGGACGGGCCCGCGTCTGCAGACGAAGCGGCGTAGGGCGTTCAGAAATGAGTCGGTTTCCAATGTATGGGCAACTTCTAAGTGGATAGCCCTTGAAGTCATACAAGTAAACAAGACCCCATACCGTTTTACTTCTTTTCGTCCCTGCTTGATGAGCCACGGCCCAAAGTAATCCACTCCACAATATGCGAAGGGGGGAGCAGGTTCAAGACGGTCTATAGGAAGGTCAGCCATCCTTTGCACTTGTGTGGTTGCACGAAGTCTTTGGCAGGTGACGCAATTCCTGATGTATTCTGCGACAGCCGCACTGCACCCTACGATCCAGTATCCTGATGAACGAATCTCGTTAAGTGTGAAACCTCTACCTTGATGTTCAGTCTTCTCATGAAAGTGCTTGATTATTAGCCTTGTAACGTGTCCGCTCTTGGGAAGGATGATCGGGTGTTTTACTTCTAAAGAAATACTTGCTTGTCTGATTCGTCCTCCTACTCTGAGTATACCACTTTCATCAAGGAAAGGATCAAGGCGGTAGAGAGGGCTTGTCTTCTTCACTCTGACCGTCTGTTGTTTCTCCTCTTCTGTGTCTCTCTCCTTCTTATTTGCATTACGAGACTGAAGCAGCGTAATTTCATAAGGGAAGGCTCTCTCCTGTACAGCCTTGACAATCTTTCTTTCAGCGTTCTTGACATCTGCTACTGTGATGCTTTCTGAGAACCTCCGGTCTTCACGCTGTGCCTTGCTCGCATTACGCAGATGAATTCTGTCTAACAACTTCTGCCGATATTTAAGGCAGAGGGCTAGGGCTTTCTTGGCGCAGAACCAATCGGAGAAGTACACCAGCCTATCAGGAAGTTCACATTGTTCTTTCGTTGTAGCTGTAAAGGTGGAGACTCTTTTCAACTCCTTATCGTCAGGAGACACAACTGGTGACTTGGTTTGCTTGCTTTCTCGCCAGTCTTGACAAGGCTTCCATAGGAAGGTAGGGCCGTTTATCCACCTCGAGCCTTTGGTTAGGTCTTTCGCGTCAAGGCCACGGGAAGCATCATCAGCCGGATTGTTCTTGGTTGCCACATGTAGCCACTGACTTGGATCACTATGTTCTCTGATTTCTTGAACACGATTAGCCACAAAGGTGTGGAAACGGCGGGCGTCGTTGTTTATGTATCCCAACACTACTTCGCTATCGATCCAGAAATACTCCTTGTAATCCTCGTATTCCAATTCACGTTGAAGCACTCGACTAACTCTCACGGACACAAGGGCTGCTGTCAGTTCTAGGCGTGGTATCGTAATTGGTTTCATGGGCGTAACCCGGGCCTTCCCTAACAGGAACGAGCAGTGGATTTCTTCGCTCTCGTTTTCCAATCTCAGGTATGAGCACTGGCCGTACCCTTCTTCGCTGGCATCAGAGAAGTGATGGATTTCGATTCTCTTTACATCTCCAAAGTTGTCTGGTTTATAGCATCGCTGTATGCTCATTTGCTCCAGTAGGGGGAGGTCTTGTCGCCACCGCTCCCATCTTGCCTTAACTTCATCAGGTATGGGGTCGTCCCATTCAACTTTATCTTTACATAACTCTTGAAGTATCTTCTTTCCTTGGAGGAGGAAGGGAGCAGCGAATCCCAGCGGATCGTATATAGAGCTTACTGTGGATAATATGCCGCGTCTTGTGAATGGTTTGTCCTTCAGGAGGATCCGAAAATGGAAGGCATCGTTCTCCACACACCACTCTACGCCAAGGACTCTTTCAGGTGGGAGGTCGTCATGGTCTAGGTCAAGATTCTTGATTCCTTTAGCACGATCTTCGGCTGGAATAGACTCAATTACTTCTTTCCGGTTGGAGATGAATTTATGAAGGTGAAAACCTCCTTTAGCGCACATTTCCTTGCTTGCTTTGATAAGGGTGATTGCTGCATCAGTTGTCTCAACAGACTTAAGTCCATCGTCGACGTAGAAATTACGTTTCAAGAAATTTGCAGCTTCAGGTCCAAAGTCGTGCTCATTGTCCTTTGCGGTCGCCTTTAGAGCCAGATTTGCGCACCCTGGAGAGGATCCAGCCCCAAAGAGATGTACCTTCATTCTATATTCTTGGGGTTCATGGTTCGTATTACCATTCTCCCACCAAAGGAAGCGTAGGTAGTCACGATGCTCTTCATTCACTCTAACCTGAAGGAACATCCCTTCAATATCGCATGCAAACGCAATGGGTTCTTGGCGGAAGCGGCACAGTACACCGACCAAGGAGTTCGTCATATCGGGTCCCTGGAGAAGATTCTTGTTTAGGGAGCAGCCCTGGAACTCTGCGGAGCAATCGAAAACGACTCTAATTTTCTCCATTTTTTTCGGGTGGTAAACACCATGGTGTGGAATGTACCATGCCATTTCGTTCTTCTCTAAAGCTTTCTCTGCATATCCCTTCTTGATGGTGTCATTCATAAAGGTCACGTAATCTTCCTTGAACTTGGGGTTCCGCTCAAACTTCCGCTTTAACTGTTGGAGGCGGTTCTCGGCAAGCTTCCTGTTCGATGGTAGCTTGACCACATCACTACGAAACGGCAGTGGCATCTCATAGTGACCATCTTGAGTCTGGTGGATTCCATCTTGTAGTTTCTTGAGGAAGCGTCTGTCTTCTACTGACATGGCCCTTTCGAGTGGCTGCTTCTCGAAGAAATCACGCTCAAACATCTTTCCCACCGCATTGGGTGTCATAATTTCCTTGTGATGCATGGGGACGACGAATCCAATAGTAGAGGGCTCATCCGAACCAATCTCTTTGGTCACGATGCGGTTGCAGCTGATCCGAACAGTGCTACGACTGGTCATGTCTTGTGGTAGAATAGCGCCTATCACTCCCCAACCAAGTGCTGTACGTATCGCGTATGGGTCTGTTGCTCTTCCTGGAACAACGTCTCGCGGTTTAATGGCTTGCGTACAGTTGTTACCGATAAGAATGCCAATATGCAGATCGTCTCGGTAGGGAGGTATCTTGCTTGCCATAGCACGGAGGTGCTTCCATTTCCGAGCAGTTTCTTGTCGGGGAATTTGTTCCCTTTGGGCAGGAATCCGTTTCCGAGTGTAGCACTTTGGGAGTTCGATCTCTACTTGCGAGTCATGGCGTGATACTGTTAAACCAGTGATCTTCTGTGTTTGTATCTTATCCACAGTGTGCATTGTACCAAGCTCCAGCGTTATGTCAGGACCTTCAACGCCAAGTCTTGCACAGGTGTCTTCAGTAACAAAACAAGTGTCACTCTGGTCATCCAAGACAGCGTAAACTTCAACTCTCTTTCCGGGGTCTCCTTGGTGATATAACCACACTGGCACGATGAGGGAACTTGTGGCCGTCCCAGAATCGTTCATTTGGCAAACGCTAACACAGCTGTTGGTTGCTCTACACTCTTCTTCCTTTTCAACTTGTTGTCCACCCTTTGGCGATTTCGGACTGTCCAAGTGTAGTACGGTCGCATGTGGTTTGTTGCATATCTTGCATCTCTTGCCCATTTTGCACTGTCGAATCATGTGTTGCCTTCCCAAGCAGGAGAAGCATAGGCCCTTTGACTTGGCGAATTGTTTCCTATCTATAACACTCTTCCTCAGGAACTCCCGACAATTCTCTAAGTGGTGCTGCTCACGACACAGAAGACACACCTTGTTTTGCGTGGGTGGATTTTCCGAACTCTGTTCGCTGTTCGTGCTTGCCACCAGGGTGGTTCCACGATTTCCTTTCGTATAAGATTTGCCTTCCTTGTTTGACCATCTTTCTTCTTTTCCAGTACCCTTCTGAATCGTCCTTCTAGTTGCGGTTAGTGCTTCATGTGAGAAGACAGGATGTGTCGCATCTGAAGCGGCGTCTTGAATGAACTCCACAAGGTCATCAAAGGTATAGTCACCCTTTCGAGCTTCAACTCTCTTCGCGTTTTCTCGCCACTTATTAGTATAATAATTAGGAAGACGGGCTGCGAGCTCCCGGATGGTAGAGAAGCTGTCAAACTCTCTTAGATATCGAACGGTTTTCATCGTCTCCTGGGTCATGACGAGAAAATCACTGAACTCCTGGAGATCGCTACTTGTGTTACAGATCGGCCACGCCTTGAGTTTTTCTCTGTACGCCTCGTAGATCTTGAATGAGTTTCCAAACCGCTCGTCTAATACCTTCCTCGCTCTTCCGTATGCATCGCTGCTTTGCAGACCCAGCAAGCCACTAATCATCCGTTGAGCGGTGCCAGCGGTATATTCACCCAAATAATAAAGCTTGTGGTTCGCTTTCACTGCGTTGTCTTCGATAAGCGCGTCGAATGCATTTGCCCATCGTGGGTACTCTAAAATATTTCCGCTGAAGATTGGTGGTCTAGGGACGGGCAGAGTGGACCTCTTAATAAGTTCCATTTGTTGTCGTTGGATATCATAACTTTCCTTCTGGAAACGTTCAATGTGATCAACGTACCAAGGAAACGGCTCTTTACTGGTGGACGGGTGGATTGGCAAGTACTGGGATGGAGTCGGACTTTGAAGCTTGAAGTCTGGAGCACAAGGATTCAAATGATACGAAACGTTGGACTGGCCATCTTTCCTTACACTGCCAAACCCTGACTGACCGTTGTTTTCGACAGGCGGGGGCGAACTTCCATTGGGAGGGGTGTAGCCTTCGTGTTTAACTAAAGCTTCATGTCCAATTTGCTTCGCTTCGGCCGCGTCGAGCTCTCGCTGAAGTTTTTCCTGTTCCTCTTGGCGTCGCGCTTCTCTTTCTTCGCAAAGCAAACGTTCCTTTTGCCTGTCCAAATCCTGTTGGAATTTTATCTCTTTTATTTTCCCTTTCAGTGCCTCCAGGTCAGCGGTTTCTCTTCCAGATGTCACTGAAGCCCGAGATACCTTAGAGCGATTTGAGCGATAAGACCTTTGGGACAACATTTCCGATCTTTCCTGCTCAAGGTCCCTAATTCGTAGTTTGACGTCGGCGAGACAGTCAAGAAAGGACTTGCTAATTGATCGGAAATACTCCATGTCATCCTTGTCATTCTCATCGAGAGCTAACAAAACATCGATTACCTTTTCGTGACACGTCTTCAGGTAGTCCATGTCCATTTGTAAGCCATCCCTTCCAGACATGAGAGCGGTTAAATCACGCGGAGACTCTATCAGCAATCGATCCACGGACTTTATTCTTTCATTCACGGCAGATCCTGCGCGGCGGGATTTCTTTCGTGCAATGGTCAGATCGAATTCAAGGCCCTTCTCTGTGCGGCGCCGTTGCCTACACGTGGATAGCTCGGATGAATTCGGATTTTCTTTTTGAGAAACGATGTTTTCCTCAAACCCGTCACTAACTCTTTCGTTTTCGAATACCTGGCGATGATCATCTAAAGTTTCTAGTTCCTTAGAAGTTTCTTCAGACATTATGAATGAATCGTTTGATTGTCTTATCCTTGCAACTTCCGGTGATCTGAATACCTTCGTTGTCGACTGTTACGGCCAGACTTTAACTGTTCGTAAAACGAGTGTGAATATTTCGACCGAAGTAGTTGCCTTAACGCACTGCCACACAACTTCTAAAAACAACCCAGCCAAACTGTCACAATCTGGATTTTAATGCTCATCTTGTGTGACCATGTGGTCGACTGAAATCACAAGCATAACGTACACCATATGACTAAGCTTACTAGTAATGTCCCAAAAACTATCAAACTTACAATCTATTGAACAGAACAAAGTAGCTATAATAACAACCAGTCTGGCCGTAACAAGTAGTGTACAACTACATGTAAAGATACATGTAATATGTTAAGTAGAAGTCACCTCTCTGCCAGCTCAGAGTGGGCCTGTTTTCCAGCATATTCATCTCCAGTTTTGGTCAGTTCTTTAGTGATCACCAGCTGGGAGATATCGATTCTATTGCACAATAGGTCTGATATTACTTGTTTGGTGTATTCTATGGCACCTGCTGGGTCCCTGTGGAAAAAGATGTGTTCCAGTGAGGTGGTGAAGTTAACATGACCATGATATCTTGTTTACTTAAGGCACCTGTTGACTGAGCACATCCCTTTATGAGAGGGCAATGCAAACAAGGGACATAAGTATTGTATATGATGCTGAAACATAAGTCATCTGAGTAACACTATGGAAGTGCCAATGATGTACTTGTTAAAGGTTAAAATGAATTTCGGTCAAAATGGTTCCAAACTAGTTTGATTTGTGTTTTCCTTTGTTTCAAATGAATTTCCATAATCCTCTAATAATCTGAAACAAAGAAAAAAACAAATCAAAGTAGTTTGGAGCCATTTTGACCTGAATTTTATTTTAACCTACAACATTTATATTGACTGAAGCTAGAGTGACAAAGGTGCAACCAGTGTTGACCAAACGTTTGGCCAATATTTAAAAAGAATATCTCGATTGACATAAAACCAAGTATAAAGTAACACCAGCAGTCGACACATCTGCTGATTGGCAGGGCCCTTAAGTACATGACCTGACTTTGACTAGGTGTTGAAATGGAACATGCATTAACTGCTGGGGTGCTAACATTTGGGTAGAGTGTATGTAGAATTCAAATTGAAGTGTTTTCAAAACTGATAAACAAAGGATTACACTGAAGTAGATTTAAAATACAATTATGTGAATAAAGCAAAGATCAATGTTAATTTGCAATATATATTTTATTCATGTGCCGTTCTTACCTTTCAATTAGAAGCTTTTGAAGGCAAGAGTTGATAAGATTAGCTACAAGGGGGCAGTTATCTCTCCTGACCTGAAAACATACAGGAAGGTTCAATAAAGTTTAATACGGCAATTTAAATACACAGCCCTTCTATTGGTAAGGAAAACAATTTTGTATTTTCTGAAACTACAGTACCTCAGGAACCCATTACAATACCAGTACCAAACTGGGTGAAGATTAAGAGAGAGTAAAAGGAAAGAGATTTGCCATCACGTAGGTTTTATCACTGGATCATCAGATCTTGTAAGTCCAGCCTGCTCTGTATGACACTACCATTATGTCAACAAGTAAAATGAGTGTACTGTAGTAGGGGACTTACAGTCTCGATTCCCTTGCAGTCCATCTTGTCATGTTTGTCAGCTTTGGTGAAATACAGTCCAGCATAACGCTTTTTACTGATTAATAGGTAGGGAAAATAAACCTGCAATTGACGTCAAATATGACAGGTTGCACTCTCAACAGTTGTAAGTATGATTAATTAAACATAGGGCTGAAGTATTAAACATTTACCATTTAAGATCAAAATATTTCTATTGTGAGAAGAAGATGTGATAGAAAATAATATGAATGTAAAGGATAAGTCATATGATCATTTAACTCGTGATAGCAAGCTTATTAGTTTTAATCAAACCTTGACTGTAGTTACCATCATAGATACAATGTTGATCTTCATTTTTTATTGGCTCTGTAACGAGATCTTTCGGCGTCATGCACGCACATATAAAAGGGCATTTTAGCATCCCCTTTTGTCAGTGTCAAGGAGAATTTCGGTCATCTTCTGGTGTTCGTGTCAAGTCATTCGTTCTTCTTAACCTCTGGCCCAAGCGGGACCGATATGTAAGTGACTTTTATCCTTTATGTTAAGGTTTGTTTTGTTTTCTAACAACGGGCAAAGTACACGGTCATTGTTGTACAGATGTAAAATTGCTTTATGATTCGTCGAGAAAAAATGAGCAAATTTACACGTGAGATTGAATGCCCATCTGTTCAGCTGGAGAGTGCTAGACTCTTAATAAAATGCTTGGATTTTACATAATGTAGTTCTTAATTCTTTCTGTTCTGTTGTTTACAAGGTTATCATTAAGGTTTGCATTATTAGCATTTTCAGAATTTGTTACATTGTAATTTCAGTTTATAGTCGTATCATCGTATGGTGCTCTGGTCATATGGTCCTATGGTTGTATCGTCGTTTGGTCCTTGGATTGTGACCGCTTTCATTTAATAAATCACCATTGCTTTGGCATTCCATGATTGTGCAATCAGTAAAATAGTCCCTCTCTATCATTACAATGACATTCCCTTTGGGAATTCTCGTTTGCCTCTCAAGTTTGACATCGTAAGGTTTAAAGTCAAAAGGACAAATTTTATGACCCAAGGATTTCCTATGTGGGTGAGAAAGTTAAAATCAACAATAGAGATCAGACAGGAATGATGAGGCGTACATTCTGTGAGAATTTCAGTTGGTTCTGTAATATACCTTTTCAAACTCCAGTTTGATGGGTTTGACAAAGTGTCCTGAGACATAAGCTGCTGCCTCTTTACCAAGCTCCATACTTTCAGCAACAGTCTGCACTCCAAACTTTACCATTACAGAATCTGTGTCTCCATAAATCACCTAAAGCAAGGGAGCACTAAGGATAAATGCGTAAATAAAAGACACCCTATCTCTATTGCGCATCATGTAATCTTCGAATGCCTTATTCCCCTATCAAATAGGTTACAAATCAATTGTAAAGCATGTTTTTCTACTATCAACAGAGTTAGACTCTTATACTCTTGGCTTATTTGCTTAGTCTGAGGCACCAGGTCCAAACCATGGATGTTAGGTACAAACAGAACAATCCTGAGGATGTGGGCTGTTCCCAGGAGTGTAATCTTTCAGAGCTCATTGATGTTGGCTTTGCCTGGATATCATCATCATTATTATTATTATTATTGTTATTATTATTATTACTGTGACTCTCAGCAACAAATCTGGTTAATGGAAGAATAATCATTGAATTTCTCTACACAAATGAAAGTGCTGCAAGTTGATGCCTTGCTTATCCCTTATCTGTCACCCTCTTCTGGCATGGGACAAGGAGGAAGGGGAGACAGCAGACAACAGGGAAGACAGCTGCCCCTGTCTGTTATTTACCAACACAAACCCTCGGACAAGAAGTATAACTTAGTCACCTTTGCAGTTGTCTTGTAGCCATTTTCCACTGTATATTTTGATTCCACAAGTTCTTTAGTTCTTTCAATCATCATACGTCCAAATGCAGTGACACTCTATGAACATGATAGAACTGCATTCAGTATTCAAGGAGCAAAAATAAATCAGTAAAATCACAAGCAGGTGCGGGAGTAACCACTCTTTATTATATCTCTCAGTTTGTACGGGTGCTGTGATTAGTCAATTTAATGGGCCATACTTCACTGTATGGCCCGCTAAATTCAACAGTTTGTTTGGGTCATCAAAATGTCTCCAGAGACATAATAAGTATCTTACAAACTTCGTTTTCTCGGTCTGTAATGTTTTTTTTCGTTCAGATTTTAGGCCATAAATCCAAGCAGAAAAAACTTTGTCCATAACTTACAGTATGGACCTTGAACCCAGTTAGTAAGAGGTATTTGAAACTACAGGTAAAAGATACAGTTATTATTGAAATAACCCTTCAGAAATTGGGTTTGTTGGTAAGTTTAACACTGTAGACTGAAGGCTCACTGATGTTGATGCTTGACTCTTGCTACTTGTAGGGTAATAATATATGGTACACTTAATGAATGGTCCCGAGGGAAACAGTTAGATTTGTTTTCCTAAGAGTCCTGATGTTTCTCGAGATGAAGTCAAGGAAAGCATCAGGGCTTTAGGCAAAAACACAACTAACGGTAACTAGTTTCCTGAAGGACCATACATGAAGTGCTTTGTTATATATTTAGAATCATAAAGCAAAAACAAACAAACCAAGACAGCACAACTGGCGCGCAGGCAACAACTGTGCAATTGTATCCTAGTCAGGATACATTTGAATTTGATCAGGGGCACATATCCAAGAATCAACCAATCACAGGGCTCATTTTGTTGAGTGAATGTCCAGGTAATATGACAAGGTATTTCATTGAATAAAATAACATGGTACTGTGGGTAGGTCATGTGTCATTACAGCAGGTCATCTATCTGTGGTCTCGTATCTAGGGTGTCGACCAACACAGCAGTCGACACCTCAGTCAAATGTCTTTCAAGGTATCAACAATGTCTGGGTTGACCCTGTGGCAACCTCGTGTCAGTCAGGTATTGGCTTGTATATCACTGCTGCAACAAGTGAAACTCCACTGTCAGTTGTCTGGAGTGTCAAGTTTGTTGACCATTCTGTAGACCAATACCCATTAAAAAACACAATGCCATGATCCTTGTAAGCTGAAAGCTAGGAACAGTATACTGCTATCATGTTAATTGTAGTGGCCAGTCTCTAACTGTCCGTGTTGTGATTGTGATTGATTGTGAATTCACTGGAATTGCCAAACACACTACCGTGATCCAGCTAATGGCACAGGTTGGATTTATTCTTAATTTAGCAGGGTGAGATTACAGTTTATAGTGTCTACTGAAATTGCAACAAGTGATAAAATCTATAACTACACATAAAGTTACATTATCTTTGGTAATGTAAAACAACATAAACTAAACAATATAAAGAAACCAACTGAAACAATTCGTGTGGTAACAAATAGAAACTATATATACCAACATTCCTGGGAAAAATTCTCATCAATACTTGAGTCATATTCTCAGATGTTGTATCTTAACATGCATTCTCAGTACTTGGATGTTCCGTTAATTGCATGTCACTTATTTCTGCATTTTAAAAGCTTCAATGTTATTGGGCTTTTACCGAGTGGCCTATATGCCAGTGGTAACATTACTTATAATCCTACTGCTAGCTAAAGGCACACAGTCCAACATATAGTGAGAATACCTGTGAAATAGGCAAGCAAGGAAGCTTGCCAACTTGAGCTCCAGTGAAACCATATACTGAGTTAGCACTTATTTTCAGAGCAAGCTGCCGTCCATCCAGCACCTAAAATAACACATTGGGTACTGATTTCATTCAGTATTAAGAAGCCGGCTCAAGAATATTGAACTTCACAATTTGGCATGATTAACAGGTATATCACATCAACTCAAACTGGATAAAGGAAATGAACTGTGTTTGGAATATTACTATAAATTAAAATTACATCATTTGCGTTTGAATCTAAGGGTTGACAACTAAATATAAAAACCTCCAGGGTAAACCAAGTTAGCAGGGAGACAGATTTGCTCACCTTCTTTTTGAAAGGATCTGTTTCTTTCTTTAGGTCTTCCTTAGCCCTGAAAGGTACAGATATTGAATTATTATTGTGAAGTGTTCTCAGGTGAAAAGTGACTGTACCCTGTAACTAAGTAACATAAAATACTACTAAAAGTACTGGGATGTAATGCATACGTACAAGCTTATAACATCTCACATGATCTAGAAAACTTACTCTTGACTCACAACATCATAGTATACCAGTAATTGCTGATACCACCAATAAAAAAAAAAAAAGTGTTTATAAAACAATGTATGACAGACACTGTAAATGACTGAGCAGAATAACAGATTGCCTCATTAATCCCAGAAAGCTCTGGCTACATTAATATATGCATAATACATGGTACTGCTGTACAAAATTATACTTACTTTTTTCTAGCAGAAAGCAGGGCTTCTAGAATTTCTGGGAGTAGCCCTCTTCTCATTGATGCTTTAACAAAGTAATCTCCAGATGGGGTCTTGATGAATTCATCTGGTTTGAGACTAGAAACAAAAGGTATTAGCACAAGCAATCAGTGACAAGTACCTTGGTAAAATTAATTATCTTGGTTTGATGTGAAAGATTATTATTCTTAATTAATACAGTACTTACTCTTTCAAATTACTCTGGTGCAGGAGAGAAGTATAGCACAAGTTATGAGCCATCATGATTGATGGATACAGTGATGAAAAATCCAGTGTTGCTATGGGTGTGTCATAATACCTAAAAAGAAGTGAAAAATTTAGAGTCATTGTTCAAGGTTAAGTGAAATAATTGCTGCCTAGTTAAAATCAATGAAAACTGTTGGCAAACCAATTCTGTTCTGTTTCATTTATACTATTGTAGCACTGTTCTGTATTACCAGTACATACCTCTTACTAACCCAGTTCGAAGTTCGTACTGTAAGTTATGGACCGAGTTTTTTCCACTCAGATTTATGGCCTAAGAGCGAAGCATGTGGGCCCTAAGTCTGGGAGGAAAAAAGAGGATCCGCAACTTACAGTACGGACTGAGAAAATGAGGTTTGTAAGATATTTATTATATCTCTGGAGACCTTTTGGCGACCAAAACAAACTTTTGAATTTAGCAGGTCGTACAGTGAAGTACAGCCCACTAAATTGACCAATCACAGTGTGCATACTAACTGAGAGATATAATAAATGTACTTACCCTTTACATGGTTCAATGACAGTTGCACCAGTGTATTCATCACCTGCTTCAGCTTTATGGGCAGGAAGAACCAAATCCTGTTCTTTGGTCTGAAAAAAATAGTAACAAAAAATTACAATAAATTCAACCACCTACTCAGGTCTAAAACAGCTAGTAGTTAAGAATTTCTTTCAAACTACTGGCAATCAGAAATTGACAGTATAATTAGAATAATTGTAACAAAATTAATTATGTTATTGCTGCAGTGATAACTCACTTCCCAGACCCACCTGTTTCTTTCTTCTTTTTCTATCAATCAGATAAAGAGTATTTTAACAGCTAGTATCGTTGGTTTAATATACATGGCAATGAAAAGATACAGTACAGTACCAGTATGCTTATTATTGAGGATTTAAGACTGACAAAAACACAGGCTTCACCTATAAGATTGGAAAAGTGTATACTACCTTTCGCAGAAGCTGTGAGACAACTTTAATTTGCTGCCCTCTGGATAGCAGGTAACTGAGGGGAACTCCAGTAACGCGAGCCATCTCCATGTAATTAATAATACACATAAGCTTCTCAAGTAACTTCAAAGGAAGAATGGCATCCTTCATGCAATAAATGGCCAGGCGCCGACGTGTCTGGTCATTACCATTCTAGCAATGAAAATGACAACAGTACAATATCGTTTTGTTAGAAGGATAATATTAGAAAGGGTTGAATCCCTGGTAGCTGTGTAGGAAAAAAGAAACTGTCTGTTATAAGTACATGGAAAGTGCAGGTATGGAATGTCACCTGTAACTAGTACATGATACTACATGAAGAATACATGTATATAATCTGCAGGTATGCTATGCCACAAGCCATCTCATTTGGCATACTGTACAGCGCACTGACCAACTGATATCCCACAGTCTCCACGCCTGTATTGAAGTTAATAACCCTTTTATACTGTTCATAGACCAGATGATGCCCTAGGCCACTAGAAGGTTATGATATTATTCCATAATTACACCCACCAACATGACCTCACGTCTATTCAGTAAGTATCAGGAAATATCACATTTTTACAAACAAAACTTCAAGCAGTGCAGTGTAAAATTTTCCTTTACCTGCAAATCTGTTATAATATTGTGATGTACATCTTCCTTCTGTTCTTGCAAGAAGTAGAAACTCACAGAGTTCAGAGTATAAGACCGAAGCTTGTAGTCTCTAAGTAATGCGTGCAGCAGATCAAACTGCACCCGACCAGAAATGTTTATTACTTTGTTTTCTCGTTTTCCATATGCTCTTGATTGAAATGTTGTGTTGGATACTGTGCTCTTTTCCTCTTTCAGTCTCCCAAGATGTGGAAAACTTTGTACTTTCAAAGCTGCTGCTCGATTTAGTAGAAATGGAAGGTCAAAGTTTACAATGTTGTAACCCGTAATAATGTCTGGATCCACTTTTCGGACAAAATCACTCCATGCCTTAAAAGAATAGAAAAAGAAAAGTAAGTGAAAGAAATGCCATGTATCATAATTATTTCAACTGTTTATGTTTTAGACTACCTTGCAAGAGGAAGTCTGTTCAGGTTTAGAAAATACATGTTGTTGGTCAATTTCATCCTTGGCTGAAATTCTAATTCTCCTTTGTTTTAGGGTGAGGTAATGTATGATAATGAGTGCAAAATAACGAAAAAAAATAATTAAACCAAGGATAAAATTGGACCGCAACATAATAATATTATTGTACAACAATGAAAATGAGTGAACAATGTGCATGCAAAAGCAAAAATCTACTCAAAGTTTACAAAGTTAAAACACCTGTACCTTTAACATTTCTGATTCTTTAGTGTAGGATAATACTTGAGATCCAACAATTGGTGCACAAGAGTGAAGCGTGAACACATTCCTGACAAAGGGATCCTTTTCTCCTTGGTTTATCACCATGTTTGCAATCTGAATTACTGGATCCTTTTCAGGTTCAGGAAATATGCCTTTTCTTCCTGCACACTCAATATCAAAACTCAATATTCTTACTGGAGCTATTGTTGACCATTCACCTAAAATGAACACAAAATAGCATTACAATATTAATAACAATAGCAATAACAATGACAATGACAATAAAAATAACAAATAATTACTGCTAATAATGATTATTAATTATCATTATTAATATTATTATTAAAAACAAAAGGTCAACTGACAGCAAAGTCTGTTGCATGTTAGTACCGTAGTTGTTCATGCATGCACGCTATAACACAACATCACTGCAAAGTATTCTACCTTCAGGGGCGTGGCTAATGAACTCATCATAAGCAACATCAACCTCAATTTGGCAAGCTGACATTGGTCGTCCAGCGCTCTTTGCAGCACCATCAACTAAAGGAGATCGAAGTTGATACTTTCGAGCTGGGAGTTCAATCCAGTTACAGCCAACAACATCAGTGTCAACCATAAAACGTACCTAACAATAACAAGGCAAAATATCCACTGAATGATCTCAATATGAGACAACCCCATACTCAATAATGCATGCTGTAACAGTATAATCTAGGACGGTGTAGTATCCCCAGAGGACTAAGCTCTAGTCACGTGATTACCATTATATATGTATTTACCTAATCAACTTGTACTTAGTTATCAATGTGTGTATTAAAGTAAAGGTTTGCACGTGAAGCATCTCCCTCAGTAAGAATCAAGAATACCACAGACGGTGCACATGCAAACACGTCTTGTGTTTGAAGAGTGAAACAGTATGGCTACTATGTGTATATAATGAGGTGTCATATGGGGTGACATGGGAATCTAGATAGCCCCTAAGACTACAATATATCAGAGACAAAAATTCCCATAGTGTGTTAAACCATAAGTCAAATGACAAGACAGCAAATTTGAATACATGGATCTTATATCCTTTTACTAAGACACCTGTCAGCCAAACTTTAATGTTGATTACTACAGATCAGCCAACATTCAAATCACCATGTCAGATAAATTAATCATATTAATACAAATTGGATGTCAGCTAAGTATCTGTAAATATATAGGCAGATATATTGTACATAACATCAAAGCAAGTTTTAAATTAAGGCAAGATCAGACTTGATTTCTGTATCACTCCATACTTCATTATGCAATGGCAGGCAGTATGCATACTGTTTCATTCTTTGAAAACAATAAATTTTTGCATGTGCATCACGCTATGCAGTACAGCTACAGCATGCATTGAGAAGTATGGGGTGATACAGAAATCCAGCTGTATTAAATGGAACTGAATGTTACTAGTACCACAGGAAAGGAATAACGTATTCACCTCATAATCAATGTTACTTTCATATGTAGAATATCCTCTTTCTGGAAACTCTCCAAATCTAAAGCCTGTTTCCAAAAGTCTTTTGGCAGGTGCAACAAGTTTTGGAAGAGCCATTGTGATACGGATGAATGGTATTTTCTTGTTTCCATGGTAACCATAGATGCTTTCCTTTACCTCACAGTCCACTGCAACAACAGCCTAATGGAATAACACTGGTAGTAAGTATGTCCTGGCAGGTCGTCACCAATAGAAAATGACAATAGTGTAATACCCTTGTAACTTGTAACCCCCCAGGGGTGGAGGTAGTCTTGTATGTGGATGCCCTTCTGGGACTCTAGTTCAGCTGAATTTTACTACCCAACTGAACACTAGATTAAACTCCTAAAATACCTCCCTATATCCAGTAATGGTTTCAATGATGTAACAAGTTGAAATGCATAGCTTTCGTGTAGGACAGGTGCTCGAATAGAAAGAGAGGCAGGAAAGAAGACAACAACTACTACTCAAGATGGCAGTTCAACAAGTCAAAGCTTTTCTTTTAATGAAAGCAAGGCTATGACATAACACACCACGAGGCTGTCATATTGTAATGTAATAACAATATGGTCACAAATGACAGCTATCTATTAATGCTTTCTTTGTTATTAAAAATTGTTGCGAGTAATTTAAATTTGCCAATTTAATGTGTTTTTGGAGTGGTCATGCCTGGTTTCTTTAGTCTGGACAAAACCCTTCAACCTCTTGATCACTTTTCCTGGAGAATTATACCCTATTCTGGGCTCTGGGTGTTTGATTGTTCCAGACCATATTCCAGACTAAACTGCTTGAAAACCATGCCCTTCACTGCGGCACATACACGTACCTATCACAGTACCTCCCTCCTCCCCAGAGAGTGTAACACATGCAACGCCAACTTACCTGAGAGACATTGTCTTTATTTGACCTCATGTCATTTAACACAGCTTTGTTAAGTCCATCTTGGAAGCTAGCACAATGACTCTGTTGAAATCCAGGAGGGGCAGGAACAAAAAAGTACGGTACAAACCCATGAACGTGACACATAACACTGTGACCCTCCATTGTCACGCCATACATGCAAATTATTGGAACAGGGCCAACTTCAGAACCAGGCATCCCTTGAATAGGAGAGCCTAGCAAATAGATGAACATAAACTGGAGGCTTTCCCTGCATTCAATCCTAACTAAGGTGGAAAAAAACGAAGAATCGGGAGAGAAACCAGCGAACTAGCAAGAACTGACACAAGTTTTTGGACTAGAGCTTGGTTATTATATAACCTTTGAAGACGAAACGAAGTCCTGAAAATGTAAATGTAAATGCACAAACCTATATAATGATCAACCTCAAGCTGCTGAAAGACAATTTTGTCAGTTGCCACATCGATTTGAGAAACAGAGGGCCGAAGCCATTTCAGCGCAGGATCCTTGTCCTCGATCACATCAAGTGATGCTAGTTCATTCTCAAAACTTCCCCCCTGGCTGTTACTTTCTTCGATATTATGCCGTGAGCGCTTTGTAAAGATAGTCTCCTCTGAATTTCCTTTTCGTTTTTGTGGATTGTCCATACTGCTAGAGTTTAGTGAGAGAAAGCGCGAGATCGCAGTATGAAAATGGCGGGAACCTTATACCTCCGCTGACCTTCCTTGCTTTTCATCTTATGTAGCATTACACGAAAGAGAAAGGAAAAGTAAAAAATGTGGAAATAAAAAAGAAAAGAGAGAGAGAGAGAGAGAGAGAGAGAGAGAGAGAGAGAGAGAGAGAGAGAGAGAGAGAGAGAGAGAGAGAAAAGAGCATAGATGGGAATTACCTTTATTTGTATTTATAATATAGATAGGACCCTAAGAGCGCTCTGATTGGTCAAAAACCCATGTTTTATTTAACAAATAAAGAAGCCTAAGCCGTGTATTACACTGTGATAAAACATGACGGGCATTTGAGAACACGTGTGAAATGTAGAAAACACGAATCGCAGGCCGTGTAGTACACGGCTTAGGCTTCTTTATTTGTTGAATAACAACTGGCCATCACCAAAACATTTGGTCCACCATTTCGAAACTATTTCTATAAATCCTAGTTTCGTTTAGAAAACACCAGTCCTTTTACTGAAAATGGAAACTCATCAGTCAGACACCTAACCGAATTCAATTGGGAGGTGCATTGGAATGTGTGAATTGAGATCATAGAGGAATCCTGGTCCTGATCATGGTCATCTGGCACGCTCATAAGATACTTTTCTGAAGGTATCTATTATTATAAGAACCAACAGCCTTTAAGAACTGACTAAAAGAAAAGTGATCTCTCTTACAAGATTTATCAGTCTGTCTCCACAGTCTTTTTTACATTAAATCAAAAGTCCTTTAATCCCCTAAAATTGAATATAAGAATGAGCCAATCAGTGCGCTAGAAGGTATGTCTTGTCGAATACCCTCCTTCCCACCCCCTCCCTCACCCACTCCACCCCGCTTCCTGCTCCCTCCCCTTACTTCCACCCAGTCTCTAACCAACATTAGGGAGTTTAAGATCTCCGAAGGCGACGGTAGACGAAAACGTCACCTCAAAATATAACTTGGCTCTGTCATGAGTCTTTCGCGATTATTCAGTCTCGTTTACGTCCTACAAAATGGGCGAAGTATCTTAAAAATAAATTGGTACGAGCGGTTTCAGAGTGAAAAAAGAGAATGAAAGATTTTCTGTTACATGCTTACGTTGTCACCAAAACCTCAAATTTGATGATTTCACGTCGTAGTTACGCAGAAGACCACTAATATACTTGCTAAAATCCGTGCTGCACGTGCAGCACGATTATTTATACTCTTTTAACCAATGATATTATTGTTTTGTGGGGTTGCCGAAGTCGTACCCGTCGTCGTTTCTTAAACTCCCTATTATAGTCCTGCACGACGTCCTGCACTGGGAGAGAATGAGTTTCAAAAATGGCGGCGGGAACAGAAGGAGATGGTGGAACTTAAATACCAGTACTTTTTCTTGTCCTTGGAAGCTTTAAATGACAGATCTAGCTTGCATGTTTGATTTTTTAAGCGAAAGAGGGGATGGCCAGTGAAGAAAAGCAAAGTGGTGGGGAAGAACCACTTGAACGTGCAGAGGTTTTCGGACCGCTTCCTCGTTTCATTTTTCTTTATCTAATTTCATAATAATTTGATTTAGATTATATATTCATCATCGACCTGGGTTTATCATTCTCAACTGTAGAAAATTTTAAATTTTTACTTGCTAGGGGTGTTGATTCTGGTGAGCCTTCGATATTTATCATTCATAAATTTCCTTCTATTCCTCCTGTCTAATTAATTTTATTGTTTCTCATATTTAACTGTACTAGTCGTTTCGACAGATTAAACCCCGAGCTGGCAATATCACTCTATTTCTCTTTTTCTCTAGTGTCGCCAGTGCTAGTTTAGAATTTTATGTTACCCCTTAAGTTGATCATTATTTCGGTACCTAATTTTAATAGTGTATGTTTATTGTGATTAAGCTTGCAGTTCAACAACTTTACGACTTTAGAGACCACTATTTTGAACACAATACAACAGACAAAGCAGCTGTGAAGAATCAAGAGATTGAACAGAAGCTGAGAGAGACGCTAAACATTTTAGACTTTGTACAAGGTAAAAAATGTTAACACCGTTCTATTTTCCTGTTTAATTTTTTTCTTCTTTTACAGTCTCAATCTAGTCCAGATATGAGTAACAAGAAGGGTGCATGAAACATGTTATTGGTATAAAGATTTAAGCCCAAGGGTTTTGTAGTCTTGTTCACAGCCATTGTCTGACTCCTCATGCTACACTTCTCCCCACCCAGATTACTTGGAAAGTAGAACTCAAACTGTGATTGGCTGAAACTTGGAAAGGAGTGTGGTGCAAATGTGAGCCGAGTCTGATTGTGGGGTCGGGGGAAGGGAGGGAAACCATTGCATGACAGGTGAGACAATGGCTGCAAAACAGACTAAAGGGTACAGAGAGATGCGGCAAAAGTGTTTCCGAGGGAGACTTGAAATGTCAGCGTAATTAATATGGTCTTGGTCTTTTATAATGAGTTAATGGGAACACTCTTGAATTTCAAGCTACATTTATCTAAAATGTTTTCTAGTTACAATCTGGTAGATAAGACTGAATTTGCCACTGGAAGTCACAGGATACTTAACTAGTATATTGCAAAACCCTAAAAGTACTTAACTACAGTAGAAATTATTTCCTTCCATGTGTATGTTACCAACATTCAGGTCTTTCAGAGCACTTTGTCATTATCATTATAATCATCATCATTATTATAGGTACCATCATTGTCATTATTTGAGTGCTATTGCCTTTTTAGCTTCATGTGAAGAAACTGCCAGGTGCCTGTTTCTCAGAGGGAAAGCACTGAATGTTGTGCCAGATTTTGACCCTATGGCAAAAGAAGCTCTTGCCAAAGCCGTCAAACTGGAGCCTAAATTGGTAGAGGCCTGGAACTGCCTTGGAGAGTGTTACTGGAAAAATGGAGAGGTTGAAGCTGCTAGGAATTGTTTTGTGGGAGCACTGAATCATGTAAGTCAACAAAATTATACTTAAGGAGAAAGCAGGATCATAAAACCTTGTAGAGGTTGGAGTTTGAAGACAGATCTCTTGCCTAAGGGAACGTAATGAAGAGGACAACCAAAATTAGAAATAGCTTTACACAAAAAATTAATTTTTTTTATTTTTATTTATTATTATTTTGCCATATACACAAAATATACATGTAAAATTTAAAAAAAATGACCAGGCAAGGAAGCCCAAGAAAGCCAATAAGGCTTCTGAATAGAGCCACCTTTTAAGATTATGTTATTTAATTAATAATTACAATGCTGACATCGGCAATTTAACTCTAAGGACGCATATTTGTTTTGAACATAGAAAATGATCATTAAAGTAGGATAAAAAAAGAAAAGGCTGAACGTGTAAGTGTAAAAAAAAAAATAATAATAATAATGAAATAAAAAAAAAAGGGTGAGAAAGAAAAGGTGAAAAAAAAATGCAAGAATAAACGAGAAAAAAAAAGCGAAGAGGAGAAAAACTACACACAAGCATTAGGAGAACTAAATTGTGCTTATACCAAGAAAAAATGACTTAAGTTTAGAATTGAACAAAGCAGTACTAGAGGCATTCTGAATTTCAGAGCTAAGGGAATTAAATATTTTGGGCCCTTGAAAACGAAGTGAAAATTTCCTTACATTTGTCCTACAGTAGGGCAAACGGAAGGAATTCTTACTTCTAGTATTATATGAATGTATGTCACAGTTAAGCAAAAACATGTCATTAAAACTATCAGGAAGGAGGCCGTTTTTATAAAGGTACATAACTTTACCTATTTGGAGTTTGATAATATCTTCAAATTTTAGAATTCTTAAGCTTATAAAGATAGAATTGGCATGCGCATCAAAAGAACTCCTTAAAACTATTCTAATAACCCGTTTCTGAAGATTAATCAGACGCTTTAAATTTGACTGATAAGTTGAGCCCCACACAATCGCACAGTAATGTAAATAAGGATAAACTAAACTATAATAGAGAGTACATAACGAGATCTTATTAAGGCAAAAACTTGATTTGTAAATAATGCCCACTGATTTTGAGACTTTTCTTGCTATGTTTTGTATTTGAGATTTCCAAGATAAGTGTTCATCAAGTATAACTCCCAAAAACAGAACTTCATTTACATGACCAATTTCAATATCATTAATTGAAAAATGTAAGTCAAGTTTTTGCTTGTTTTGCTTTGTTTTAAATAGAATAAAATTTGACTTTTTTATGTTGATAGAAAGCTTATTAGCCTGAAACCAGCTTGATAGTTTCTTCAATTCATTATTCACAATTTCCATCATTTGATTTGAGTCGTTATGAGAAAAAAAAATGTTGGTATCATCGGCAAAAAGTATGAAATCCAAGGCCTCTGACACATTACACAAGTCATTAATGTATAACAAAAACAATAATGGTCCTAAAATCGATCCTTGAGGCACTCCACATTTGATGTGTTTAGAGGAAGAATTATAGCCATTGTACTGTACAAATTGAGTTCTACAAGAAAGATAACTTTTGAACCACTGTAATGCACAACCACGAACCCCATAAAACTCTAGTTTGGCAAGGAGGATATCATGGTTCACAGTGTCGAAGGCCTTGGATAGGTCAATAAATAGTCCCAAGGTAACCTTTCCTTGATCAATCGCATCTGAAAGTTTATCATATAATTGAATTAACGCATAGGCAGTAGAGTGATTTTTCCTAAAACCATATTGATTATTAGAAAGGATGCTAAATTTATTCAAGAAATTTATCAAACGATTATATACAATCCTTTCTAGAATCTTAGAAAAAGCCGGCAAAACGGAAACTGGTCTATAATTGGTAAACAGAGAGAGATCACCTGTTTTAAATAAAGGAACAACTCGGGCTATCTTCATTTGATCGGGAACGGTACCAGAACTTAACGATAAATTCGTTATGCACATTAATGGCTGGACTATTAAATCTATTATTTCTTTAATTACGTTCATAGTAATTTGGTCATAGCCTGCAGCAGTTCCTGCACGAAAACTAGCACAAATTTCAATAAATTCCTGCTCAGTAGTTGGCTGTAGGTATAACGAATTCATAAATGCTCCAGAAAGAAAAGAACGGTGAGAAGTGAGACAAGGTGGAATTGAGTTTGCTAAATTAGGTCCGATATTTGTGAAGTATGCACAGAAATGGTCCGCGATCTGAGTTGGATCGGATATTTCTTTGTCATCAACGTTAAACGTCGTTGGTAAATTACTCTTACTTTTTTTGTTATTCATTATTTCATTGAGTATAGTCCAAGTTGATTTCATATTTGATTTACATTCCTCTAATTTCTTCGCATAATATATACGTTTAGCGGCACGTAAAGAACTAGTTAATTTATTTCTGTATTTTTTGTACTGATTTTCGCAGTCAGAAGAGGGATTACAGAGATAGCGCTTATATAAAATATTTTTCCTTTTTATGGATTTGAGAAGACCCTTGGACAACCAACGCTTGTTCAAATGACCATTTCTTGCCTTTACCTTTTTCAGAGGAAAGCACTTATTATATGAGGCAATATATTTGCTCAAAAAAGTTTCATAAGCGGAATTTGGGTCACTGTGTCCAGTCACGTCATCCCAATTAACAGTTTGAAGTTCGGCTTTAAATGCAGCCATATTATTTGCATTTTTATCACGGAAGGTGACATAAATTTTTTTACTTGTATTCTTACAATGATCAGATAATATTGTGAAGATAGGAAGATGGTCAGAAATGTCAGTAAACAGCAAACCACTAGCAGAACAATTTTTTGGGTCGTTTGTAAAGATATTATCAATTAGCGTAGCTGAGTTTGAGGTTATTCTTGTTGGCCGAGAAATCAATGGGAAAAACGATCTGGAGAACATTATGTCTAAAAATTCACCTGTTTTGTCATGAGACTGATGCTTCATTAAGTCTACATTCCAATCGGCCATAATGTAGCACTTTTTATTCTCTTTAGAAATTCGAGTGATAAGTAAATCAAGATCATTAATGAATTCTTGTAAACTTTGTTTGGGCGGCCTATAAATAACACCTACAATTAAGTTCCTTTCTTTTTGTCTATTCACTTCCACAAACATTGACTCTGCAGTCTCATCACTGGAGAAAGAAATATCTGAACGCCATTTAAATTCGAGGCTATCGGCTAAATAGAGACCAACACCTCCGCCAGATGTGTTAGTGCGATGTTTATGAATAAATCTATAACCAGGAATATTGGAATTATGCGATGAATCTTGCAGCCAAGTTTCGGTGATTCCGATAAAAGAAAATCTTAAGTTAACAGTAGCTAATAGATTCGTTAGTCCACTTAGATTGCATTGAAGACTACGCGCATTTACATGCATAAATGAAGAGCGGTTGTTATCAATTTTTTGTTTTTGTAAGAGATCATTAAATTGTTCTTCAACATAATACTCACAGTTGCCTAGTTCGGAAAACATATTAGAGTCTGGGTCTATATCTTTACAAAGACTTAAGTTTGTATGTATTTCAGATAATAAAGGATTCAGCTTCAGACAAGACAATCTATCCACATCATAGTTAACCCGCCCATTAAGTTGTTCAAACACAGCTAATCTAAAATTTTCATCATCTAAATGGAAAAACGGCAATTCACGTAAATATGACTCGAAAGAAAATTGGGTTTACTTATCTTATCCCTCATCATGAGATACCTGACGCTTGTCGTGAATTATTAAGCGATCTAGAATAAAGTATGCAGTTTTCCCTGCCTTCTTGGCTGCTTTTAGCTTTTCGACTTGACTGGCTCGTTTCTCCAAAGTGGCGACAGCTAGATCTTCACAAATGAATAAGCCCTCAGGTTTCTCCTTCCTGGCCTTTCTAACCACCGCTTCCTTCTGTTTCCAATTCTTCAGGCGACATACAATTGTCCTCGGCTGTCCTGATTTTTTAATAATAGGTGGTAGCTTTGCTATGCTGTTTTTAGCACTACTCCAAAATTCTTAAATTTATGCTGACAGTACAAATCATTCTATAATACTGTTTGTGTTTTGCAAACACTGGTTAGAAGATTATTAAATGACCTATCAGTTTATAAAACTGATATGACTTTGAATTGTTCCATTTCCTTTAGACAAAAAACAAGGAGTCTTTAAGAAATTTGTCAATGGTCCTACGCCAAATTGGAAAAGGTACATGTACTTTGCAAATTTTGCTTCAAAGCTTAATTAGTTGATGTTAACAATATTAGCACAGTAACATTAGCATTTGGAGAAGCTTGCATTGAAATTGTTACAATGGGCATCTGTTTTTTTTTTCTGAACCAAAATTAATTTTGTGCTTCTATCTTGATTAAAAACAGTACACAAAACAACTGACTGCCCAAGTGCTGTTCTAATAATTCAATCTACTGTGTAGATCAGAATGAGAAGATAGAAAATATCAAACTAAGTGTGGACAAAGCCAAGCAAGCTGTGCAATGTGATGTAAAAGATGGTAAATCATGGTGTAAGTACAGTACCATTAATTTGTTACATGCAAATTACAGTGCAAATTTCAGACAAGTTGATTATGAATCCTAAATCACATAATGATGATATTGCACATAGTCATATAGCAAGTATTGATTATTAATGATCCTTAATTTACCTTCAAATCAAAATGTTTTTTTACAGATGTGCTTGGCAATGCATACCTGTCCCTGTTTTTCTCTGGATCTCAGACTCCACAACTTATCAAGCAGTGTATGACAGCATATTCACAGGCTGTAAGTATAAGGCACAATCTTACAGGCCTGCTCTAGTCTTGCTTTTGTTTGCCATGCCATTATGGACCTCTTACATCCATCTTGTATAAGAGTATGACAATTGATGTGCATTTTCATCTTAAAATGCCCACTATTGGGATATTGTGTTTCTCAACAAGTACAAAAGATTAGTATTTCTCTTACTTCTAGTGCACAGCCTCTCATAATAATAATTAAAATATTCAGTCTGTCAAGCTGGTGTGTGATCTCTTTGATTTATGATATTGTGTACTGTTAAGTTTTGTGGTTATTTAATCAGGATAAAGACCCAGTAGCAAGAAATAACCCAGATTTGCATTTCAACAGAGCAATGGTAAGATCTTTGAAATCCAGCTGTTTAAATCTGAAACAAAATATTAATAATCATCATTTGACCCATCTGGCCCTGCTCATACAATTCCATAGAAAACTATAATAAAAGCTGATGTGTGTAGGACCAGGTTGACGTAAGTCGGTCTGGAAAATGCCATCCAGCCTTAATGCATTTGTAAGGCTGGTTGACTTTTTCCAAAAAAATAAACAACATCAAAAGAAAAAAGAAATGAAAAAATAAGTGATTTTTTTTTCAATGAATTGCAAACATCTTGTTCGAACTCCAAAAAATAAAGGAAAAAGTTTTTATTATACAACCTTTTTTTGTGATTTTTCTTGCATGTGCCAAGCTATCGTTTCCTGTTTAGAATGAATTCAAAACAAATTTTCAAAAATTTTCAAAACTTAGTCAGTGGTCATGTCATAAAATGCTTATTGACTCAGTTCGGTCTGCCTGCATGGGAAAGTATTTGACTCTGAAGTTCATTATGGATGGACATCATTGCTCTTGGTCCATATGTCATGACCTTGATTCTTTTCAACCTAGGTCAAGTTGTTTCAACCTAGGTCAAGTTGTTTCAACCAAGGTCAAGTTGGGGCAGGTACAAAACACAGGCCACAGGTCATTGTTTTACCAATAAACATTCATTAAAGCAAACCTTAAGTCACTTAGTCCTGAGGTTATCTTTAATGAATGTTTAGGATACTTTCTGCATTGGTAAAACAATGACCTGTGACCTGTGTTTTGTACCTGCTGCATCTTTACCTAGGATGAAACAACTTGACCTAGGTTGAAACAACTTGACCTAGGATGAAACAACTTGACCTAGGATGAAACAACTTGACCTAGGTTGAAACAACTTGACCTAGGTTGAAACAACTTGACCTAGGATGAAACAACTTGACCTAGGATGAAACAACTTGACCTAGGTTGAAACAACTTGACCTAGGATGAAACTACTTGACCTAGGTTGAAACAACTTGACCTAGGCTGAAACAAGTATCATGGGGGTAGTTTCTAAAGAAACTGGTGCTGCGTCGTTGGGGAATTGAAACACAAGAAATTGGGATAATCTAACAAGTTGATAAAGTAATTTGTATCACTGTAAGATTAAAAAAGGGGATGCTGACGTTTCAAGCATTAGCGCATTTTCAAAGCGAATGACAAAGGGTTAACGCACAAAATGACAGCATCTCCCTCGTTTACCTTACGGTGATACAAAATAATTACTTTATCAACTTGTTTGATTATCCCAATTTCTAGGTTGAAACAAGTTGACCTAGGTTGAAACAGGTTAACCTAGGTTGAAACAAATTGACCTAGGTTGAAAAAAATCAGCCTAGTGTGAAAAAAATAAACTTGTTTAAAAATAGAATAACATAAAAATAATTTTGACCTGTACATAACATATACATTACTTAAAAATCTAGGCATACAAGTTTCAGGAGGAGTATAAACTGGCCATTGATGACTTTAAAAGAGCTGAACAACTGGACCCAGCATGGACAGAACCTCAAGAACAGCGACTCAAACTATTGCACTTCTTGACACAAATACTTGAGTTAGTGGAAGGAAAGGTAACAGAGCTTAAATTAAGACTTGAAATTATTTTACTTGGCTGATAGTAAAATTGCTTGTTGTGCCTTTAAGTTTATTATGCATTGATTGTTATACAGATACTGTTTTGATACTGATTTAAAACACAGGAGAGGTCTTTAATGAAGGATTTACAGGCACTGTAAGTACTGTGATAGTTACCAACAGCTCATATTTCTTCTAGGGTAAATTAAAAACCAAACGTCTCCAGTCTTTGGTTCAGTCCTTTTGCCCATCAGACCTGGGGCCTTTTGGAGGTGGAAGCTATACAAGCCCTACAGGTCAAACAGTTCAGCTTGAACATATCACTACCTCCAAACTGGTGTTAGGCATCAACCTCAACAAAGTGATTGTTGGCAAAGTGGTAGGCATTGTACCTCAGGAAGATCCTGTACCTTAGTAAGTTTATAATATTAGATGATTGTAATTTGTTATACATATAGAATTTTTTCCCCAATCATTTAACCATTATAGCTATCATCATGCTCACCGTCTAAGTGACTATATCATCATGCTCTTTTTTGACAGTACATTTGCTGTGGTGGATAGTGAGAATCGCTGTGTACCCATTACAGTTTACAACATGGCTGTCAGTGCAGGATTTGCTGTTGGAGATTCAGTTGCAATTCCTGAGCCATTTCACCAAGAAACTGATTTTACAGACAATGACAAGGTACACTAATGTTACTGTAGTAAAAGACTTCTGAGCAGTACTTACAAGTAATATTTATGGCACTCATTACAACACAGGCACGCTTTATTTGTGTTGTTCAGAAATGGGGTATACTGCTGGGTAATTGACACGGAAGGCTCGTTAATTTACCTGTCGGCAAGCTTCGAGTTATTGTCGAGTTTGCTCCGATGAAAGGGCTGAGTATCCTCGGAATCATTGAGCTCAGACGAATGAATAGGACTTGTGACTTTTGGGCGGCGATTCAGTGGATGTATTTCAAAAGAATTCAACAATGCGGCTTAATTATTGTCCCTCAAGTTCGCATCCTTTTGTTCTTAGAAGCGTGGTGTTTGCGAAAAAAATGTCACCTCGCGTTTTCATCTCTTTCCACTGAAAAACGTTTCGCTCATAAGCGGCAAAGGTAATATCGGTTTATTGTTGATATGCATTTTACAAGCTTGAAAATGAGCGTTTAAACGAAATTTTTGGTTCCGTATTACCGGAGAACCGCTTTGTTTTGCAAATTACAACGCAATTTGCCGCCGGCAGTGAGAACCGCGGCGACATGTCTTCGGTCACGTCTGAATGAATTTGCTCCCGTTTGAGAGATGGAAGTCGATTTGTAAACGAAAAAAAAAAATTATTTGAAGTGATTTGTTGCCAACCGATCGCTAAGCTTTTCGTTGTATTAGTTTAATTAAGATTAACAATCAGATACTATTAAACTACAAAGAAATACATAAGAGTTTGTTTGAATTTGATTGACCGTGCGCTTGTCAAAACAACAGACGATATATTGTATGCAAATACACACCATTACGCGGGCTTATAAATAACTGAGTCATTCGTGTGGCTACTCACTTATTCTCATCACTGTAAACACACTTGACCGTCACGTTAACTAGTTTATCAGCTGTGAGCCGTGATACATGATGGAGTTTGCCGGCAAGGCTTTGCAATAGAAATCGCGTTTGATTCATTGCCGTGACGTTTATACTCGACTCGATCGTTTCGTACCAGAAAAGCTAAAAGACAAAAGAAAACATGTAAAGGAACAGTAAATGACAAACGAAAGGGTACACAGAATTCAAAATCCAACACACTCATTTTATTTTCTTCTTGCTTATGAATGTCTACGTTTAATTCGGTGAAAACGGGCCGACTTCCAATAGCTAGCTATCAATCCACAGAGTGTTTTTATAAATAATCTAGCGGGCTTCCGTTCCATGGGTTTATGTTCACTTGGACTCATCAAAGCGGTATGATTTTAACAAAGCGAGATGTCAAAAATCGTAGCTTAGATTCAAATGAACACTGGAATGAATAAAAGGAGCGAATTTATTGATGAAAAACATTCCAGACACTAGAATGTTTGCGACTGTTTTTGCGGTCAGACGCCGAGCAATGCGTTCATGTCAATTTCTCAGCCTTTCCCGGGGCCTTTCCACGTGCATGCTTTGAGCTTTTCCAGACCTTTCTTACGAATAAATTAAAATATGTCGCAACAATAGGGTTTAAAAAAATCAATCAAGCAGAAATCCTAACACAAAGCAAAAATATCGCACCTAACATCAAAGCGTTTGCGCTCGTGCAGTAGCCAGCCACATGTTCGGAAAGTAATCGGTCCGTGAATTATGAATATTCAATGAGAAAGAACAATAGCGGGAATATATGAATAATAATCGACCCACAAAATGTGGGTACACACTTAAAGCGTGCCTGTGTTGTAATGCTGCAGTGGGTTGTTCGAAGCAGGGTTAAGGTAATATGGCGTTCCATCACCGCCAAAATTCAAACTTTCAAATATTCAAATATCCAATTGAAACTTTCAAACCTCCACTACAACATTCAGGTCAGGCGTTTAAATTACACTCACAACATTCAAACATTAACTCCAAACATTCGATCAATCAAGTGAAACATTCAAAGCAGGCAAGCAAAATCCACTTACAACATTTGGACATCTACTTTAAACAAGCGGTTATTCAATTCCAACTTTCATTTCGGACATTCGACTTTCAATTCGGCATTGCATTCAAACATTCAATTATTCAATTGGAACATTCAATACGAATATTCAATCGAAACATTCAATTCGAACATTCGATTATTCAATTCGAACATTCAATGCGAACATTCAAAACGAACATTCAATCCAAACATTCAATTCGAACGTTCAATCCAAACATTCAATTCGAACATTCGATTATTCAATCAGTCGAACATTCGATGCGAACATTCAATCCAAACATTCAATTCGAACGTTCAATCCGAACATTCAAACCAAACATTCAATACCAATATTAGACCCAAACGCGGTCAGCATTAGATCCCATCGGCCCCAGCCCTTCGACCAAGAGGGGTCTGAAATCCATGTGTAGCATCTGACACAAAGTAGTCAATAGAATCGTATGTCGTGCTGCATGTAAGTCCACAAGGTTTTAACATCAGACGTTTAATTTTAAAAGAAAGGCCAATTTTCGTATTTTCTGTTCGTATTTTCTGTTCGTATTACGGATATGAAGAAGGATTACCGCGGCAGAATCCGCAAATGGATCGATTTTACGCAGCAAAAGTATGGCAGGGTCCTTGGCCGATGTTCTCTTGCATCGTTCCAGGCTCGATAATTTCAGGGAGTCGACTCGATACAGCAGGTATGTATTAAAGTTAATTTACCAGATATATTTCTACAGGAGGTCATTCACCTTACGAGATGTGTACGTTGTCGCCTTCAAATAAGGCGATTGTTCTCTCTTGTTAAGTGATAACTAATCATTAGTGGTGTTGGCCGGTGTTCAAGGTTATAAACATCGACTTGAGCACGTAGGGTGTACTACTGATTGGGGGTGCGAATGAGACTTAATTGAAACATCTTCAAGAATTCCTTAAAGGCTAAAACCAGGGCCAGAAAAAGGTTTAACAACCGAGAACATTATCCAAGAAAATTCCTTCTTTTCTCTGCATAAACTTCAGTTAAGTCACTGGAAAATTTGTAACCCCAAAACCAACGTACACATCTCGTAAGGAGAATGACCTCCTATAGAAATATATCTGGCAAATTAACTTTAATACATACCTGATGTATAGAGACGACTCCCTGAAGTTATCGAGCCTGGCCCGATGCAAGAGTCTGAGAACATCGGTTTAAAAAAAAGTTGTGACAGGCCTACACGACTCCTGCTGTTCGCAAGTGTAGCTTCTTTGCCTTTAGAGTTTGGATCTCACGAGTATGTCCTTGAGCGATTTTCCTCTTTTGTATGATATGATGGGTGGCTTTTTGTATATCTCATTCAGTAAAGGTTGATCCTGTATTAGATGCCATTTGCTCAATAAGATTTTCTTTAAATTAGGCACCGCTGGGTGGTATTGTGTGACAAAAGGAAGAATTCTGTTGTGCGTTCTTTTATTTTGTTGAAGAGCCAATTTTCTCTCTTCGAATTTCACTTCTGAGAGGACTTTATTTACCAGACCATCTGGGTAACCTCTCGCGTAAAGGCGTGATTTGAATGCTACAATATTCTCTTCAAAAGTATTTTTTGAAGAGTTAGATCGAAGCAGCCTGAGTGCTTCGCCTTTGATGAAGCCTTTACTGACCCCTGGTTGGTGGCAGGAAGTGAAATGTGTGTACTGAAATGTTTCTGTCGGCTTGTAGTGAGTTCGCACGTCAAGGATAGATCTTTGTTTAAATCTGTCGCCTTTGTAGATGCAAGTATCCAAGAAAATGATTTCTTTGTCTGATATTTCAGCCGTGAATCTAATGGTTGGGTGGTGTCTGTTAGCCTGTTCAATGAACCCATTTATATCCTCAATTCTTATGTTCCACAAAGAAAACACATCGTCGATGTATCTTTTCCACACCAGTGGCTTTTCTGTGCTCTTGGGCTGCATTCATTATGTATCCTACGGGGGGGTGGGGGCAGAGGATTTTAGGGGGGGGGGCTCTCAAATTCTTAGAGCAAAAAAGGGGGGATATGAAAATTGTTTACATGTAAAGAAATCCCGAGGGGCTGGGGCCGATGGGATCTAATGCTGACCGCGTTTGAGTCGAATATTGGTATTGAATGTTTGGTTTGAATGTTCGGATTGAACATTCGAATTGAATGTTTGGATTGAATGTTGGTGTTGAATGTTCGAATTGGATAATCGAATGTTCGAATGGAATGTTTGGATTGAACGTTCGAATTGAATGTTTGGATTGAATGTTCGCATTGAATGTTCGCATTGAACTTTCGAATTGAATGATCGAATATTCGAATTGAATGTTTCGATTGAATATTCGTATTGAATGTTCCAATTGAATAATTGAATGTTTGAATGCAATGCCGAATTGAAAGTCGAATGTCCGAAATGAAAGTTGGAATTGAATAACCGCTTGTTTAAAGTAGATGTCCAAATGTTGTAAGTGGATTTTGCTTGCCTGCTTTGAATGTTTCACTTGATTGATCGAATGTTTGGAGTTTATGTTTAAATGTTGTGAGTGTTATTTAAACGCCTGATCTGAATGTTGTAGTGAAGGTTTGAAAGTTTCAATTGGATATTTGAATATTTGAAAGTTTGAATTTTGGCGGTGATGGAACGCCATAAGGTAACCCAGGGTAAGTGCGAAATTTAAATGCAGATGTATGAGAGCATAAAAAGCACATTTGAATACAATTTGATGGTTGTATGCTCTGAAAAAGTAGATTATTGGATAAAGTGCTTTTAACAAGAGGAAAAGAAACCTGGGTTAAAATTGAACCCTGGCTTAGTGCTAATCGGCCTTTGAACAACTGGCCCGTGGCCCTGGCAGTTGCTGTTGGTTTTTGCATATATCTGTCATGAAAATCTTCAAATGCCATATGTATCTTCATTTGATGTAAAGTTTAGCAGTAGTGTCAGGACAATCATGCATTTTTTTCTGTTGTTATTCTTTCTCTTTAGATTTTCAAGTTTTCATCCATTCGAGTCGACAATCCCATAGTTTTGGTTGTGAACAGGAGGAAATTAGGGGCAAACAGAGTTGCTCCTTCAACACTCCTGGTAACAGCAAAGAGCGAATAGAACATGATATGATGTACTGTATAAACTTTTTTGTGGTAAATGCACCTGAATACAATCCAACTCATTCTGAAATCATGAGATACAGGCTTTAACAACATAAGATGAGGGTGCTTCAATAAGTAGGATCATTATTAACCTAATTAGACAATGCAAAGTCTTATTTACTTATTTGATTATTATTATTATTCATAAGGAAGTGTGCCAAGTTGCTCTTTTGATGTTAGAGGACATTTAATATTCAAAATGTTGACAAGGTGTGAAAAACGTGTTGTACAGAACTTGTTTCCAAAAGATTTACACAGAAAAATATTTCAAGTGCATGTTGAGTTTTATTGGTTAGTTGCATTTCTGTGATTAGTATCTTGTCCTGCTTTATCCCTATTGGCTGTTTAATGGTCCAATTAAAACGGTCTAATTTTAAACCAGTTTTTATGGTGGACATTTTGGATCTAAGGCAATTTTGCAGAAGTAGACTATCTTATATATTTATTTATTATTATTATTTTTAATGCCTTTTTTTTTCTTTTTTTTTTTTTTTTTGAAGTCATGCATTTGCTAGTTTTCAGTCCAAGAAGAAGTTATTTGCCATTGGTGGTATAGGTGGAGACAGAAAAAAGAGATTTTGTCACAATTCTCTATCACATGTCTGTAAGAGATCAAAATTGATGTGAATATGCAAACCGTTCTACATCATTCTGATTTTGAGGTCTTTTAATAAGTATTAAATATTTTATTTAAGAGTGCTTATGAACGCTTTTATGACATCGGTGAGGTTGCATGTGTTTCTGTATTGTTTAATTTTGTGATAATTTTTAGGCATTGATAAAAATTAAATATATGTGCATATGTTAAATGTGAAATATTTAGAAAAATCAGTGTGCCATGAAATTAAATTCGGCGTCAATCAATCAATCAATCATTTATTTTAACACATTACGTCTAAGAGCTAAAAAACTCGTTCGAAATAGGAACGTGTATAAATAAAATCTATAGTAATTACAGCTATATAATATTATTCAATTTTAAAAACAACTAATAAATCTATACATATAAAAAACTTGGTAATAAAAACATAAAATATGAGAAGCTAAAACCGACTAAAAAGCCACATACTAAAAACGTGAAAACTATAATACTCGTTCTAAAAGCTACAATCGTGCACTATAAGACACGTTCTAAAAAGCTACAGTCGTGCAATTTACTTCTGAAGTCATTAGCATCTCTTGAAAGACGCACTTGACAAGGCAAACTGTTCCATAACTTAGCTAATGAATAAGTGAAAGATTCTTCTTAAATTTAAGATTAAAGTTGGGTAATTCCAAATTCAAGCCCTCGCCTCTTAGCCTATACGGTGTATACCTGTATTTAAAAAGGCTTCCAATATAAGTAGGTCCCGTACCATTTAAGCATTTAAAAAGAAGTATTAACGCCTGGTGTAAGCGCCTACAATATACGGATTTCATGCTAGCCGTAGTGAGCAGCTCGTCGTATGACATTGACTTGTTGTGCCCGATTAATGTTCTCAAAATATAACAGTTGCCATCTTCGAGACGGTTGCGTTGACCCGTGTATTGTAAGACTCATTGTAAGGCGTATTGTAAGACTAATTTTTTTTTGGTTTGTTTGGCTTTGTTTCCAAAAATAAAATTCTCTCTGTCCCTAACAGTACACTTGTGGAACGCTAGAAGACTGCCGTGAACTTGGCAGAGTTAAAACAGCATGCCAGCAACAGATTAACCTGCGATCAAGCGCGAAAGTGGGTGGGTAGGTTTTTAACCTAAGGGAACCGTGAATTCATGAATACTGGAGTTGCTACGGTATATCAAGCGTGAAGGATGTATGTCGAGTACATTTTGTATGAACGTATGAAACCAATACTCTCCAAGTTACAGTCAACTCGCTTTGAACTACAGTTCAGGACTTTTTCTATTTTAGGCCTCAGTCTACGGAGCGAGTTAATGTGTTTTTTTTTTATCCCAACTTCTACGTGTGACTTCGTTAACTCAAAAGCTATTTTTATATCAGTTCCACAAATCAGCATCTGTCCTGTTGCCATACTGCTGATTCAGGTTACAGACTGTAAGTTGTCTGGGATTGCATATTTTCTTTCTAAAAAGTAGTTACTTTTATATCTGAAAACGTTGTGAATCAGCAATTTTAAAGGTTATCAAACTTTGTCTCCCTTGCTTTCTGCGAATTGTGTACGTTTACATTAAACAAGATAAAAATATCTTATGACGAAAGAAAGTGAAAGCCGCGCTACCCGTGGTGCGGGAAAATTCCCTTTCTGGGATCTTTATTGAGGGGATTCCCGGAAATATAATACGCTCATCTGTGATTGGCTCCCAAATATTGCGTTGTTAGAAAGCTTCATGTGACCAAAATTGTGACGTATGTTCCGGCCTAGCACAACCAATGAAAACAGCACAAATTGACCTAATTCTCAGAAAGAGGGGGTTTTCCACCGAAATTGACAATGGAGAGCGACCTCGACAGTTTGTTTGTAGAGTTTATTGATGTTTCCAAGAATAATGCTGTCTGGGCAGATAAGACGAACACAGAAAGGCGCGGACTGCATTTTGTGCTGAAGTTGCTGGGGATCGAAAGGTAATGGTGGTTTATTCAGTATTCGATTTCTACGATTTTGTTTTGCAGGAATTCTGTTCATCCGGGTTTAGTTATAAACGGTAATCCCAGTTTCTATTTCCTAAAAGATATCGAGGTTTCTACCAATTGCAAATATATTGGTGACTGCTTCACTGCGTACAACTACTTCCATACGCAACATTCATGCGCTTTCAGTCGTAGAGCTAGATTCAGTACAGTCGTTACCGCAATGAAATATTTTGCTCGTTCTTGCAGTTTTCAAAGGCATGTCTACCGAAATTTTGTCGGGGAATCCGTTTTTTCCGTCTGGAAGCAAGGTACGTATTTAAGTGGGAAAAGATGCAATTGTTCATGATAAGGAGGTTGTAAGAGCAGAGGGCTTGAAGACCGGCAATCTGTAGTGAGTTGTAGTGGCCAACAACGAGTTGGAATGAACTACATGTTGTGTTTCATTTGATAGCAGGCCCAATGGGAGTTTATTTTGTAACCAAGACGGATATTAATCGGCTCAATTTTTTAAAATTTTGATAAGGAAGTTCAGTGTTTTGAGTACTAAACATCTGGTTTGTAATCCTGCTTTGCAAATTCTACAGAGTTGTTTTTACATGTAGTTCACCAGTTCTCTTAGACGAAAGTTGCTATATGTTAAAAATTTAGAAGTTTCTTTGAAAACACTTAGCTGTTTACAATTAATAACCTCTCTTGGTTAGTCACAGACAAGACGAAACATGTAAGACCTTAGCGTTAAAGGTTACAGACGAACCTTTACGAATCTCGATCGAATATTCAGTGTGGTTAAAACGCACTACAAAATGCAACAAACAAAGGAACCTTAGCAATTTGATCAAAGGTAAAAGCCGTCTAACTACAAAATTTATGAGTGTGCATGTGTATGCAAATGTGCTGTCTGAGATGTTCTAACAGTCTGTCTTCATCTCAATGTTATTTACAGTATGGTGATTGTTCTCCCTCGTCGGAGGTGTCTTTTTCTGTGTTGGAGACGTGGTTTGCGTCGTATAATCGTCGTCCTCCTGCTTCAGCCGCTCCAATTGTTGCCTCAACCATTACACTAGAGGCCATTCAGAATTACCTGCTGCACACAACGGGGCTTCCTTTTGACGGTATGCCGAGCAAATGTTGATTTCCAAGTCGAATGCAAGTGTTTTTAAAGTGCCTCTTTCACACACACGCACAACAACAACTATGAATTTCTGGTGACCTTTCATAGGCTTTTTCGAGGTATGATTACTCCTAGGAATCAACCATCAAACTTATTCTACTGCCGTTTCATAAGTTAGTGAAGGCATATATTTTTTAAATCGCTTAAATTAATTGGTGGCGAGGTCAGGAGGTGCCCATGAAACTCCAGTTTAGATCAGAATTTTACGTACATTTGGATAACTAGATTTAATCAGATACTTAGGGAACTTACCAATGTTGGCAACAATCATACCGCATTGAGGTGATGTGTTGAGGTGTTATTATTTTTTTATTTGCACGTCTTACAGCTTCAGGTAATCAAGATGTCTTCCTTGGTCCATTTGAGGACACACAATTTGATGCTGTTGTTGATGTTGAAACATCAGACGAAAGCATGCAAGGTGAAACAAGCTACTTAACAAGTTTAACCAAAATAAATTCGTATCATCTCAATAATGCTCCGTTTCTAAACATTGAGTGTGACAGGGTTTTAACTTTATCGACACAATTTTTTTGTTGACAGACCTCAAGCTGACAGATCTTGATTCATTCTCAGAAAATGACTACAGTGGGTCAGACCTTTCAGACGATGATATGAATTTTTTACAACTTGAAGGTACATGCAGACAGTAATTAGCATCCCTTAAGGGAGAATGTGAAAATAAGTATAGAGTTTTTCAAATAACCAATGTGATTAGCCAATGCTTTGCTCCTCCTAGAAATATAAGAAAATGAACTGAAGCAAATAAAATCTGATTATTATCAACAAAGTAGTTTTGACAGAATCAATTCAACACCAAACCTCCTATACTTACATGAACGTACGAGGAAGTGCATCACTCTTAAAATTGCAACTTAGATCTTTGGAATTAGTTGCCTTCAAAAGTGACTAATAATTTGTTCCTTTCATAACAGAGATTCCTGACTCTCCATTATTATCAGATGATGAACTTGACTTAAACAATGACTCTGGAATTGAGGCAGAGATGGAAGAACCTCACGGTGAGTATTTCATAATATGGAATTTAATAGCTGCTTTACGTCAACTGTGTTCAAAAGCGGCAGTTCGGTTGGAACTATAGATAAAGCTTAATCTGATAATCTAAGATCAGAATATAATTAAATTCTTTTTTACATTTAAGATGGAACAGAGGAGAAAGAGGGGAAGGAAAAGAAATCTAAAAATTGTGATGACAAGAAAAGTTCTGAAGATGTGAAGGAGGAAGGATCATCTTCCACAGACACACAAAGTGAACCAACTTGTGTGCAAAGTAAGTATAAATACTTCAATCAAATGAATAATCAAGCGTGGATACTTAATCGTTTTCATGTTCCATAAAATCAAGGTTTAAAGTTGGGTTTAACATCACTATATATATAGCCACATTTACTTACAAAGACCAATGATGGACAAATCGGAGCACATATTGTTTCAATAATTTTTGTATTTATATACTTATTTAAATCTGTTCTCTAGCAGTTAAAAAAGAAACTCCTGAGACCAAGTCCAAAGGAAAGGAAGTTGAACAGAAAACAGAGGAAAAAGAAAAGGATGATAGTAAGTGTGGATACCTTGAAGGCATGTGCGTTTCTTATTGGAAAGTTGGTAGTTTTTTTAAGACTGTTTCAACAGATAACCCTAGTTCACTTGACATAATTTCTTTTTGCAATTAGTTAGATTTGTTTGGGTATCTCCAACTTTTTCCTAACCCAAACAATTCCTTTTTTACTTAAGAGTTTGATCCCTTGAGTTAATACAGTACATGTAGCCCTTGCAATAATTATAATTATTTATTGTTATCCTCATTGACCTGAGGTTTCACTGAACACCTGACCACAGGGTAAGTTTACCAGACTCCCCTGGAAATTCAAGCCTTCCAGTCAAGGTGCTAAACCTTCATACCCTACTCCTCCAAACCTTTTATGAACGACTGATCACCTGTTTGCTTTGTGGTATAATGATGCTGTAATGAGACAATGTTCATCTATCACTGTGTAGAGCTAAAGGCTTACTAATTTTTGCCTTAATCCAGTTCCTTGCAGAGTAATTCAAGTTTTGTGTAAAATATCTGTTTAAAACTTGCATTACTTCAATTATAGATCTCCCCACATTCCACTGTCAGTACTTATGGGAATTCCTTCATCACCTTTTGTCTGAGAAACATCACCAATACATTATTTGGAAAAACCAAAGCAAGGGAGTATTTCGGCTTATTGACCACAATGGTGTAGCAACACTCTGGGGGAAGCACAAGAAGAGAAAAAACATGACGTATGAAAAATTGAGCCGTGCATTGAGGTATTACTACAGCAAGAACATTCTCAGAAAAGTTCCTGGCCAGAGGCTGACTTACAAATTTGTTCGTAATCTCAATGGGAAGAAGTATCCTCTGTGAGCAATAGATATACCATAGAGAAACTGAAGAATGCCACCAGGGAACTCTCATTTTCTCAGCTCATTGACTTGAATGCATTCTCTGTGGCTTATGTTTCTAACAATGATGGAAAGTGTCACCTGCAGAGAAGTGTAGATGAAAGGGGAGTCAAGATGCATTATCCAAAGCATGAGTGCAAAGTTTTAATGGCTCTCTCTCACAGTAACAGAGGGCTCCAGCTACTGTGAGGCCTTCAGGAGCTTGTAGTAACTAGCACTGATGTTTGCAGCCCAGGCATCTTACATGTATGTCTTACAGAAACCAGTATCTTTTATAATTATCATATAGCCACAGACCTACTGCAGAACATTTCTTGCATATATCAGTGAGGCTGAGAAACTAGGTACTGACATTAAAGCTAGGTCTGTTCACAAAAATGTTCTACTCTTGGAAGCTTTTATTCAAGTCAGCTACATTTTAATGGCAACAGAAATTTGTATTCAGATTGTTTAAGTGTTTCTAATCAGTGTTTATCTGCCAGACCAAGGTATTCTGGCTTTTTCATTATCTAAAGGAAGATTTGCATTTATAAGCTCATGTAAGTCAGTAAAACTGTTTAATTGTTGAATTCTTAATTACCTGGGCCTCTGAATTGGAGGGATTATGAATTATTTAAAATTCAAATTTGTCAAAAGGAAAGGAAAATCTAAGAGAGTAGATGGCACATGGAGTTGTTTCATTACTTTATATCTAGATGTGGCATTTTTCTTGAAACAGAGACAAACTACAGCGGGTGCAAACATGAAAGTAGCCAGTGATATTACCCAGTTGCTGGCCTTTTTTGACAATCCTGAAATTCAGAATATTATTCATATCATTTTGGTCAGAGAAGAAGTTTAAGCTTAAATTATTGCTGTTTATAGTTACTATAATTATGTTAATAGCATAGTGTTAGATAGAAAATTGGATAGCATTTTGTGAGCAGTTGCAGATTTTTGAACAGATACCTGCAGTGCATTTAAATTGTAGGTTGGTATTCCAGTTGCCTCTGACTGCTGTATAAACCCTCATGTAAATATGAAAATACTTGTTGAAAATAGATATTGTAACTTCTACAATAAAGAGAGGATTTGATGTCTCTTTTCCTGTTAACCGCTGTCATTCAAATTATATTTTCTGAGTGCAAAGACACAAGTATGCATGTACAGGGATAATGGGCTCTCGGCTTGTTTTTAAAGACACGGAAAGAGAGCACAGGTGGCCCAAGCCCTCGACACGTGACTTGACCGTTGAAAAAACGTGCACCTGATATTTATGACGTTATATGGAGAAAAATATCAAGTAGTTTCTCTCCGTGAATCAATGCGAAATGGTGCCAATAGTTCAAGGAAATTTAAACAAATAATTGTCTGTACGGGATTTTTGCCCTTTTTGGTGTTTCCTTTGCAGTTTTAGCCTCCCTGGAGTTCGCTATTCCTAGCTGTACCTTGTACCTGCAGAGGAGTCTCCGGTAACACGGGTGGAGCACTTCTCGGTTTTGTTTACGATACCCCAAACCCTATATCAAATCAAAACTTATTAATCTGGCTATTTGAATTTACCATTGAAATTAAGAGAATATAACTTCTCAAAGTTTCCGCGGCGTTTGAACATATAGTTCGCAATCACCTTCTGAAAGCTCTAACTCAAAGCGACTTTTTAACTTTCTTGAAAGTCTTTAATCCAAGGGTTAAAAAAACGTATCGGGGTTTTCCTTTATTCTACAGCGTTTAGAAGTTACAAAACATCTTCAATATCGCGAATAAAAAATACGGGGTGACCGCACTGAAACGGTGGTTCTTGGATAGACAACTTTCCCGCGAAAATCGTTCCGGGTGGCTGCGCTCGTCTGTATCAAAAAGACTCAATACTTTCGGTGGGACTGTACTTTCGGCCTGATACCGATTTCTCGGCGAATATTCACTCTTTTTCAATAGTTTTTGCTTTGTTTGAAAGATCATAGTCGAAACTTTATTTTTATATAGAAAAATGAAAATCGAAAAATTTTCATCCATTTTTCAGCTGGAGCCTGTCAGGAGCGAATTACCGATTCGCCAACTTCTCTTGCAACAACAAAGCAAGTTGGAAGTGCAAAACGTTCCTCCACTTGAAAAGGAAAATAGTTGAACGGTCATCGTTGCTGTACAATTTATTTGCGAAACGTCAACTAGCTATCAGTAGGGACTGTGCAATAATTTTCAGGAGGGGGACTGAAAAATGAGCTTCATAGGGGAAATTATTACATACTGCCTCCCCCCGTTCGCAAAAGCAGAGTTAGTTGAACGCCCCTCTTGATTTCTTGATAATTTTTACCTCCCCCCCTCACACACACACACACCACCACAACTACTGCCACCACCCCCACTATACTATTGATGTGTCTACCATATCATGTGTAAGAAGTATACACCTTATTCCAAAATGGTCACCATTTAAATATTATTTTGTCTTTATTCAAATTATCCCTTGATGCCTCGTTCTTAAGCTAAAGTTCAAAAGAATATTTTACCTTGAACGAGGCATCAATGTCCAATTTAAATAAAAACAAACAATATATAAAAGCGGTCATTTTGGAAGAAGTTATATATTGTATTCCGTAAATACATGAGCTTGCCAAAATTGTTCAACGTTACAAATACCTGAATTTACTTCTTGTAACATACTGTAATTCACTCGACTTCTGTCAGTCTGGTACAAATAACAACTAGAAAGAATGTTCGATAAAACCGGGTTCATCTCCGGTGTAATATAACTTATTCACACAACTGATGTAAAACAAAGGACACAAAGCATTCTTAAACAATGTACCTAACCCTGGGCACGACCCTAAAACTGCCCTGACTTATCGAAAAATAAAATGAAAGTTAGCCCCCCCTCCCCCCCTGTAGTAAGAGTAATTTTTCTTGGATCTCCCTATCTTGGCATTATTTTTACTTGATGCCCCCGTCTGGTTTTTCAGCTGCCCCTTCTAATAATTACTGCACAGCCCCTTATCTTATCTCTGTCGAATTGTCCCTTTGGTCGAGCTATACCCGAACTCTTCCTCCCTACGCCCTACCCTTGGAACGCTAGCCTGTTCCAGGCTTTCGGTTAGGGACGGACCATTAGAAAAGTGACGGGGGGGTGGGGAATTTTCAACTTGCACGAATTTTTTTTTCGCTCACTGCTTTTGCAGGAATTTTTTTTTTCAGGTGAACCTCTCTGCACGAATTTTTTTTACTACGTGTGAAAAAGTCACAATTGGATCTTCCTTCTGCATGAATTTTTTTTTTACCTTCTTCTTTGCATAAATTTTTTTTTTGGCATTTTGCCTTGCATGAATCTTGTTTTGTTTTTTTTTTTCCCCACCCCCCCCCCCCATCACTTTTCTAAGAATTGCGGTCGTTTGTTGGTCGACAGTCGGCCGACTGTCGGCCGTTTGTCGGCCGACAGTTGGCCGACAGTCGGCCAACAGTTGGCCGACAGTCGGCCGACAGTCGGCCGACAAACGGCCAACAGTCGGCCGACAGAATTTGTGCATATGAACGTTAACTTGTTGGCCGACAGTCGGCCGACAGGTTATTCTGGGAGCTGTTCTTCATTTTCACCCATGTTTTGGCCTTTGCAAGTTGCTCAAGCTGTTGTTTGGGGGCGCACACGATGTGTCTTCTACTTTTAACACGTAGATCGGCTTGGAGGAAACCAAGAACATTAAGCATAAATCGTTTTCTTCCAGTCAAATACTATAGAGGGACCAGGATTGGATCAATGTAAGTATCTGGGCAAATGTGCACCTTCCTCTCCCCTAACCCAACAAGTTATGAGTTAAAAAGTTACGTTGAAAGTTGGGTTAGGGGAGGGTTAGGTTGCACAGTTGCCCAGATACTACCACTGATCCCCAGGATTTTGTTCTACATTTCTGCTGAGGGTGAACTCACAATGACTGATTCTGTATTAACTGACAGTTCTATAAACATGGGATAAATTACCAACAGTACTTATTTCTCTGAACTAAGATTTGTCAACAGTCATTGATAATATTTATGACCAACATCCACTGTCCTTTTATTGGATTTGTTTCCTTTCGAATGGTTTTCCACACCATAATTTCCTAATTATTCTAGATGAAGAAACAGTGTTTAATATTGCATTTGTTGACAAAGCAATGAATACTAGATGACATACTAGGCGTGCACGAGTAATAAAATATGGAGCGTGGTTTCTTGCATTTTTTGTATACATTTGCATATCGCAATCGATAACGCAATACGGTAGAATGTGATCGTGGAAAGTTCTGATAAACATATCTTAAATAAGACGGTTAAATATACTACAAACAACAAAAGGGAATACGAATAACATATCTATGGACAGAGTTTGTTTGCAAGAAACGCGTGATAAGTCGAAGTGTCTGGCGTGAAAAATAGATGTATCCATGGGCAGCGTTTGTTTACAATAAACTTAACAATTTACTGGCATCGCGAAAGATTAGGAAACGTTAAATGCTACATGTGTAATAACTTGGGACTACTCGTGAGTAAAGGATAAGCAAGACTGATTTATTAAATGATGAAAAGTGATATATATACAAGCAGTTGACATGTGATAATATGATAAGCACTCATTCTTCACATAGTGCGGTAAATACTAATTAAACATAGCGAAGCTATTACAATATGTTTGATTAAGTTAAGCCAACAAAGCATACTTGATTAACCTGGATTTTATTAGTCCGGGCGAATCGACTCTTAGTCCGGGCGAATCGACTCTTGGTCCGGGCGAATCGACTTTTTTCTCGGGCGAATCGACTCTGAGATCGGGCGAAACGTCTTCGGGCGAAAGGGTCATCGGGCGAAACGAAGCGAACAAGTTAACATAATGTAAAATTTAACAGCAAACAGACTAAGGTCTACTTTGCCATAATCTAGCTTTATTTTGTTAATAGCACGTTTTTTTTATTTCCAAAAAGTCAGTTGTTTACAGTTCGAGTTTCGTAACAATACCAGTTAATTAGTGGCCCGCGCAAGGACCAGTACGCGTCCAAAGATAAAACAGCAGAGCAGTTGCTTAGAGCCTGCGGTCAACTTTACGGACCAGTTCGGTCATCTTAGGTTAGAGTCGCTTCATTTGAATACGTAGATTTCTTTTTGATGTAGGTTAGTGTAAAGGTTAGGATAACATCTTAATAAGATGTTGGTGTATAAGCTCGGATTAGGGTTTCAAATGGAACTGATATCTGTTCCTACAAATCGTGCTTGCAGTTGTTTGTTCTTCGCTTCACTTGAATACGTAGATTTCTTTTGCTGTAGGTTTGACGTAAATATTTATTCGCTGTATATATTTCATTGTCAATAGGGTTCATATAGGTTCATATAGGTTAGGATACTATCATGTAAATAGGATTTTTAAATCATATCCAATAAAATATGGCGTTACTTAAATAATAGCGTGGTTTCTTGCATTTTTAGGATACATTTGCATATCGCAATCGATAACACAATACGGTAGAATGTGATCGTGAAAAGTTCTGATAAACATATCCAAAATAAGACGATTAATTATACTACCAACAACAAACTTAATAGGAATAACGTATCTATGGACAGAGTTTGTTTGCAAGAAACGCGTGATAAGTCGAAGTGTCTGGCATGAAAAATAGATGTATCCATGGGCAGCGTTTGCTTACAATAAATGCTAAAGTGAACTTAACAATTTACAGGCATCGCCAAAGATTAGGAAACGTTAGATGCTATATGTTTGATTAAGTCAAGCTAACAAAACATACTTGATTAACCTGGATTTTATTAGTCCAGGCGAATCGACTTTTTCTTCGGGCGAATCGACTCAGAAATCGGGCGAAACGTCTTCGGGCGAAAGGGTCATCGGGCGAAACGACCTGATACCCTTTTCTAATGGTCCGTCCCTTAGTAAGGAGGGGTATGGTTAGTAAGAGCGACCCCGCTTTACTAGCCGAAAGCCTGAAACAGGCTATTGAAACGCCTACCACGCAGGCCAACTGAACGGCCACAAGGAAGCTAAACTTCGTGGCAACTCGAGATCACTCGGAAATGCCCTTGGTTCACGTTGGGGTGCGAGCGCGAGAAAAAACGAGTGTGGGGTGGCAAGGGGAGCTCTCTTTCGCCTTAACTCTGCCCAGTCCACGCTCGTTCCGGAAACCTGTTCAGGCTAATAGTTCACGCGATCAGTCCTGTGTACTTTTTTTGGATCGATATGATCTGACGAATTGTTTTAGTAAAATGACAAAGAAGATCGATACCTTATTATGAAGTGGGTTAACTGTAATTGGAACAAATTATCATGTCGAATCAGTCCGGTCGTAATAGGAATTTGTGGATATTCGGGTACGGGTCGCTAATATGGAAGGCGGAATTTCCTTTCGTGAGAAAACTGCCCGGCTATATCGATGGATATGTCCGACGTTTCTATCAAGGGAGCTGTGACCATCGCGGCATTCCGGGAAAGGTAGGGAACAAATTATCTTATTTCAAAGTACAAATTGTATTATGTAATGCATGCCATTATGTAATTTGAAATGCATGTATAGTAACGGTACTTGGTCTCATATAATATTACGTTACAATTGTTGAAAGCGTTTGCTGGTAACGGGTTTATATTCAGGAGGCTATTCCACAAAATTTTCGAGTACAATTTCCTTATGTTTGAGTGTAGATAAACTATTTTTTGATCGCCCCACTAATGCAACAGTCAGTTATTTTCTTACAAATTTGTCGACATTGTCAGGAGGAATTGTACATTGGTCACTTCTTGAAATTTAAGGGTTTAGCAAAGTGATGACAATTTATTTACCATTGCCTGAAGAACCTGACCAGCAGTAAGGGGTCAAAACATAGCAATTCACATCCAAGGGGTTACATAGTGAGACAAATAAAAAAGTTTGTAGATCATCTGCATCAAGCAAGATGACTATATTCCATAACACAATTTATTTACTTTGGAAATTTTTTAAGTATATTTTTTTTGAAAATCGAATTAATCAGCAAGTAGATATCTTTACCAGTGTTAAGAACTTTTTTCCTCTATAGCTTGCTAACACTAGTATTGTTGTTATAGTAAGCCCATAGTTGCCATGATAGGACCTGAAAAGGTTCAGGCTTGAACAGGATTTGAACAGGGAGTTGGCTATTTGTGAGTTTGTGCTGTACCCACACTCCCAGTTGGCTTGTTAACTCAGTTGCATAGTTAGAACATTGCACCGGTATCACAAGGTCATGGGTTTGAATCCCATTCAAGCCTGAATTTTTTCAGGTCTTATCTTGGCAACTGACTATGTGCTTCAATAATGATGTTACAGGACTGCATGGTTAAATTTGATTTAACGTAGATTGGTTTGTAATTTCTTTGTGTCTGGTATTCATTATCATAAGAAATTACAAACCAACCCAGGTTAAATCAAATTTAACCTGTAACACTTACACAACTGTGAGGACCTTTCATTTATTAAATATCTTTCTACTGCAGTGAATTTAATGTATACGAAATTTTCATATATATACATTCATCATTGTTCATATGTTATATTTGCTTTCTTAGCCTGGTAGAGTAGTCACCCTCCTTGAAAAACCAGAGGTATGTCTTTTTATGTTGTTTTAAACTCTTAGTAATTGATGTATATGTTACAGGTTAAATTTGATTTGAGGTCAAAATGATTAACTGAGGCTGCATGGTTTGCATTTCTTTTGTGTCTGGTATTCATTATCATGAATATAGACAAAGAAATTACAAACCAACCTAGGTTAAATGATTTTAACCTGAAATCAAATTTAACCTGTAAATATTTGCAGTATTTTTTCTATAAGTGCAATAGCTGTTTTCCAAAACTAAAACTGCCAATCCCATCTGAATAATTGGTTGAAAGTATTGTTCAATTCCTGGTTTACAAAATTCAAATTGACAAGGTTTAATTTTGTCAATTAGTAAACTATGTAAGGTCTAATGAAAAGTTTGTTCATAAATGTGCAAAATAATTTATTTCTTTATTGGACAAAAGATCCAGAGAATATGAATACAGTGTATGTGTATATGTATAACCCTTTTAACATATTTCTTTACTTCAGACTAGCACAACCCCCAGGAAACCTAAATTCCCCATGGAAATAGATGGATGTTTTTTGGAAAGAGAAATTACTGATCAGAACTATTTCTACATCAACAGTTTCTTTGCAGCATGAACAGATAATAAAGCACAACCAACTTCATGTATAGTGCATTAAATTTAGATTAAAACTATTGAATCATAATATGCTATAAATGTACTCTACTTTGAAATTTATACAGGAAAAAGTTTGGGGAATGGCATATGAAATAGCAAGCAAAGATATCCCAAATGTTATTGACTACCTTGACTTTCGAGAAAAGGATGGCTACAAAGCTACATGGGTTGCATTTCACCCCAAGGACAATCATCTTCATTCCTTTCAAGCAAAGCTATATGTTGCAACACCTAGCAATCAATTCTATTTAGGTCCAGCTCCACTATGCGAGATAGCACATCAGATTTTGGTCTCAGAGGGACCCAGTGGAACAAACCGGGAATACCTTATAAATCTTGCCAATAGTATACGAAGTATTAGTCCAAGCATTGAAGACAATCATCTGTTTCAGTTGGAAGCCTTAGCAAATGCTAGTTTATCCCCTTCTTCACCACACTGTTCCAGTGAAGAATTGGACACAAATTGATTGACTCTAGTTCAGCCTACCAATCTTGGTAATTTTTAGTGATATGATTTTAAAGTCTCAAAAGACAATCCCCCTTGATGGGGTTTAATTGTAATATTTATGTAAACCCTAGGCACAGTATGATGGAGTCCATGTTGGCCAGCCTTATTTATTTTCCTTTACTGCAAATATTCATCTTTTCAATTATTTGAAGTGTTATGAATTTCTCATTTTCTTATATTTTCCCCTCTACTGTACCTCAAATAATTGAAATTTGGAGAAATAACAAATTGTATTAGGCTTTTGTATTACATGAACAAAATAACTCATGGTATCCTAGTAGTATACTTACAGTAATTAAAACTTTAAGTTTTTTTTTTTTTTAAGGGAAACTTTACGTTTTCCCTGATGTCAGTAAGATATCCAAACTTTCAAACTTTCAGTTGAACTGTTTGCTTGATGAGACCATAATACTCTGTTATAAATGTCTCTTAAAATTAGCATTATATCATAGAATGAAATTTCTCAAGTTGTTCAAGCTACGTTTTACTTATTATTTTGAATGAAAAGATTTTGTAGCTTCACTTTCTTTACCCCTTTTCACCCTTTGACACAGAATTTACTGTTCAATCATTTTCAGATGATGATCCTATTAAATTCTTATTATCTGTTAGCAGAGGTTATACACACTGAATAACTTTAGCAGTGAAGGGATCGAACATTATATTGTTTCTAATCTAGTATAGGTGTTGGCATATTTTCCTTATACGAAACTGTGCTACCCTGCATAATTTTAAAGGTATTATGTTTTATACCAACCGCACATACTTTCAGTGGTATTTATTTTGATGATATTGTTATGGAATTGGAAAAATTTAGCATGAAGCCTGACGTTCAAAATTCAGCTTATGTATCCTCATGATCGTCACCTGCTTTGAAATAATGGGACAAGAAAAAAAAATGTTAGAAGTTCCGTTGATGAAACAGATACGAAACATTGTTTTAGTGAGCTCTTCAGAAGCGAGTCAGCTGACGATAGTCACAACATATATTAGGCGATGGAGGTGTGTCCTCCTCAGAGACCGAAAGGCGCACTTTGATTGGCTGCGCTAATTTTGCCTCATTTTGATTGGTCAGAATATTTTAAGTCAAAGTCATGAGACTGTCACGGGATTCGTGCTGTGATCGATGGAAAAAAAAATCGTCCGGTTCTGGAGAGCTTGTTTTCCGACTTATCTCTATGTGAGTTCCCTGTTAAGACTGAGAGAGAAAGAATAGTGTTACCTTATCAGTATTTCGGAATGAGCAAGTTTAAGTGTAAATGTCTGAACGTTACTGTACACGTCAAAGAGAAGGCTATTCGTGAAGTTGATGGGAAGGCGTTTGTGTCAAACGCTTTAGCAAGTACTTTCTTTGCCAGTGAACTTTGTGAGGTGGAGCTCGCTGTCGGTGGAATAACAACGGTAATTTCGTTTTTTGATCATAACTTAACTATGTTCGATTCCTGATTTTTTGTACAATTTCCCAATGCACGATTAACAGGAGAAAATTTCGTAAAATTTGCATAATGTTTGTTGACCAGTTGGCGCGCTATGTACAGTTCGCATTTCCAACATTTACCATTCTTTAAAACATCTGAATGATTTGCTTCTTATTTTTGGCATTTCTTCGATATTTCCTATTGAGGTCGCACGACGTAAGATACGAAAATATTGCATCAGCTGTGCAAGTCAGATGATAGTTCAAGGAATTTATCATCTGCATGAACATAAGAGGAAACGCTACATCAAAACAACAGAAGTTTTGTTGTTAATAGAATTTCCTATGAATTGCATTTTTATATTTCGACAGTTTTGCAAATCTGTTTTGGACGTGCTTGCCTTACATCCGCTTTGATCGTAAAGAAAATGATCACATAAAAATTTTAGTAACGAATGCTTTGTTGATGTCAATGGCTGTTCAAAGATCCATTTTAATATCAAATTTTGTTCCTGTAAAATGTGAACTTTGCATTCCCAAAATTACAGTTATAATTATGATTGTGGTTTTATGTTCTAATTGGCAGTTTGTTGCATTCCAATTTATTCTTATATAAGCGTTGATCAGTGGAGTAAAGTTCTTCCTGCTTGTTAATAGGAAGTGGCAAGCCTCGTTCGACTAGCCAAAGTCGAAGACTGGGATATCTTTACTTGCATCAACTGTGGTATGGAAACGCACGCCTTGCATGCCGTGAAGAAATATGATCGAGTTATAATGAACAGGGCAATGGAGGTAAGGTAACCCCAGTTAAAGTTGTACATTTGTTTCAGTGATCGATACAAAATGTGCTTTGTGCTTTGTCTTCACCTCTCTTTGCGTTTCTACGTTCTGACATCGATCGTAAAAGTCGGCTGAAGTTTTCAACCCCAGAATCGAAAGCTGTAATTCTAATTATAGTGAGAAAAATCCAAAAGTAATAAGTCGTTAACAGCGCGATATTGGTAGCTTTATTGACTAAGGTTGCCAAAATTTCGTTAAGTGGTAAAAATGGAAAGTGCGTTGGATACCTTATGATTTGGCGTAAGTATCAAACAAATCTTCATTTAAAAGTACAAAGTTTTTATACGTCTATAGTAAAATGAAGAAAGTCTCTGTAAGATGTACAGGACGTGCCATTATAGACACTTTGACATAAGGAGCAGGTGTTCCTTGTGGTACATTGTGTTACTTGTCAGAATGAAGTTTCTGAGGAATCAGCTTCTCTAAGCAACACAGATCAATGAAAATAGCTTACAAACTGAACACGTTTAAACAGCTTTGAAAATAAATTAAAATTAAGACGCAGATGGAAAACGTAACGTTCCTCTAATGAGAACTAACAAAGAACACAAAACACATGGTCTTGTTGTGTGACTCAAAACCTTTTTCACAGACTTACTACCAATTGCGTTTAACCCTGAAGCGTGACGGTTTTTTCGTGCAAGTTTACTTTTCAAACGTAACGGTTTCCTGGACAACTGTCTCGCATAGTCCAATGAAAGTATCTCGTTTGGAGCGCGAAACTGCTCACCTTCCAATGTAAGTACTTGCATGTTTTGCTCTCCCTATGTGCGTGTTTTGAAAATATGTCGGAGGGTTTGCGGGTTTCACCGGGAAGTTGAGAAGTCAAAAGCGCGATCTCTTTATTGTATATATTGTGAGCACTTTCCGTTTCGAAAAGGTCACGATGGAGCGAGGTTTCTGGAATACGACCTCGATTCGTTCAATGGAAGACCGGTTATTTCCAGTGATGAAGGCAAGAAAAGTTAATAAGTTTGGGAGAACTTATCGTTCAGGGATTCCCCTAGATGAGAACTTAAAAGGGATGATTATATATAGGATTTTGGGTGAAGGAGGTAATACATAATACAGGTTATATTCCACGTTCATTCAAATGCGCTTTTGATCGCCTGGTATGTTAAAAAGCGCACTCTAAATCTTTAATAGTAGTATTCACATTAGAGGACGGGACCTAGTGTGAATATTCACGATGAAAAAGTTATCTGACTTACCGACATGAATTCACATTAGAACGAGTTTTTTGGACGAGTTAAGATGCCGAGATACTGGTGCGAGATGTACGTGGTTACCTAGCCAGCAGAAAATACAACGCGCCTGGCTGTTTTAGGTATTTCCAAAGTATGCAGGCCTATATTTCAAACTGTCTCTTGGGCTCAATTTTTGTTGAAGTTGGTCAATAGTAAAACTATAGTCTTCCGATGCAGCAGTTATGCCTTCGGCTACCAGCATATCCTCGAACTCTTCTCTTAAGTTGTTGAAAACGGATTCATTTGCCATATTCTTGAGGGCCATTGTTTCCAGAACGAGAGCAAAAGGCTTATCTCGGCTTTCAGTTGATGACAACACAGCGGCAAAGATGTTTGTCAGTCCAGGATTTGTTTTTCTGCGTTTTAGAATGCTTCACCTTCTTCTTTGGCGCCATTTTGTTTTCCCAAAGTGCTCTGCTTTCGTTCTAGTTCCAGTCTAATCGGCGCATTTCCTCCTAAAACTCGACCTGAAAACCAATCTAAGTGTGAATTCGTGATGCATTTTGACGAGTTTCTCGTCTAGTCGGGAAACTTGTCTTTAAAAACTCGTCGACTCAGACGGATAAGTGGACGGGTAAATTTGGACAAGTTTCTCGTCTAAAACCCATCCCGACCCGATTTCACACTAAGACGGGAAACTTGTCTCAGACAAGAAACCCGTCCAAGACAGGTTACTCATCTCTAGTGTGAATTGGGCCAATGATTATTAATTATCATCAAATATTTTTCTGACTTGGTTCTCAGTATCCACCTGTTAAACAGACAGACTGTCTAATGTGAAAGCTTGTATCGTGAGATTTCGCTGCTTTCCAAGCATCTCTTTCATTTGCAAATTAAAATATACAGGGCTTAGGTCAATCTCCAAGTCTTCGTCATTCATGGTTAATCGAAGGCTCGCTGCGGAAGTTGACTTGGCTAGGTAAGGCACCCCTCTAAAAAATCGCACTTTGAAGGAATCAAAGTCGTATTCCAGAATTTCGTCTTCTGTGATAAAGAATGGTGTTGTCCTTTTTGAAGCATAATAATCATAAACTACTCTTATCTGCACCAAAGACATCGCACTTTTGACTTCTAAACTTCTCGGTGAAACCAGCAAACCTTCTGATATATTTTCAAAGCCTGCACATAGCGAGAGCAAAACATGCAAGTATTAACATTGGTAGGTGAGCTGTTTCTCGCTCCAAACGAGTTACTTTCATTGGACTACGCGAGACAGTTGTCTAGCCATTTTACTTAACGATATTTCTGTTTCAAATTAAGTAGTGACGGTTTGATTTTGTTCCTTCAGAGCAACTCAGATGTCATAAACCAGAGAGTCAGTTCTCCTGAATATTCAGCTGCATTCAAAGTAATTCTGGAACCAGTTAAGGAAAGTGAACAGCCAGTACTTGACAGTTCATGTAAGTTGCTAGAGATTGCTGTATATATATATATTAAAGATTCAATTCAACATGCAGGCCATGCTATCACACGATAGGTAAGATTTGATGTGGGAAAGAGAGAGGGCAGGTTGCTTAAAGGTGAAAGTCCTTTCCCCAGCATTTGATCCATGTTTCCTAATGTTAATTCCAATTTTTAGTGAAGTAACCAGCAGATGGAGACAGTCTGTTGTTGCTGCGGCTTCTCACTCCTTATCAGGGCTAATAAAAAAACCTGTCTGGTCATTCTGGACAATTAGATTTCCCTCTCGGGCAAGTAACTCTCTCTTCTTACTTGCCCTGCAGGCAAGAGCCCAGGCAAGCCGTTTCCCTTCTCAGTTTTTGGTAATGATTATGAAAAGAAAGGATTAGGTGAAGCTTGACAAAAATTATGATTTATTGTGTTGTTTTGTTGATTGCGTGACCCACACCCGTGGCTAAGAAGCAGTTGCCTAGCATGTGATCAAAATCTGGCCAGATCAATTTTTTCCTGGATTTTTTTCCTGACACCAAAATACTGTGTTTATTTCTTAAAACTTAAGCAATTTTCTGTGAGCATTTGTCAGTTTCTCTGTACAAAATTAAATTCAACATCGATATATCAAAGCTGTAGAAATTGTATGCAAAAAGAAGCTGCATATTTCTATACAGTGAAAACAAGGCCAGCATTTTTATGGTAAAATCGGTCTGCGTATTCTGCAAGTTGATGTAAAACAGTTTTTCTTACAAACGAAGACATTTTCCCTCAACTTGAACTATTTTTCATTTACCCAAATGAAAAACTATGCACTCACCATCTTTTCAAATTTGACACTGTGCCTGTGTCAAAACTGATGTGGGAAGGCGAATAATTAATTCTGCATGTTATAAATTTCTCATGCTTCTCCAGAATGATTTCTTGGAGTTTAACAAGGTGCTGGTGAAAATTCAAGGAGTCAAACACAATCTTGGATAAACTGAAAAAATTGATTCAAGATGTGTTCACTACATTAAAACATACCTGTAGTATGACTTCCATTTTGGGGTTTATGAAGTATTAATGAGTTTGATCTGGGACAAATGGGGAAGTGCCCCAGGCAAGCAAAATTTGAAATTTACTCACCCAATGGCAAGCTGGAATTCAAATATTTTTCAAGCCCTGTCCTTATAGTTAGCTAAAACAGCCTGTCATTACTCTAAGATTTTGCTTTTATCTACGTTTCAGTTGCAGGGAATGCTATTTTACTTGGAAAGGACAACATCTCACTTGCAATGGTTGGTGTACAGGACCAAGCAAAAAAGTTCCTGGAATCAGAAGAAAAAGCAGTGGCTGATAGAATAAGGTTTGGAGGTTTTTCATATTGTATTCACTTCCTCCACCAATGCTTTACATACATTGCCGATATTTTGCACCAATCTTGCACTGTTATGATAGACTCCTGCAAATATGTCAAAACTGCATCAAAAATGTCTTTGGATTCATTGTTTGGAAAGCAAACCACTGAAAATAATGTTTTCCAAGTTTAAGTTAGTTTTGTTTCATGTCTGTCTATGGAGCTATAAAGAAAATGCAAATTAGTGTGACAGTTCTTTACCCAGCCTATACATGTATGTCTTGTGGAGTACTATACTGCTATACTGTTTGTTTTGCTCAAATGTCTGGTGTTATTTTCATCCGTAGAAAAATTGCAACTTTTCAATTCTATTACAGCTGGCTATAGTAGTTTTTAGTAGTTAACTGTTATCTTCTCACGCCTTTTAGGAGATTCATTGAGGAACAGAAGAGAGAATTAAGTGCTCTTCAGTCTCAAGTGTACAAAGATAAACAGGCTGTTTACTGGTTAGTGCAACAAATGAGCTAAAAGTTTTGTAGATCATGTAAGAATATCAATCCACAAAAGTGTATTCCTTTTTATAATTACATATTTTTGAATTAATGGTACAAGATCTTGACACAGAGTACCATTGTTAATTTCTTGTGAGTTGCTACATTTGAGACTTGTTTATTTAGTTATGAACTTATCAAACATTCTTGCTCAGCTCTTTCTACAATGATTAGTTATGAAGCTGGGTATGAAAGTGAACTTGTGGGTTAAACAGTGGATGTGGGGTTAATCCCACTTGGTAACATTAACTTTACAGGGTAATTCGCAAAGCCGAGGAGAAAACCATGGAACAATCCCTTCATGAAGCCATTGCAGATGACTCATCAGACTCACCTATCCTTCAAAGTCGGCAGATGTTAAACAAACCTGGTAAATACCTACATTGTATGTTTTAACTGAGGTGCAGTCATGGACAAAGTTGGGGAAAAGTGTTTGAATTTCAGATACAGTCCTGTTGTTAGAACAGCTATTAAAGTTGGTGTCTTGAAAGAATGATTTTAACAAGAAAATTCAAAAGTCTCTTATTGTTATTATTACGAGGTTTCTGTAATTCATCAGACTCTTCTCAGGGCATCACGAATGCAACAAATACAATATTGTTTATTTTCCTAGAAATACAAGAATGGATCGGCTATTATCAGGCTTTTTTTACAGTGCGACCACTTGATCCCAGGCCACCCAAATAAATCATCGTCATCGTCATCATCATCATCATTTATTAGCCACTTTTAAATTAAACTACAACATTAACAATTATGTGAGGGCGAGGAGACCTCCAAGAAACCACCAGGCTTATAGGGGAGGCTACCTCAGTTAGCAATACGTTCATAAATTTGTTGTGGAAATGCGGCTAGGTAAATTCAGACTCAATTCATTAAAAATTCAATCATTTTTTTCTTAAAAATAGAAAAGCTAGTCGAACCAGTAATCGATATTGGGAGAGAATTCCAAATTTTTGGACCCTGGTAGAGAATTGTAAACTGCTTAAGATTAGTACGACAGTGATGTGGTCGATAAGACTTGGCTGTTCTTGTGTCATAGCTATGTATTTGACTACTTGTAGAAAACAAACTAAGAAACATCGGAGGCAATAATTGCTTGTGATAATAAAACATAAATTTGGCTATTTGCAATGCATTGACTTGGAAAATATCTAAGATGCCCAGTTTAGCAAATAAGGGAGCAGTATGTTCTCGATAGCCTAAATTGGCAATAGCTCGCACAGCTCGTTTTTGTAAATAAAAAATTGTTTAATTAGTAACATATGTAGATGACCAGGCTGAATTACAGTAAGTAATATATGGATAAATTAACGTGTAATACAAAGTAAGTTTAGTATTAGAGGATAAACAGTATCTAGACCTAAATATTATACCAACTGACTTAGATATTTGTTTACATACAAAGCTAATATGAGGTTTCCATGTAAAATTCTCATCAATATAGACACCTAAGAATTTTGTTTCGCTTACTTGTTTCAACATTTGATTTTCAAACGATAGAGAAAAAGATTTACTAAGTTTCTTCTGCCTCGATTTAAAAATAATGTAATTAGTTTTCTTAACATTTACTGAAAGCATATTACATTTCATCCAAATGTCAAGATTACACAGTTCATTATTTAACACGGATTCTAAACAATTAGGATCTGAATGAGAATAAAAGATGCTGGTGTCATCAGCGAAGAGCAAAGGCTGTGTAAATTTACATGCATTGGGAAGATCATTGATATATAATATAAATAACAAAGGACCTAAGATAGAGCCTTGGGGGACACCACACTTACTGGTTTGTTTCGATGAGCAAGCTTGGTTAAACTGTACAAATTGTTGACGTCCAGAAAAATAGCTTTTGATCCACTGAAGCGCAATACCACGGATACCATAATGTTCCAGTTTGGTAAATAAAATTTCATGGTTAAGAGTGTCAAAGGCTTTTGAAAGGTCTAAGAAAACGCCCGCGGTGATTTCACGTACATCAATAGCGGAAGAAATTTTGTTAACAAGGTGATTTAACGCAAGTGAAGTCGAATGATTTTTACGAAATCCAAATTGACAACTATATAATATATTGTACATTTCAGCAAATTCAATGAGTCGGTTGTACATAACTTTTTCAAAGAATTTCGAGAAATTGGATAATAAAGAAATTGGTCTATAATTTGCATACAAAGTTTGAATTTCTGTTTTTGACACTGAACAACAGATTTGTGGCAAGTTTCTACCAACTAAGATTATTCTTTTTCAATCTTGATATGTTTAATACAGTCATAGAGTAATTTATGTGCATTTTAAGAGAAATATAGAATATTGGTAGAGATTCTATTGTTTAGATACTCAGTCATGATTGGATAATTTGTATGAAAATTTGTTTTGTTGGCCTTGGTTCGAAAAGTCACACTGTAATTTCTTTTGAAACAAACCTTGTATGGTAATACCATTATTTATCGTCTATTTTCAGCATTTATTCTACAAGAGCATAAGGATGAGCCAGACAACCATGTCCATATTACTCAAGTTAGTTCACAGAAAGCTCCATTTCATAGGCCTGACGCTCATACATCTTACAGCTTGAAAAGGCTGACACAAAAATCACATGAAAAGGATTCACATCTACCATTGGAATCAGATGCAAACCCCATGTTTCAGCTTGATGATTTTACAGATGATTGTGAGCCATTCTTTGAATCAGAAGAAGATGACCTCAGTAGTGGTAAGTTTGAGTTCTTTGTTTCTCCTGTCCTGTTTAAGGCAGTTGATGAATTAATGGAGAGCTGCAGCTTAAGTAGTATTGTTTTCATAAATTTTTTTGCATCATATTTTAGTGACATTTAATTTGGACACTACTGTTTCAGATAACAGCTTCCAAAGTGAGGATGCTTTCTATAATCCTCGGCTTAGAGGGATAAAGAAGTTGCCAACAGAATACTCATCCTCTGCTCCAATTAGGATGCCTGTTGCCAAATGTTCCCCTCCTGACAATGAAGTTGAGGTATGGAATGACAAGTCAACTTTTCAAGTTTGTCTTTACAATGTATAAAAGTTTTTAACAGGAAACTCAACTAAGTTTCCCATTGAGAAAGCATTACATCAGTATTGCAAGGTCATGGGTATGAATCCTGTTCAAACCTCATATAACTGAAACAGTCTTTCACTTATTACATCCTTCTTCTGCAGTTCACAGAAATGAAATTTCATGTACTCACATCCATAACCTATGTGTAAAACTTGATAACAGATGCTATTGTGTGACATTCAGTTTACTTGCAAAAACAGAGGTACCCAACATGAGAGTTAATAATTGCCTTTTTACGTAAACTATTGCACTGTCGCAGTGTTTTCCTGATGAACTGCTATTTTCATTATTATCAAAGGGCATTCATGTTGTTACTGTGACTGTAAGAGAACAATACGCAAAACATTTTTCTATAAAAATATATAGTCATTACCTATCATGAGACTTTTTAATTTCCAGTTTCCCATTCCTGAACCAAGCAAGATCAGGGAATCCATGAAAGCAATTGCAAGAAGTGTTCATGATAGTAGCAGAGAACTGTTTGGTGAACTCCCAAGACCAAGGACAAACACATATTCTTACAGATAACAGCAACCTTATATTGGAAAATCATTTTAAGTACTCCATATACTTTCTCGTGACACGTTGGCCACAGTGACTGTTTAGCTCTTCTCCTAACTTGTGTCAGGGTATTATGATGGAATATTTCTACTGAGTCATGGGGACTGGGAGTTATATAAAATAATATATTTTTCTCTCAAGGAGGAATGAAGAACAGGAACTTGTAGAAGCTGGCAAAATATGTGAGCAGTTAGAAGTAGTAAAGTGATGGCCGCAGTAACAGCCAATAACACTAACCTCTTACCTACCTCTTACTAACCGAGTTCGAGGTCCGTACTGTAAGTTACGGACCAAGTTTTTCTGCTCGGATTTATAACCCAAGCGCGTAGTGAGTGGGTCATGAATCCAAGCGGACAAAAAGAGGATCCGTAACTTACAGTACGGACCGAGAAAATGAGGTTTGTAAGATATTTATTTTTTCTCAAAACAAACTTTTGAATTTCGTACAGTAAAGTACGGCCCGCTAAATTGACCAATCACAGTGCGCGTTCTAAGTGAGAGATATAATAAAGATATTTTATTATCAATGCATTCCTTTGGTATGATCAGGATTTGGATTTGCGATCTGAAATGACACGGATTATTGCCTAACAAAAGAACCATATGTCCACTCTTGACAAGAAATTCATTGGTCCCTTTGATGGGCCACAATCTGAGTGATCTTGCATCATAAATCCAAATCTGGGTCATACCAAACTAGCACAGGCTAATATAACCTCAGGATCAAATGCACAATGATTGCTTCGTAAAGACTGAATCAGCCATTTAAGTGGGTCAACATAAAGAAAAAATTTCCCATAATCCTATTTGAGTCAGGTGTGTTGTCCATAGCTATTTATTTGAGACGTGCTTCTTTTGAGAAAATGTTACTCAAATGTTAATTAAAAGGGTGTATAATCATGGATTAACTAATGCTTAAGCACCTATTAAAAACTACCTTTAAATACTACAGCTCTGGGTCTGACTACAAGGTAGGTCTGTTTAACTTGGTGTGGTTATAAATTTTTTAGTTGTTGGGTTCTTTTTTGTTTTTGTTTTTTTTTCTTTTTTGAAAATTTGGAAGATGGAGTAGAAGACATTTTGTGCCAGTGGTTGTTTAATAGTGTAATTTGTAGTTGTTTTCAAATGGTGATGAGTGACATTAGGGAATAATTTCACGTGCATTAGTTGTCCATATTCTAACATTATCAGATTTTGGATAAAATCCAAGTCAAATTATTCCCTAATTTCAAGAGTATACCATTTGAATACCTATAAATATCATGGGTGACAAATTACTCCTTAATTTAGGCACCGCAGGAGACGTTATAACAGCATAACATTGTAATTTAATTTCAGATGTGAAATTATAAATTAACGCTGAAATTTCGTGGCAAAATAAAGAAGTAATTTGTCACCCATGTATTGTGCTGTAGCTATGCAGTACCGTAGCCCATGTCTGAACGTATTTTCTCCCCAAAATGACTAAAACAAAACAAATGTGGTTTGGTCAGTCAACCAGGTAGCGTTGGCCTCGTGGCACATGAGTTGATGTGATAATGTAAATAAAATGTTTTGGAACTACTGTGTACTAGTGAATTTTTACAATAAATTGGTATGAATTTCTGTGTCAAGTTTCCTTACCTTTCTCCTTTTCTTGGAACAGGATTAGATGAGACAAGCCCTTTAAACAAATTGTCACCCGGTAGTTCTTCCTTTCTGTTAACCAGTGATTGCACTATTCACAGGAATTTGTTGTGGCATAAATCAATCAAACTTCATTTTTCAAATAGTTAGGTGTTCATCTTGACCCATCCCTTTCATGGAGAGATCATATAAATATAATTTCTAAGAAAATTGCAATAAACATAGGCATATTATCTAAATTAAGATACTATGTTGATTTGGACACTTTAAAGACAGTCTATTTTTTATAAATATATCCTTATTTTCAATATGGAATAATTGTGTGGGGTAACACTTATCAAACTCATTTAAAACCTTTTTTGTGATGACATTTTCTGATTATAGAACTCATGCTCCACCTTTATACAAACATTTAGGTATTCTTCAACTTAGATATTGTTTTCATCAAAATTGCAAAATTTATGCACAAGTACTATAATAATAACTTGCCATCATCGTTCGATGATTACTTCACCCATCTAAAATCTCCTTGTTTAACTTACAATTACGTTCACGCAGAATTTGGGAAATTTTCCATGTACGCGAGAAGGCTGCCACGTACATGAAAAATTGGGGCAAAATCTCGTGTACGCGAGAACGCCCCGGTGTATTCAACGTGAATAACATTCCTTGCGGCGCTGGAATAGCAACTCCTGTGCTCGGTTGTGCACCTTCTGCCTCGAGATCAGGATGAGGTCGCCTGGCTTCCAAGCTCCCACGAACCGGTCCCATCCGAGGCAGCGGGGCAGCGTTTTTCTCATAGCCCGGCACTGCACCTGGTCTGGTTGGAGGCGCATTGCCTTTTTCAGGGCTTGGAGGGCCGGGTCTTTGGCACGTTAGTCGGTCGCGACCTCCTCGTAATAGTCGGGTCTCCCGGAGCCAGTCGTGCTGCATTTCTCCCGCGATTTGCGGGGGCTGGCCCGGACCGCCACAACAGACGACTTGGACTTCTCGGTTTTCGAGCCATTGCAGGAAGGTCTGCAGAATCGCCCCTGGCCCTCATCTCCTTCGCCAGTCGGTGGGTCGGTGTGAGGACCAGGGGATTTCTGCCCCGTAAGAGCTCGATCGCCCGCGTGGTTTTCCCGCTCCCCCCTCCTCCATTCAGGTAGCTTACGCGGTGCCTTGACAGCGGATCATCGTGGCGCGGCGCTGTGCTGGGGGGAGGCTTTTGTCTTGTTTCTTGTATTCAGGCGCTGGGAGGTATGCTGCGTGGTCGGCGCCCTTGTTGCGCCATTGGGCGGAGGCGACCGCGGGGAGGTATTCCATTTTTAGGAGGCAGGCCGCGCAGACGACCTCTCCGCAGTTAATCCGGACGGGGGCCGCGTAGGCTCCGACTCCGACCAGCTTCTGCAGCGCGGCCCTTTGCAAGTAGATGCTGTCCGTTGCAACCCTAACCGCCTCGTCCGGCGTGAACCTTTTCAGCATCGTCAGGAGGTTGATGTGGGCGTAGGCGAGCATGTTGGCTCGCAGGTGCGCGTACTGGAGTTGGCTCCCGTCGTATACGAGAGTATGTGGCCCAGAGGGCACTTTTGGGGGGCGCCTACCAGTGAGCCGCTTTGGCAAGTGTCGCTCACGAGGTAGTCGAGCTCTCCGGGGTCGGTGACGAGGCGGCGGGTTAGCCTCTTTCCGTCGACTTTGCCGCCTTGGGTAAACTTCCCGATGACTGCACAACCCAGCGTTTGGTCCTTTGGTAGCCATACTTTTGTTTGATTTTCGAAAGAGACAATAGCCTCTCGGATAGAGAGGCGGGTCAAGAGCCCGGATTCCAGGAGGAATGCCAGCAGAGGGGTTGATGCCCACTCTTTTTCAGCGAAATCCTTTCCGTACCACGCGGGGAGGACAGGGTGGCAGTTTTCCGCAAACTCCCACGACTCGACCTCGGCAAACCCCGCGCCCACATCTTTGGGGAGGGCGCCGTTGATAGATACCCGTGCCATATGAGAAGTCGGGTACCCAAAGCGCTCGAAGTACGGCTTTGCCTCTCCTTCTCCCCGGAAGGAGGCTGGATAGCAGGATTTCATGTCGATGCAAAAAACACCCTTCGTGGTGTAGTCCAGCGTGTTCCAGAGGCCGCCGTGGCCGTACTCCACACACGCCTTTTGGGCGTCGGCGAGGAGGCGGGCTGGTGTGGGTTTCCAGCCATTCTTTTCCCTGGCCTGGATGCTGGCGGCGTGGTTTTGCGAGAAGGCTCATTCGGCGATTTCGGGGTCGCCTAGTTTGGCGCAAACCGTCCGAAGCCGCTCGTGGGCCTTTTGGGTCCGGTAGACTCTACCGTCTCGATCGGAGGACGAACTGCTCCACGGTGAGCTTCCTCTCTTGGCCCCTCAGAACCCAGACCGCCATGGGCCCGCCTTCGGTGGCCTTTCGGATGGCTTGCCAGACATCGCCTTCGAAGAAGCGGATCTCCCGAGAATGCGGAAAGTGGAGGTCTTGAGACCAGGCGTGGCCGTTGTGGCAAATGAGCTCTGTATCTGCTCCACGCGACTGATATTTGCCGCTGTTTTATATGTTTATAGAGCGCCAGAGGATTTTTCAAGGTCAGCAAGGTCCGAAACCTTCGCGCCGGTTTGGTGAACCCTTTCTTCCCACTCTAGAATTTTCTTTCGCCTCGCGGGTGTGGGGCCCTGGCCTCGGAGGGTGCCTTCGAAGTGCTCTACGACTCTCTGGGCTACACAATTGAGGTTGCCGATTTTCATCGGACCCAATCTGGCTGGTTCAGGAGCTCGGATGGGGTAGAGACCGCAAGCAACGGCGGTGACAGGGTAGGCGTTCTGGTAGAACACGCTGTCCATATCTGTCACCGCGCCGGGCTTTGTATTACGGGTTATTTCGACGACGGCCCTGCCCTTTTTCTCTTCTCGGACCGGGTCGATTTTGTCTTCCACGAACCGGCCCCCATTAAGGCCTTCTTTAAAGAATTTTACTCGGAGGAGATAGTGGTTTTTTGGGGGGAGGGCTTTCAGGATTCTAGCCGCGCGCGCGTCAGTCATTCTCGCATCCAAGACCTTTCCGTTTACCTCTTCCCGCCAAGTGGTGAAGACTGCCGCCGCGCCATCAACTTCGAACTCATCTTTGGCGTCGGCCATGATTACGACCCACTCGTCATCCGGATACTCTATTAAGGGTAGGGGGCGCGATTATCCAAGTCTTTAAAGTCGCTATAGATGGGTTCGGCTTCGGCAGGAATATCATCGAGGAAGTCACCCCGGCTGTTACCCCCGGCGCTGGGGTACTGTGCAAGAATTTCTTCGAGGAAGTCATCCATGCTATATCCTATGGGTATAAAGTGTCTAACTGTAAATTCCCCCAATCTCTAACTGTAAATTTTCCAATCTCTAACTGTAAATTTCAATGGCGGCTAGGCGTTGAAACTCGTCAGAAATCTTTTGCTTCCTGTCGCGCCAAGCCCTCCAATGAAGGAGATTAGCCCCGCACCCTCGGCACAATGCCAGAGAGGTTTTTACTCCTTTTCCGCAGACTTTGCAAGAGTATGTTCCTCCTCCCTTTGCCACAAGCTTGGTGTGGCTTTTACAGTATTCCCCGATGGAGCTTTTTCCGCCGAGTTCAGTCGACCCCAACCGCAGCCAAGGACAATTGTTTGTTCCACGCGGCATTTCTGTATATCCCAACAGAAAGAAATCTCTTATACGTGGCTCTCCAAAATTTTAATTCTGTAGCTCCGGGCGGCGGATGGAAAATCTCCCGGATAACCCGTGTATGCCGATGCCCTTTTGGTTAAGTTCAAAAATTTCCCGATTTATGCGTGTACTTGAAATCTCGCGTACATGGGAAATTTTTCAAATTATGTGTGTACGTGAGATAGAAAAGTGGCCCGAGTTCGAAAATTTCCCGATTTATGCGTGTACTTGAAATCTCGCGTACATGGGAAATTTTTCAAATTATGTGTGTACGTGAGATAGAAAAGTGGCCCGAGTTCGAAAATTTCCCGATTTATGCGTGTATGCCGGGGCTTCTTGGCTTAGGTCAGAAAATTTTCCGAATTGTCAGAATTGTGTGTGTACGTGGAAGCGTCTTGACTTGAGGTCACGCGTGGTCTCCCGTTCGGCCCCCGGCCGGCGAGGGTAGTGCGCCTTCCGCGGGGCTACACCGGTCCCCCAGGGTTTTCTCTTTGAGCCTTTTCTTCGCGTACGCGGCGGCCGGTTTCCGTGAGGTCGACAAATCTTTTGCCGCGGGCGTATACGCCGGGGCGTTCTCGCGTACATGAGATTTTGCCCCAGTTTTTCATGTACGTAGAAGCCTTCTCGCGTACATGGAAAATTTCCCAAATTCTGCGTGAACGTGAAATGGTTCTCGATTTTTGCATATTAATTACTCTGTTCACCCCCCCTGCTACTGATACTTAAGAAATAGAAAACATTTTCCTTGTTTCCTACAAGTTTTATAGTTCACCACTAAATTTTCTCCGATTCTTATTGGCTTAAATTGATCACGTAACGCGATAAATACCCGAATGGATAATACCCGTCCGTGAAAATGTGAATTTTCTGACAGTTATACCGTATTTTTTAGGCAATGCACGTTGCGAATTATTGAAATTACAGGCTGTGCGCATGGATAAATAATTGATAGACCTGTATTTAGTGGAGTCTGTTTTCATGTGGCGCGGCGGAACAAAATTTAGTGGTGAACAATAAAGACAAAGAGTAGTAGAAAAAAGCGGGGTCTAGCGCAAAATCAAAAAAATAATAGTAAAAAGTGGTTTTCGGGACAAAAAAAAAAAAGTTTCCGGGACAAAATCAAAAAAATAATAGTAAAAAGCGGTTTTCGGGATAAAAAAAAAAGTTTCCGGGACAAAAAAAAAAAAAAAAAAAAAAAAAAAAAAATGATTTAAAAGGAAGAATAATAGAATAAAATACAAAATGGAACAATTGAAAGATGTTGAATTAAAAGACATTGTGAGAGAATTGCATATACAGGGTAGAACTGGTATGCGAAAAGCGGAAAAAATAGAAGCATTGCGTGAAATGGGTATCAATACATATGAAGATTTGGAGAATTACAGGCGAAGACAAATACAAAGATTTAATGAAGAACAACCAATGCTTGGTACACCGCCCGGTTCTCCTCCTCAAAGTCCAATGCTTGGTACACCGCCCGGTTCTCCTCCACAAAGTCCAATGCCTGGTACACCGCCCGGTTCTCCTCCACAAAGTCCAATGCCTGGTACACCACCCGGCTCTACTCCAAATTCAATAAAGCTAAAACCCACCCCTAGAAAAAATATTACAAAAAGGAAACTAGCACCACAAAAGTCATCAAACAAAAGTTTTAATTGGGGAAATTATTCATTTAAGGTTATGGATAAAGATGAGTTTTCTAAAAAGCTTGCAGATTTAACCAATGAAAATATTATAAAACTTACTAATAACAAACAAACAAAACCCAAGCCTAGAAAAAATGTAAATATATCTGATAGTGTTAGAGATGAATTGGATGAACAATTCAATATAGAAGAACAACAAACAGCATTAAGAGGTTATTTGAAAACTTATAGGATAAATGGAAAGAAAGGTTATGGACCTAAAGCGTTTTTAAATCATATTAAACCAAAAGTTATTGATCTAATTAACAAGAAAAAGAAACCGATCAAGGTGGAATTTATATTTACGTGTAAGTTTAAAAAAGAGAATCCCGCCACAAGAAAGATTGATCAAAACTTTGGTTACTTTCATTCAAAAGTAGAAACGATTACTTTATCAACTGATTTATCTGAATTATTCAATATGATGACAAATTACCAACTTGAACTGATTGATAAATTTCAAAATAAAGGTTCTGGATGGCAATTCGATCAAGTTGAATATTTTGATATCAACATTGACCCCTTCGAGCCTTTTGTTGGAAGTTCATATATTGAATTACCACCAATATTAGCAGAAAAGAAGGCTATTATAAATGTTAAGAATGAAAAGGATCACGAGTGTTTTAAGTGGGCAGTAACATCCGCCATGTTTCCTAAAGAGAAAGACCCACAGAGACTAAATAAACAAATGATAGAAAACTCAAAGAACTTCGACTGGTCGGGAATGGAGTTTCCTACCTCACTAAAACAAATTAACAAGTTTGAAAAACAAAACCCCAAATACACTATTAATGTCTATGGATATGATAAAGGTGATGTATACCCCCTAAGAATAAGTAAAAAACAAAAAGGTTATCTAATCAACCTACTTCTAATATCAGAAGGTGAAAATAATCATTACTGCTGGATAAAGAATATTAGTAGATTATTAGCCTCAAAAGTTAGTAAACATAAATCAAAGATGCATTTTTGCCATAGATGTTTAAACGCATTCCAGGCTGAAAAATCATTGGAAAAACATCTTGAATATTGCGTCACAAATGAAGAAGTCAAGATTGTTTTGCCTATGGATAAAGAAGGAAATCCAAAGTATATTAAATTTAATAACTTTAATAGAAAAATGCGCGTACCATTTGTTGTATATGCAGACTTTGAGAGCTTTACAGAGAAAATACATACCTGTTCGCCAAATGAAAGTAAAAGCTTTACCAAACAATACCAGAAACATAAACCATCAGGATTTTGCTATCTCATAAAGTCTTTTGATGATAAATTATTTCCACCCAAGCTTGTAAAATATACTGCCAAATCCCCAGATGATGATATCCCTCAGATATTTGTAGATAATTTGGAGCAAGATATTAAGAAAATTTATAATAAAACAAAATACCATAAAAAAGCGGAGAATATGTCAGAAATGGATAAAAAAGAATATGAAAATGCTACGCACTGCCACATTTGTGAATATGAATTGGGAGAAGATAAGGTATTAGATCACTGTCATCTCACAGGAAAGTATAGAGGAGCAGCACATAATGAATGTAACTTAAATTATAAGATTCCAAAGTTCTTCCCAGTAATATTTCACAACCTATCTGGATATGATGTGCATATTTTTATCAAAAATCTTGGAACAACAGAAGGTAAAATAAACTGCATACCAAATAATGAAGAAAAGTATATTTCTTTCACAAAACAGATTGTGGTTGATATATTTACAAATAAAGAAGGTAAGCGGGTTGAGGTGAAGCGAGATATTAGATTCATTGATTCATTTAAATTTATGGCAACAAGTCTAGAAAAATTAGTAACTAATCTACCAAAAGAATCTTTCAAAAACTTAAATAATTTCTATGAAGGTGAAGAATTAAAGTTATTGTTGAGAAAAGGTGTATATCCATATGATTGGTTCGATGGATTAGATAAACTCAATGCAACCCAACTTCCACCAAAGGATGAATTCTACTCAAAACTAAAAGATGAAGATATATCAGAAGATAACTACAAACATGCTAAAAATGTATGGAAAAACTTCAATATGAAAACAATGAGAGAATATCATGATCTATATCTAAAGTCGGATGTACTACTTTTAGCGGATGTATTTGAGAACTTTAGAGATGTTTGCCAAAAGAATTATGGTTTAGATCCTGCTTGGTATTATACAGCACCAGGACTAGCTTGGGATGCAGCATTAAAGTTAACGAAAGTGAATTTGGAGTTGCTAACTGACATAGATATGCTACTTATGTTTGAGAAAGGCATTCGAGGAGGCGTATCTATGATCTCTACTAGATATGGTAAAGCAAACAACCCATACATGGGCGAATATGATCCAAAACTACCAACAAAGTATATACAATATCTTGACGCAAATAATTTATATGGCGGTGGAATGAGTAACCCACTACCTACTCATGATTTTAGATGGATGTCTGATAAAGATCTTTCAGACTGGAAAAATATACCATGTATACTAGAGGTTGATTTAGAATACCCAAATCACCTACATGATTTACATAATGATTATCCTCTAGCTCCAGAAAGGCTTATAGTTAATAAAGTGGAGAAATTAATCCCAAACCTAAACAATAAGGTAAATTATGTTGTTCATCATGAAACACTAAAACTTTATGAAAGTTTGGGATTAAAAATAACAAAGATTAATAGGGGTATTACATTTAAAGAGTCTGCTTGGTTAAAACCATACATTGATTTGAATACCAAACTCAGAGCCGAAGCAAAGAATGATTTTGAAAAAGATTTCTTCAAGTTAATGAATAACTCCGTATTTGGTAAAACAATGGAAAACATTAGAAATAGGGTTGACATTAAATTAGTTACAAATAAAAAAGATGTGAAAAAATTAATAACAAAACCTAACTATAATCATCGTACTATCTTTTGTGAAAATCTTGTAGCTATCCACATGAAGAAAACAAAGTTAGTATTCAATAAACCTGTTTATTTAGGCATGTGCATTCTAGATCTAAGTAAAACAATAATGTTTAAATTTCACTATAACTATATCAAACCTAAATATGGTGAAATGACTAAATTGCTTTTTACAGATACGGATAGTCTTGCATATGAAATAGAAACAGAAGACTTCTACAAGGATATAAGTCCAGATGTGAGGGAAATGTTTGACACCAGTAATTACCCAAAAGATCATCCATCTGGAATCGAGACTGGTGTGAATAAAAAAGTTATCAATATGTTTAAAGATGAGGCTGGCGGTAAGCAGATAGCTGAATTTGTGGGCCTGCGAGCTAAGCTTTACTCCTACAGGATGGATGAAGGTGAAGAAGAAAAGAAATGTAAGGGAATTAAGAAGGTAGTAGTAAAAAAGACCATAAGCTTTGATAATTACAAGAATTGTTTATTCAATAAAAAGCCGCAAATGAGACAGATGAATGTATTCAGAAGTCATTTGCATGATGTTTACAACGAAACTGTTAATAAAATTGCACTATCCGCCGATGATGACAAGAGAATAATTTGTGAAGATGGAATAAATACTTTTGCATACGGGCATTATCTTTGCAACACAGAATTAGGTGGTAACTCAGTATCATAAGGTATAACTTGTAATTCTTCCCTTACAAACCCCCTACTAGGACCATCAATTAAATAATACAAAACCGGCTGATTGGGTGAAACAACACTTCTAGAAAGATCATAAATTTTTATACTCCAAATAGGATCTGTGGCTCGCCTTTTTTCGCCACCTTCAAGTTCCCCAGGAGATAATAAATATCTAACTTTAACACTAGGAGGTAATCTAATCTCATCAAACCCCACCTCGCGTTGGTAATTTTTAGGTTCAATATTAACCTCTTCCAGTTTTATAGCCTTATCAGGTTCTTTACCTGTTATTCTCGTTGGTGTATTATTCAAAGTTTTCAAAATATCTGGTAATCTTTTTACCCATACTCTCGACCGATCATAACTGATCATTTCTTGCGCATATTGATGACTAAATAATCTTTCGCCTAATATTCTGTTTGATCTTTCAACAAATGCTTGGGCTCTATGATTTCCAGCTTCACTTCTTTGTATTTTCACATTATGATAATTCATAAGTTTGGTAACCTCACCCATAAATTCTTTTCCTGGATCAACCATTAATGTTTTAGGGTATCTCATTTTTCTCGAATATATTTTTTCAAAAGCATTTGAAATTTCTCGACTTTCTTTTGAGGTTAATGGCTCGGAATCTTTATATCTAGAGGCTACATCAACCACAACTAATGCGTATTTATATGTTTTTCTTCCAACTCTATCATGCGGCAAAAATAATAAATCTGCTTGGTGAATCTGATTAGGTTTATCCACAGTCCAGTGCGGTCTAGGAATATACTTTGGAGCTGGTAGATATATTTGCCAAATTGCTTGTTTCTCTAACCATTGTTTAACCACATCTTCACCTACTTTTGACTTCTCAGCTAATTTAGGAATTGCAGAATATCCCTTCCAATATCCTTCAGTTGAATAATATATTTTCGATAAGTCTGAACTCATTTAAAGATTAACCAAAGTATCTTATAAATCAATATGACGTCTGAAAAAATTAATCCAAACAGGATTCCGAGAGTACCACTAGGTTTGAAAGCGGAATCAACATTGAATAGAATTACACTAAACCCATCATCAGCCAATCCTGGAGAAACTCTATACATAAATATTCCTAAACTTTCTGAAAATTTAGTGATTGTACCAGGAAGCGTATATCTGGTATTTAAATTGACTGTTGAGGGGCATGAAAATAACACCCTAGTGAATAATGTAGGTAGTAACCTTGTATCCAGACTCAAGTGTGACGAAACTAATGTGGTTTATCTAGAAACCACAAGGGCTGACCGAAATAGTTTACGTGTCTGCGGTATCTATTACCGGAAATAGTTTAGATTTTTCACTAGCCACTCCTAGCACATGTATTACTTGTTTTTCTATCCGCTCTACATTATTATTAAACGTCGTTTGCTAAAGAAAGTCTCTCGCGTGTTGTTACATGGTGGCAGCGAGTGGAGAGCTATAGTGGTACAATATTACACATAGTTTCTCATCAACGCAAGAGTAAAAAGAATGGCATCGGGATACTCCCTACCACCTCCAGCGCACCTCGAGATTCATGACTCGAACGCTGCGGAAAAGTGGAAAAAGTTCCTGTTAGCATGGGAAAACTACGCTCTCGCCACAGAGCTCAGCGAGAAGTCCCAGCCAGTACAAGTAGCCACACTCTTGACAGTGATAGGCGAAGAAGCAAGAGAGGTGTACTCCACCTTTAACGACTGGGTAAACGAGGGAGACGACAAGAAAATCGGACCAGTACTAAAGAAACTAGGAGATTACTGCGAACCGCGCAAGAACATTCCCTTCGAAAGATATCGCTTCAACCGACGTATTCAAGAGCCAGGAGAGACTTACGACCAGTATCGCACGGCACTTCGAAAGTTAGCCGAGGGTTGCAACTTTGCAACAATAACTCCCGAAGAAATACTTCGCGACCGCCTGTTGTTTGGAATTCGTGAACCCAAACTCAGAGAGAGATTGTTAAGAGAGACAACATTAACACTCGCCAAAACAGACGAAATCTGCAGGGCATCCGAGAGCACGACTGCTCAGATGAAACTTATGGAAAAAGAAGAGAATCCATCAAGCACCGTAAATGCAGTCAGAGAAAAAAGCAAGAACCTTAAAGTGCCAAGAAAACGAAATCTCAAAGGCAAGGACTCCCAACACGGAAAGCCCAAAGAATGTGAGAGGTGTGGCTCTGTTCATGATCACGCAAAGAAAGAACAATGTCCGGCTTTCGGCAAGACGTGTTTGAAGTGCGGTAAACTATCGCATTTTGCAGCTAAATGTCGCAGTAAGAAACGAGACAACAACACTCGCACGTTTGTTAGAGCTGTCGACGACGATGTCAGCGAATCCGAGGTATTCTACGCCGACATGATATCAGCAGTAGATCTGGATGATTCCCAACTCGTGACACTAAAACTGGAGTCTGGCAATTATCTGCGGTTTCAACCGGACACTGGAGCACAGTGCAACGTAATTCCGGTGAGCCTCTACAAGAAAGCCACAAAAGACCACAAATTGGAGCGCGTGACACCACTGAACACTCAACTCTCAGCCTACGGTGGTTCGAAATTACAAGTTGTGGGCCAAGTTCGTATTACCGTGTGGCGTGACGACTACAGATGTCAGTTGGATTGTAAACTTGTTGACAACAACACAATCCGCCCCCTCCTTGGACGAAAAGCCTGTGTGGGCATGAAGATCATTACATACACTGACAATGATCAATTAAACAAACCACAAACAGGAAATGCCCCAGTGTACTCGCTCGAAACGGCAGCAAAAGTAACGCAAGCGCCCATTACCAAAATGGCCCTGATTAAGAAATACCCGCAAGTTTTCGGCGAAGGTGTCGGAAAGCTGGCCGGTGAACACCATATTAGAATTGACAGCACCGTTAACCCTGTACAGCACGCACCGCGTCGCGTACCTGTGGCACTCAGAGCTAAAGTAAAAGAAACCTTAGAAGACTTGGAGAAACAGGAAATCATTGCACCCGTGACCTGTCCCACAGCATGGATAAGCTCCATGGTAACTGTACCGAAGAAAAACGGAAAACTACGCGTATGCCTGGACCCCAGGGACCTCAACCGTGCCGTCCAACGCGAGCACTACCCTCTCCCAACAATTGAAGACATTGCTACTCGACTCCATGGCGCGAAAGTCTTCACAAAGCTCGATGTACGAAACGGATTCTGGCATGTGGCCCTTGATGCAGAGTCGTCCTACCTGACAACCTTTCACACCCCGTTTGGACGTTACCGTTGGCGACGCCTGCCTTTCGGTATCAGCTCAGCTCCTGAAGTCTTCCAACGCAAAATGCACGAGCTCATTGAAGGACTTTCAGGCATCGAAGTCGTGGCAGATGATTTTATCGCAATTGGTTGCGGAAACACAGTTGAAGAGGCCATTGATGACCACGACACAGTCCTGATTAGATTCCTGGAACGCTGCAAAGAGCGAGGCGTTAAGCTCAACACGGACAAGCTCAACCTCCGACTAACGGAAGTCCCGTTCATCGGACACGTCGCCACAGACAAAGGTCTATGTGTAGACCCCGCCAAAGTCCGGGCGATCAGCGAAATGCCAGCACCCACAGACAAGGCCGGAGTTCAGAGATTGCTGGGACTCGCACAGTATCTCAGCAAGTTCCTACCACGTCTGTCTGACATCACAAAGCCATTAAGAGAACTCACCCAGAAAGACGTACAGTGGACCTGGGAAACTGCCCAAGAAGAGGCATTGGTGGCGCTAAAGAATGCTGTCATGACTACCCCAGTCTTGCGCTACTACAACCTAGAGGAAGAAGTCACGCTCCAGTGTGACGCCTCTCAGTTTGGGTTAGGCGCCGCCCTATTACAAAACGGACAGCCGGTGGCCTACACATCGCGTGCTCTTACAGATGCAGAAACTCGCTATGCCCAAATAGAAAAGGAACTGCTCGCAATCGTTTTTGCGTGCGAACGTTTTGAGCCGTATGTGTACGGCCGTGACGAAGTCCATGTGGAAAGCGACCACCAGCCCTTAGAGTCAATCTTTCTAAAGCCACTCCACTCAGCACCTAAGCGACTCCAGCGAATGTTGCTGAGACTCCAAAAGTACAGCCTTCGAGTGACTTACAAGAAAGGTCACGACATGTTTCTGGCCGACACCCTGAGCAGAGCTTTCCTCCCAGAGGTCAACGCCTGTGAGTTCACGCAAGAGCTCGAGGAAGTGGATCACACAGCCTCACTACCAGTCAGTGACGAGCGTTGGCAGCAGATCAGACATGCATCGGCAGATGATCCTGTGTTACAGCAGCTACGTGCTACTATACGCCGGGGATGGCCAGAAACCAGATCCGAAATTCCGGAATGTCTCTACCCCTACTTCGACATGAGAGATGTGCTGACTGTCCAGAACGAACTCGTCTTCAAAGGACAACTTCTCGTAGTACCAGCCTCCCTACGTAAGGAGCTTATGGCAGTGGTACACAGCTCGCATATTGGCGTTGAAGGGTGTATACGCAGAGCACGTGATACCCTCTACTGGCCCCGCATGGCAACCGAGCTACGAGAGTACATCTCGAAGTGTGACGTATGCCTAGCCCACCGCACCGGACAAGCCAAGGAAACACTCGTACAGCACGAAGTGGTGGCCCGTCCCTGGTCCAAAGTCGCCGCTGATCTTTGTGAGCTAGACAACCGCACACTCCTAGTCATCACTGACTACTACAGTAACTTCATAGAAGTTGCTCGACTCAACACCGCGACGTCACGCAACGTCATCAAAGAAATGAAAGCCGTATTTGCCAGGTATGGCATTCCAGACGTCCTCGTGACGGATAACGGTCCCCAGTTTGCATCCGCTGAATTCGCTGTCTTCGCGAAAACCTGGATGTTCAAACACAGTACATCATCACCCTACCATCCACAGTCAAATGGAAAGGCTGAGAACGCCGTGAAAACTGTGAAACGCCTGTTTACCAAGTGTAAAGAGTCTGGCCAATCAGAGTTCCTAGCACTGTTAGATTGGCGGAACACCCCGACTGAAGGAATTGGCACCAGCCCCGCCCAGCGTCTAATGGGACGTCGCTGCAAGACCCTCCTTCCTGTCGCCGGTACCCTGTTACAGCCTCGTTACTCAACAGAAGAGGAGACACGCGCGCTTATTGGCAACAAACAGCGGCAGCAGCACTACTACAACAAGCATGCAAGGCCGGCACTGCGACCAATCGGACAAGGTGAAACCGTGCGCATGAAACTACCTGGTCAGAAAACCTGGAGCGCTGGTACCTGCATGGCACAAGCTGGTCCGCGTAGCTACGATGTGAAAGTCGGCGAGACTGTATACCGTCGCAACCGCCGCCAGCTGATTCAGTCCAAAGAACCTCCCATTGTAGACTCCAGCGAGCCAGAACCTTCTACATCATGTGCAGAGACAAAACCTCAACAGATTGAACTAGCCAATCAGCCGCTGACCCAAGCATCCAGCACCCCTGACTCACAACCTGTTAGTATACGCAGATCACAACGTACCCGCAGACCACCTGCTCACCTAAAGGACTTTGTCACCAAATGAACTATTAGTTCCTCTAAATACTTGTTGATTCGATCTTGATTTATTAGGAAACACATGTAGCTTACTTTCTTTATAGGAGGAAAGATGTGACGAAACTAATGTGGTTTATCTAGAAACCACAAGGGCTGACCGAAATAGTTTACGTGTCTGCGGTATCTATTACCGGAAATAGTTTAGATTTTTCACTAGCCACTCCTAGCACATGTATTACTTGTTTTTCTATCCGCTCTACATTATTATTAAACGTCGTTTGCTAAAGAAAGTCTCTCGCGTGTTGTTACATCAAGGTTCTTTTTGGAGGTGAAACACTACAGGATACTCAAAGATACGATGTTTTTCAAACATACCATGACTTATTCTTATCAGATGAAGAACGGGAGGATAGATTAAGGCAAGGTATTTCTTCTGTAAACATGAGGAAGCTAAGGTCAAATGCGGGTGATAAGGTAGACACAGACGCAAAAGAAGTAGCCCTTGCAGTAGTACATAACACCAACTACCACATCGCACTAAATCATCCTATTCTCAATGATCATGGGGTTTTCTACCCAAAAGCTTTAGATCATCAACTAATATTTGAGATTACTCTAGCTCCAGTTCACGATATTGTTGTTTATTCAGATGCAACAAAGACTCCAACTTACAAAATCACAAACCTTGAGTTGGAATATTCTTGTATATTAAGCGAATACTTAGCTCGTGAGGCACAAGCAGCTTATCAGGTTGGTAAAGGATTCTTTTATGAGAATGTTACTCTACACAAAACTTTCACCATATCCAGACCCACTGATAGTGTTATAAACCAGCATATTAATCTACCTAGAAGGTCAATTACAGGGATATTATGTTTGTTTATGATACCATACGTTGGAGGAGCCAGAGACTCTGAGAATTTTTTCAATCCAGGTATCACCTCAATCAATATCGATGTTAATGGCGTGCCAAATCGTTTCTACTCAAAGGGAATGGTACCGTCAGATCTTTGGGAGTCAATAAAGAAACGTTTCAGTGATTCCTCCCGTTCCGGCTTCCGACTGGAGGGAGGATCCGCCGGGGAGAGCTTTGCTCGATGGTCGGTAAAAGAAAAGGATTTTTATGGTAATAAGTTTGCTCTGTGGATCGATTTGAGAACTCACCCAGATAATAGCATTCATGGAGGAGGTCTGGCATTAAACAACGCACAAGACGGTATAAAAATAGAAATTAAAAGAATAGCTATTGGTTCTGGTATTATGACTTGTTACATGTTTGTTGTGGCTGATGCATTAATGGAGGTTATGAATTCAAACTTAAGATCAATCATGTATTAGTTAATCGGTCTAAAGACCTCCCCGCTTCGCGGAAAAAAGATGGAAGAATTACGAGATAAAATTCCTTTCCACTGTATTATAACAGGCCCAACAAATTGTGGAAAAACAAAGTACATCATAGATCAACTCCGAGGGCCATTCCGAAAATTGTTTGAATTCATTGTTTTAATATGTCCAACTTATGCTAAAAATAAAACCTATCATAATTTTGCTATAGGAGATAAACGTTTCTTTGTATTATCACCTTATGCTAGTAACATTGATGAGATTAATGAATTGTTAACTGATTGCCAAACTTTATTCTCTGGAACAAATACACTGATAATTTTGGATGATTGTGCTGTTTCGAATGATCTTAAGAAGCGATCAAATAAGTTTATAGATTTAGCATTCTCTGGAAGACATCATGGTTTATCAGTTTGGGTTCTCACTCAACAATTAACATCAATAGCAAAACCATTCCGTGAAAATGTTGCCTGCGTTGTTTCATTCCATAATCCATCACAAAGGGGGATGAAGATGCTTTTCGAGGATTATGGAGGTGATTTAGACTCTGAAACATGTAAAAAATTTGTGGAAATGTTGAAAAAAGAAAAATATTCTAGACTATGTTTATGTTTAAGATTTCCATTTCAATGTTATTTGGAAGTTCCAAACGGCGCGTATCGAAGTGTGGAACTCGAGGACCAAAGGGAGCAACCTGAGGTGATTTCCTTCGGACCGGCGTAGCCGATTTAAAAGAATCTTTGTATTATTAGAAAATTATAAGATGACAGAAGTTGAAGATTATATAGAAGAACAACCTGAGGTAAAAGACAATGTAAAATCTGGGGATCTTGAAATTAAACAAGAATCACTAGCTATTCTCGCATCCCTTGGCACTACAAAAGAATATTTAGGGGTTGATATGAGTCTGGGAGATGTAAAAAAATTATCAGTAAAAGATGTAGAAAAATACTATAATCGATACCAAGCAGTATTAGGTAAGAAAATTAGTGGTGGATTAGTAGATTCATCTCTTCAATTAGTTTCTAAATTTATTTCTTACGTGGTTCCAGTGGATGATATAGAAGCTCTTTGTGATGATTTGAAGAATGATGATTTGGTTAATCGTGAACTAACAAACATTGTAGGACTCTTAGCATTGAAAGCAGGAAGACTGGCAGCACTTGCTAGCGGACTATTCCAGGTTGCTAAACACGTTAAATTCAACAAAAATCAACAATTTACAAGTACGACTGAGCATAAAATACAAGAGGTTTCAAATACAACTGAGCAGACGACTAAGCAAGATGCTAACGGATATGATACTGTTTACTAAGCATGATATGATGTTATTTAAAGATTTCTTAATGAAATGTAAAATAATGTCTGAAGAAGTTGTTGAGCAAATTACTAGAGATCCTCCAAAAGAGGAGGTTGTTTCTTCAAAAAAGAGGGAGAAAGATCCTAAAAAAGTAGCAGCAGGTAAGAAATTAGCTGAATATAATAAAAAAGCAAAAGAAGCATTAGCTAGGGAAATGAAACGTGAAAGGGAACAAGCGGAGATTAAAAATGAGAGTGTAGCTAAATTAGAAAATTACAATGAAGAAGAAAAAGGAAAAGCGTGGCTGCCGGAGCTATCTTTTACAACCGTATTATCAATTGTTGGAATAGGTTTTACAGCATTTGATATGTTTATGAGATACCGACAAATCCGTAGGACCAGCTCCAGCTCCGCTGGGGAGGGCTTTGCCCGATCCGCTGAAAAGGAGGATAATAAAAACAGAATACCTGATTTATCTCAAGCCCCTCCCATAAAGATTCATAATCCACAACCACAACCGATAGATCGGACAAAAATTGGAATGATATAATTAGAAAATTATTTTTTACTACAAACCCTAAAGATATCTAAAGGTTTCTTACTGATGTAGTAAAAAATCATGTCAAAAGAAAACAAACTTGTGAAAACTGTTACTGATTCTGCAGTCCTTATCGGATTAGCGGCTGGAGTTGGATATGTGGCTAAAAAGGCTATGAAAGAATCATTTATGAACGATCCCTCCTCAAGTATTACAAATTATGCAAAATGGGTGGCTGTATTGTCAGGTAGTATGTATCTAAAAACATATTTAGAGGATCAAAAGATTTTACCGGCGTAGCCGGACCCGATCTTAGATTGATTTTTACCGAAGGGAGGAATAGCGAGGTAGGAACTCAAATTAAGGATTTATAGACCTGAGCGAAGCGAAGAAACATGGCGACAATTGCAATGATGTTGGGAGGAGCAGTATTAAATGCAACTGCCTTTGTTGGTGGATCATATCTTGCAAAATATCTATCAGGAGATAAAACCGATACAGAAAAAATACGACACGATAAAGCAATGGAAAAATATCAAAAAGATTACGCTGAATATCAAGAAAAAAGACAGAAACTAATTGATTGGAAATTACAAAAAAAGGATGAAAAATACCAAGCCTCAAAAAATATTTCGAATACCGATGAAGCTTTAGAATTATATGAACAAATGCATGAACCAAAATTCTCTGATTATTATAGACCAAGTAGTAATCAAAAGACGGGGGAAATGTTATATGTGGGAGGAGGAATTTTGGCGTTGGGGTATGCAGCAAGTAAATTATTATAAATCATAAATATTAGATTATTTTGTTATGTAACCAGTAATTAGGTTATATAACATAAAAAATAATTACATTTCACATAAGGCTTCCAGTATCTAAATCTAGGTCATTTTCCAAAACATCAGCGGCTGATTCACTATCAGAAATAATTAATTCAGGATTATATTTTGGGCGTTTTAACAATTTTTTCATTTCAATGTTTGGTTGTACATAAGCTTCATAGAGCTTTACCTGAAGCGAAATGCAAGCTCCAATAAATATTGATTCAATTTTGATTGCACATTCTGCATGGCACCTTTTATTCATTAAATCTTCAGTTTCTATTAATTCATCATCTTTTATATTATAAAATTTGGTAAATTCACCTTTTCTTTTGTTGCAAATTAATTTTGCATATAGTGTTGGTCCGCGGCCAGAAACTCTTCTCATATAAGTTTTGTTTTGTTTATCTGTAATTTTTTCCGTTTTCCAATAGAGAGGATTTAAACCACCCTTGGTTTTAGTAAGATCATTTCTTTCCAATTCAAACTTGTCAATTTTTTCTCTATTATCTACCAAATGATCAATACAACAATCTACTATTTCGTTAAAAGTATTAATCCATTTTTCCTCTTCAGGTGTGGGTTTATCTCTACTCCATAAACACAAAGGAAAAGTATATCCCATACTTTTATTTGTTTCTGTGTTTCTATTTTCAGAAACTCCATATGAATACAATAGTCCAGTTGGAATAACAAGTTCTCCTTCTGTTCCATCTTCATTTTTTGTAAAAATATTAATTCGTTTAAATTCAATCTTTGGCTTGCTGCCTAGAATTTCACCTAAAATTGGCTTAGAAAAGATCATACGTTTTTTGGGAATATAATTTTTTACATTAGTTAATTGTGTGTTTTCATTAGACATTTTATTTTATATTTATTTTATTATCTTTAAATCAAATTTAATTTTTAAAAAATATTCTACATTCTTTGCTTCGCGGTCCAAAGGGGTCTAAAGATTTCTTACTGATGAGTAAAAAATCATGGAAGAAAAAGAACCATTAATACCAAAATTTGAAACAACTGATCTAGACGATGATGATGATATAGAAAATATTGAAATGGATCCAATATCATCCACCACTAGGGTAATTAACCCTGATGATGCGGTGGCAGAAACATCGTTTGGCGGTGCGGGAGGTGGTGATGATGATAAAGAATCTCCACCGATTAATGAAAGTAAAGAAGACAATAGGGCACGAGCTTTAAAAAAGATAAAAGAAAAGTTCTACAATTTCGACCCACTAAATTCACCATTCAGTGCAAGAATCGATGATAATGGAGTGGTATGGGTTAGATTGACTGATAACATTAGAAATGTTGAGCATTTACTTATTAACTCTAATGGGGATTTGGTAAAAAATTTTGAAACACTTCCTGTTAAAATTAAGAGAGCAATTGGTATTGATTCACAGACTCTTATTATAAATAATGATAAACTAATTGATGATTTGAAAGAAGCTAATAAAAAAATTAGGGATTTAAATAATGAAATAGATGAGTTAAGTGCATTTATACAAACAGGGGAAAAGGAGATGAAACAATATGTTAAAAGTGAAAGAGAACAGTTGAAAGCTATAATTGAAAAACAACAAATCAGAATAGCTGAAAATGAAAGCTATTTAAAAATGGTTGTAGAACAGAAGGTGGTAGCTAAAACAGAGGTTGAAAAACTTAAAGTTGAATTGAATCGATACAAAGATGAAATAGATAAGTATAAGAAGGGGCAGTCAAATTTAACAATTTTAGAACGTGGTAATGAAAGATTACAAGCTGAAGTTGATAAATTTAGAGAACTAACAAGAAAGAGTATTATTTACAACCAAGAACAAATAGCCGATCTGGAGAGTAAAAATGAAGAAATACTTAAAAATCTACCGTTACGAGAACGTGTGAAGGCTATCTTCAAAAAGTATGGTTTTACAGTATTTGCAGTTGTGAGTGCTGTTGGTGTAGTCATTGGTGTTATAGTTTCTAATCTTTCTAAAGGTCTATCCACATTAGGTAAAGGTGTTGGTAATGGGTTTAAAGCTATTGGTAAGAAACTCAGTGAAATATTACCTGGAATGATTGGAGCAATTGTAAGCTTTCTTTTCAAAACAGCTGGCCAGGTTATTGGATTTTTAGGTGAGAATGCATGGTTGTTGATAATGGCTGTTGTTCTATATTTTGTGGAAAGTATAAAAAAGAAGAGAAAGTAACAAATTTAAAGATATCATGTTGATCAGTAAAATACAATATGGATGACTACAATAGAATTTACGGCGTAGCCGGTCCCGAGAAAAGCTCGATTTATCCACAATTACCAACGAATGGTGATCCTAATAATTTCAGACTACAAAAATCATGTGAAGTACTACAAAATCTTGAGAAGGAAATTAAACATTATGAGGATGTTAGGAAAAAATACAATAGAGCAAGAGGTATATTTACAAAAATAAGTGTTAGTAGTGGGGTGTTTTCAGTTATCCTATCTGCAAGTGGATTGGGTACCTCCCTTACTGGTTTTGGTGCTGTTGTTGGTATACCATTAGGAGCTGTGGGGGGTATTTGTGGGGTAATATCGGTTGGATTCGGTTCAGCTTCTAAACGACTTTCACATAAAGTTAGTAAACATGAACAAACAGTTTCTCTAGCAAAAGCAAAAGTAAACACCATTAACGACTTGGTTTCAAAAGCACTGAAAGATAATGCAATATCCGACCAAGAATTTTCTCTAATTTTATCAGAGGTGGAAAAGTTTGAAAAACTAAAACAAGAAATCCGCCTAAAAACTAGAAAAGATACAGAAAAAAACTTAAACATGTCTCAGATAAGGAGAGAAGTTCGCGCAGATCTATTAAAAGAATTAACCACTCCGGCATAGCCGGGGAGGGCTTCCGCTTCGCGGGGAGGCCCTTCGGGCCGATCGCCCGATCCAGGTCATTAAAAATTTCATATGAGAGAACTGATGTGGGTTGTAATTTTTTTGCAGGCATTCAGCGATCGGCCCAGAGGACCTCCCCGCCTTCCGTCGGATATTAGAAATACTAGTGAAGATTAATACTTTACATCTTATTCTTAATCTAAAGACCAGATTATCTGAAACACAAAGAATAAGATGTTATTATACGATTTCAAAAATAGGTACCCAAACGCCAACCTTGATAAATTTACATTTGTGAATGATTCATATGGAGGATATATTAAATGGAAAGTTAATGGGACAGCAGTTATGTCAAATGATGATCCTACTGGAAAAACGTGGACTGATTATCTTCCTATTAATTTGAAAACATTATTATGGCAAGATTTAGGGTTAGAAAATAAAGTTAAGGTTGGTTCATTTCCAAAAAGTTTATCCATTACAAATCAAACATACTCAATACCAGCTATTAACTTTGATGACTTTACAACTGATTTAACAAAAATGCTAACCTTTCTAGATATATACGTTTCAAATACGAAGAAATTCACAGCAAAAATGCGTAATGTTTTTACCAATCAAGTTGTAACATTCAAATTTGGAAAACAGAGTAGAAAATGGTTAAATTCACCTGATATGAATTATTGGCCTCAACAGCTTAACTTTGCAGTATGGTGTTCAACATCTGGTTGTGGGATAAGTCCTTTTGAAAGTTTAAATTATCCTAAAGTAGTTAGTAGCTTCATTAATTTTCATATATATTTCACAATAAGGCGAATATTATATGAATTGAGTCTCCCCTTACCTGATGAGCAACCTTTTGTTATAAACAATAATCCATATAGTAAAGTTGCATATCAACGATTGTGCGCTGAATTTGGGGTTAGTAATAATTCTGATTTTAGATGGAAAGGTGGAAGAAATTCAGGATTAGGAGATATATTCCTTGATTATGGTTCTGGTTATCATGGAAAAGGTGGTGGATATCAAAATGTACATATTGTAAGAAATTATGATGTTGAAGCAGATCAATGGCCCGGTGAAGGCGGTAAATTCGCTGATGAAGGAGGTAAGAAAGAAAAGGGTAATCTCATTTCATTTATCCGTAACGATGACTTTACCGATTTCAAATATGCTTGGTTTATCCCAACAAGCGGAAATGGGCTCACTAAAGCTGGACTTGGTAGATTAAATCGATCCGCCGAAGCTTTTGTATACTGCATATTAGGGGCACAAGTAAACACTAGAAATTCGATTTATGGTAATGGTGGTGGAGCGATAGAGACTCAACAAGAATTCTTAGCCTTATTTGAAAGTAGCGTTATAGAAAATGATATTTCTAATTCTATTAAAAATTACCAACAATCTGTGTATGAAACTAAATTACGACTTGATTTAGCTATCGCGCCTGGTGTTTGGTTGATGCCGAGTAATATGATTATAAATACAGAAAGTGTGGTTGGATATAATAACAAACTCATGAAAGCCACTGAAGATATGAATTTTGGGGTAAATAATTCATTAAATATTGAAACAAAACCTGTTGGAATAAGTCATAATTTGGGGGCTTCAAAAGTTTCATTACCACATAAAACCGAAAACAAACCAAAACCTATAATACCATCAGAAACAACACAAACAGATCCAATTAAACCAGAAAATAATATTAAATCAACTCAACATGAAGATAATCTTATAGTATTTATGGTTGTTGGCGGTGCAATAGTTTGGTACCTATTTCGTTAATGTTTTGATTATAGAAATTACGGCGTAGCCGCCCGATCAAAGCTCAATCTAAAGATTAATATGATGTAATCAAAACAAAATGTTAAGTATTACCATGTATGAATCAGAAAGTAGGATTTATTTAGATCCTCCTCTGAAAAATCTTCGGGAGATACAGCTTCTGGATTGCAATATAAAAACTAAAAGATTAATTAATTTCAAGGATAAACAGATATTATACAATGATAAGAATCAGGGCTTCATAATAATTCAACCCGGTACATATTCTCTTCATAATATTCAATCAGTCTTTCTTAATGATCCTGATACGGAAAAGATAACAATAATTGAGACTGATACTTTTGACTATCTATATTCAAATAAGAACTTCAAAATTAGACTTACTAGAGGATTGTCGATTAGTTTAGGGGTTCCTGAAGTTATAAATCCTGGTAAATTATACCCCATAAATATACAGATTAGGGAGCCGCTGAGACTTATGTGTAGTATAGTTGATAATAAGTCTTCATATATTAATAAAACCAAATATGGAGAGCTTGTGAAACTCTCACCATCACACCTACTTGCAAACATACCCTCAAAGGATTATCCAACAATTCCAGTTCGAAAATATGATGAACTAATAAACCACTTTGATTTAACCATATTAGATAATGAATGGGAAAAACTTGATCTTAAGGGTTCTCCCATAACTTTTAGTTTAAGATTTAGATAAATTCATTCGGTATTTTTGTTATGTAACTATTACTTGAGTTATATAACATAATTATTTTTAACTAATATTCGCCCCATAACTCTTTCAAAAGTTTTAACTCATCAGTTGAATAACACCAATCTAAATATCTAGATGGATGCCATGCTGCAGCCATTAAATCATAATACAAACTTTTATAGAATTTACTTCTATGTTCAAACTTATTAACATTTATAATTATAGAAATAATAATTATATCAATAATAAAATTATTAATATTATATTCCATCTTATCTTCATAAACATATTTTTCTTCTTCATTAGCATAATATATTAAATCACTAACAAACTTATTAGTAGATATACCATCTAAGTATAATCCTATTATACTATCATTAGTAAAAAAGAAACACTTTTCTCTATTATCATGATAAATTGTAAATATAATCTCTTCATCTTCATCAATAAAACCACGATTTTTTGCAATATGTTTTAATAAATCTTCCTTAATTAAATCTATAAAATCATTAACACTAATTTTTTTTCATTATAATATTCAAAATTAATGGATGTTTTCCCCCACAGGTCTACTTCTTCTAGTTCAATTTGCATCATTTTATTTTATGATTTGTGTCTCTAAACTAATATTTATTTTTTTATTCTACATTCCTTACAAGAAGCTTTTTGTTTTCCATGCTCGCATATTTGCGATCCTCCGCATTCTTTACATTGTTGTTTTTGCTTACCATGTTCACATATTTGTGATCCACCGCATTCTTTACATCTATACTTATATTTATTGTGTTTACATATTTGTGATCCACCACATTCTTTACAAGCATACTTAATTTTATCGTGTTCACATATTTGAGACCCTCCACATTCTTTACAAGCATACTTAATTTTATCGTGTTCACATATTTGAGACCCTCCACACTCTTTACAAAACACCTTATTTTTTTTATGTTTACATATCTGGTTACCACCACACTCTTTACAATAATCCTTAAATCTGTTGTGTTTGCATATTTTAGAACCATGACACTCTTTACATTGTTGTTTTTGTTTATTATGTTTGCATATTTGAGACCCCCCACATTTTTTGCAAACACATCTTTGCTTATTGTGTTCACATATTTGAGACCCTCCACACTTTTTACAGTTCGGCTTATATAGTTCGTGTTCGCATATTTGAGACCCACCACATTTTTTACAGTAATATTTATACTTTCCATGAATACAGTAATAAAAATAATTTTTTCTTAGTCTTTGTGGAGGAGAACCGGGCGGTGTACCAAGCATTGGTTGTTCTTCATTAAATCTTTGTATTTGTCTTCGCCTGTAATTCTCCAAATCTTCATATGTATTGATACCCATTTCACGCAATGCTTCTATTTTTTCCGCTTTTCGCATACCAGTTCTACCCTGTATATGCAATTCTCTCACAATGTCTTTTAATTCAACATCTTTCAATTGTTCCATTTTGTATTTTATTCTATTATTCTTCCTTTTAAATCATTTTTTTTTTTTTTTTTTTTTTTGTCCCGGAAACTTTTTTTTTTATCCCGAAAACCGCTTTTTACTATTATTTTTTTGATTTTGTCCCGGAAACTTTTTTTTTTTTGTCCCGAAAACCACTTTTTACTATTATTTTTTTGATTTTGCGCTAGACCCCGCTTTTTTCTACTACTCAAAGTGTTAATGTCTCGGAACTATCGGTCTGATAGTTGCCCCTGGAAATTTGACAGAAACACCCTATTGTTTAAATAGAAACACGATCTTTAACCAATCAGCGCGCGTATTTTCCTTGGGATATTTTCTAAAAAGATATGAAGAAGTCAGAAATAACTTTAAAACTATCATAACGAAGCTGTACATGATTCAGTAAGTTTACAAGGGTTAATCCACCTATGAATACTGAACTTATTCTGGGCTCAAAAATATTTTGCCTGCGCATGCTGGAAGAGAAAAACTACCCTACCTTTTTGACAACAGCAAGGGACTGGATAGCACTTTAGTACCTGCACATGTGCTGAACAGGTGGAGATTGTGGACACAGTGTCGAGTTTGTGTGTCGTGTGTGCTCCTTGGGATTTATCAACTGCTTTTTGTCACGACATTGCACGATCAAATCTCCGTTGCCGTGTGGAGGAATGCTTGGTAATCTCGTGAACAAGAATGCTAGGGCTGCCCTTAAAGAGTACGGCGATCAAATCGGCGCGGCGACAGTGAGCTATGATGTCACCATCGCGTTGGACAGCCCCAACACATATACAGCTGTCGCCAAACTAGGTGAAAGGTGCTTCGATCCAGCTACATCAACTAACAAACGTGAAGCTAAAGAATACGCCGCCGATCTTGCACTTAGGACCCTAGTAGAAGGTATCTACTCGATTCCATTGGACTTAACTTGATCGAAACATTCTAATTCACCTTATCTTAAGAACAGATGTATTTTTGCATCTTATGGGTAAAATACTCGGACTGGAGTACAATATTCTTTAAATAATTTACGCAAGTCTAATTTTCACTTCTATGGTTAAACTGAATTTCAGTTAAGCTGGATACAAGAAAAATAAATTGAAGTTGAAAATTTATCGGTTGACTGTTTGCGGTTCTTCAAGTTTCCAGGAATTTCTAGTGGGCGGTCTGGTACTCGTGATTTTAAATGGAATAAATGTCAGGGAAGTGCCTCTGAGGACTTGAAAAACTTAAAACAAAACCCTCGAACAATCAAAATCCAGAATACTTCTCCAGGCAAGATTTCTGTATCACCCCATACGCCGCTATGCATGCTTTAACTGTGTTGTCTACGGTACTGCACATGCAAACATTTGCTGTTTTTTGAAGATCGAGATAGTACAGCAACAGCATGCATAAAGTGTGGGGTGATGCAAAATCTATCCCTTCCCCCTTCAGGCTCCTTTGGGTTTTTTAAACTTTGCTCTAAGTTGAATTGTTTTTGTCGTCACTGTTCATAGTAAAATTATTTCAAGACAACAAGGTGAATGTTGTATTCTTGAACATTCAGAGAGATCCAAAGAAACTGGTCCTTCTGTTGGGGAATCAGCAATTGTACAAATGTTTCGCCGGAAGCCTCTCACTAAAGCTAAGAACACAAAGCTGTCAGCCCCTCCAGACAAGGATCCTGTCATGTTACTAAGTGAATATGGACAGAAAATGAATAAAACAGTACGTAATTTCACCTTTATTTGATTGAAAATTTGACCCTTACAGTTTTTTGAATTAATTTTTTAGCAATTTTGATTTGACCTTACAAACGAACAGGATAAAAGTACCAGGATCATTTACCATTACTGTTAATGCAGTTACTGGAAGAATTCTAGTTGTAATTAAACATTGGTACTGCACAGAAGATATTGGAATGCATATATACAGTAGTGCAACAAAACAGAGTCAAAGGGGATACATAGTTGAAGTCCTCTGGGAATCCAGGTGAAAATCATTCAATTAAATTTGGTGGTGGAAAAATTACAGTCTGCCAAAACAAACAACTGTTACTTTACCCAAGGTATTATCTGATAACAATAACAATCATAACTTGGGGTAATTGGAGCTTCGGAGAGTGCGTTCAACATGTTTGTAGGCATACAGGTAGCAGCTGAGGGGGATGGTTGGATGATCAGTGCGATAGATAAATAATATGATTTTTGCATATTTGAACGCAAGGGTTACATACAGTGAAACCTCTATTTAAACCTTGTATCATTATGAAAAGTTTGTGAAGGCTAGTGATATCGTTTGGTTGGTTTTAAGTGCTTGTAATTTGAGGAGACACTGGCTAGAGTGCATTGGGCATGTACATAGAACTTTTTGTTTTACTGGTGCTATAGATATTCCACCAGGCTCAGTTGTTCGAAGGCTGATTAGCGCTTTAATAATCTGGGGGTTTTTTTTTGTTGTTGTTGTTCAAAAACATTTCCTTTGATAGTTTCTTCTGTTATTTTTAATACCATGCAGTCATCAACTTGCTTACAAAATGAATTAAACTGAATTTACTTTATAAGCTTTCTCGTTTGAATTCAAATTTCATACTGACCCTGGGCTATCTTAACCCAGCTCTGAATAACCCGACCCAGGTATTACAGTTGACAACATGTTAGATGTAATCATTAAATATATTTATTGGGAATTCCACATATATAGTAACGATGACTGAAGTTTACTATAAAATGAAACTGTTACTTCTCAACTTGTGTTGATGTTTAAGACCCAAGACTACATTTTTTGTGCTGAATGTAGGGGCACAATGAATTGTTTTGGAAACAGGAAGTAGACCTTCGGCAAACTGTTGGAAGATAAACACTTTGGAAGATTCAGTAAACACAGGTCAATGGTAGACCTTCAGGAGATCGAAAAAAGACCTTCAGCAAACTCTTGAAATAGAAAACCTTCAGCAGACTCTTAAAACTTGTACACTTTACGAAGATTCATCTTTAAACTTTATCCCTTGTAAAAGGTGAAAACTTTGCAAAGACAGAATATCAGACTGCAGCAAGCATCTTAAAGATAAACGCTGAGCACACACGAATCACCGTGTGAGTTAGCATGTCGCAGTGAGGCAGAACATAACCAAGTGCCTCAGAGTGAGGCAGATGTGTCTCAACGCAAATGCAGTCTCAAAAAAACCTTGCTTAATTAATTGCACAGAATACCTAATAATGCACAGAACATTGAATACAAATTAGGGGTTGCGTTCTCGTACCTTGAACACAATTCATTATTGATAATACTGGTGGTTACACCAAATATAATGTATGGGAATTTAAATAACTGATGTGCATTATACACTGGAGCTTCATAAAAACCAAGGATAAGCGACTGCTGTGTAAGCTCTCTGTTATTTCTGGTGTACACTTTACCTTTAAGTTAACTTTTCTTAGTACGGTGTATATGTACTTCTGTCTTATCAGTCATCTGAGTTTATGTTATCTTCCTTTTTCCAGGTAAAATATGAAGAGTTACCATGTATTTATCCAGGCTCATATGAAACCCAGGTCATTGTTGGATCTGAAACATTTGGACCAACCATAAGTTCAAATAAGAAAACTTCAAAGAAACTTGCTGCTATTGTAGCTCTTAAAGAGCTCATTAATTGGGAACCTCAAGCAGGTATCAAATTAACAACATTAACTGCATTGCTCCATAGTACAGTGAATCACATGTTTAGAAATAGAAAATGCTTCAAACCTCTATATAAGCTGAGAAAGACATGAGATCAAGGGATTTTGAGAGAATTTCAAAGTTTAATATGTAAACCTGAGTCAAAGGTGAGGATATATGTATTAAGTTAGTAGTGTGAATATTGGAAAATTGTGGCATTTGTAATAGAGTAGTTGGAAATCTCCTTCCCCAACAACCTCACAAAGGAAACTTTTCTTTTGCCAAAGGAGTGTAAAACGTAGCAAGTAGTGAAGAAAGGTGGGTCTCAGGACAAAAGTCCCAAAACTCACCACAGATTGGGATTTTGGTCTATTTTGATTTTAATTTTCTCTGATTTTGATTTCAATTTTCCTCTGTATGATTAAACATGATTTTGTTAGATTTTGTTGGGGGCTGGTTGGACTTTCATTTTGTTAGATTTTTTCTGATTTTGGTTTATTTTTAGTCTGATTTTAGGATGTTGATGGATTTTGATTGATTTTGATCTGTATTTGATTTATGCTGGTTGGCCGCTGGTTTTGTTTACGATTCTTATGCGGGAAGTTTCTAGGACAATATTAATCTGTGGTGGGTTTTGGGACTTTTGTCCTGAGACCTGCCTTTCTCCACTACGTAGCAAAAAATAGCAAATTATGTTCTTAAGAAATAAAAACAGATACATTTCTGTGCTGTCATATTTCAAGATTTCAAGCCCTAGTTACTAGGGCATACTTGGTCCCTTCAGTTTCTTAAAAAATGTAATGCCTGTAATTGGACAAAGAAGTTAGATTCCTAGTCCAAAATGATTTAAACATTGTACACTTTGTTAAGAGGCAACAAACATGCTTCAAAACAAATGTGAATGGAGTGTTCCACTTTTCATAGCTTCAATCTTTTATTCAGTAATTGAATACCTTAAACATAAATTACTTATGTTAAGCATGTCTTCCTTTGCTTACTGTAGGATTGTATGAGACAGGCAATGAAAGCTCTCCCTTTCCAGGAAAGGAGGGCAATGGTACTCAAGCAGTTGCCCCGAGAGGAGTATCCATGTCTGAAAAGGTCTTGCTTGACAAAGATCCAATTATGCTGCTGAATGAACACTGCCAGAAGAATCAGATAAAGGTATGATCAGTTCATACAGCTAAATGTCCCTGATGGCAAAGTAGAAAGCTACATTTTCTCAGTGTAACTGATATCCCAGTTGACTTGAGGAAACAATGTGATTTTACAAATCAAGTGTTGTTGCCATGAAGTATTATGAACATTGTTAGTGAGGAAAGTCTCAAATAAAGGGTATGGCAAGAGTTTGTGCAAATATGAGACAGTAAGAATGTGTATTGTCTGCTAGACAGCATTGTGAAGTCCAAACATGTATTGCTGTTAAGGATTGGTTCTAGTGTGACTGTCAGTAGTAATAATAATTGCTTTATTCACTGGCAGGTGCCAGTGTGTTAAGCTCTGCTGTGCTAATTGGAAGCACTGTAAATAAAGAAACAAATATTGCAAATAGAACATAAACTTTGTTAAGAGTCTCAACTGGTGGAAGGCAGACCAGTTGGATACTTACAAGTGTGGTTGAGGATTTGAAACTTGGGATGGAGGTATTACAAATCCAGCTAGTGGTCATGACAGGAATTGAGCGCAGAACAACCAGACGGTAAGTCCTGCTCCCTAAGCACACAGCCGTGACACCTCCCCAGGTGTACGGGAGTCAAATCGTCATGTACACCTGAGAGGAAGATGGAGTCTCATCTTTTACCCTTTTCTTGTATTTTTGCTTTTGATCACAGATTACTTATGAGCACCTCCCAGACAGTGGTCCAGATCATAAAAAGAACTTTTCTTGTCGCGCCATTGTTGGAGGCAAATCATATGATCCTGGGTCAGGACCTAGAAAGATAGTGGCTAAAAAGAATGCAGCATTAAGTGCACTGAAAGGTTTATTTGGTGTGTCAGTTGAGCCTGGTAAGTAAACTTTAAAGAATTATGAAAATAGAAAAAACAACCTTGGTGCAGCAGTTCCCCAAAGTAACGTAATTGTATAAGGAGTTGTGCAACTCTCACTAAGGAGAATTGCTGTTTAGATATTTGGGATGGAGAGGGTTTATGCCACATTATTATATAGCTACAATAGTACACGCACTCTGATTGGCTGCTGAACGGGCAAGATTTTCTTTTATTATATGGCTACAATAGTACGTGCGCTCTGATTGGCTACTGAGTGGGCAAGATTATCTTGTAATGACCAGGCATTATGAAAATTTTTCAAAATTTTTTTTTCCTTTAATATCAACAAAAGTTGTCTCATTTTCAAAGAAACTGTTTTTTTTAACTTCTTGTTTCGATCGCGCAAGTGGATATTGAAAAACCCTTCTATTTTTCTTTTTCCCGTGCTACAAAGGCCATATAATAAATAACTTATTAACCTCGTTTGTTCAGTCATGACAAGGAAATCTCAGACCTCGGCCTTGACAGTATTGACCTCGCTATCGCTCCGTCAATACATCAAGGTCTCGGTCTGAGATTTCCCTGTAATGACCTCGCACTCGGTTAATAAGTGGTATGTAATGACCATGCATTATGAAAATTTTGCAAAAAAAAAAATTTTCCTTTGATGTGGACAAAAGTTGTCTCATTTTCATAGAAACTGTGTTTTTTTGTCAATTCTGGTCTCGATCACATGGTCATGCGTGTTTCAGTTCAGTGAACATGACCTTGAATAACCACTTGCATGCGCAAGCATAAATTATTGAAAAACCCTCCTGTTTTTCTTTTTTCCAGTGCTAAAAAGCCATATAATAAATAACTTATTAACCTCGTCTGTTCGGTCATTACAAGGAAATCTCAGACCTCTGCCTTGACTGTATTTCAATACATCAAGGTCTTGGTCCGAGATTTCTCTGTAATGACCTCACTCCTGGTTGATAAGTAGTATATAATGCAGATTTTCACCTCATGACATACAGTCTGGTACAAATCCTTGGTAACTCTGATTTGCTTTTCCTTTTCTTTCATTTTAGGATTGAAATTCTGATTTTACCCATAGCATTAAATCACTTCACTCCCAGAGACGAGTAAAAATCTTGCATCATCCAATGTGTTTTAACTTACTCCTTTCACTCAAGAGTAAGTCATACAATGTGGCTCTGACTTTTGACACAATCACCTCCCGAGGCAAACCCTGAAATATCCACTGTAAGCACAATGTTTCACCCTTTCACCTACCCCCTGAGTTACTAAGGTTTGTACTTCCATGTCCTGTGCACCAATTCCTTTACATTCACAAAAATAATGTATTCAATTATTATTTTGTTTTTACAGTTAACTCTGGAAATGGTAGTAGTCATCTATTGGTCCAGAGACATCCTGTCAGTGTTCTCAATGAGTATGGACAAAAGAATGCAGTCAAGGTACACAGTAGCTTGTTCATTTATTGTTATGCTTATAATAACATGCTGGTTACATTGATAAGGTGACAAATTTAAGAGATTACTGGGCCCCCATTAGGGATGTTGACACAGGGTTAGTTGTAATGCAAGGTTCCACTGTAATGTTAAAATAATTAACTACTCTAAATGATGCTTCCATGCAGGCCAGAGTGACAGAATAATAGCTCATTTTCTCTTAAAGCCAATCAATCAATCAATCAATCAATCAATCAATACTTTGTTTATACACGTAACGCCTTACATTCACAAAGGCCATATCACAACACCGGGAACTATGTCCCCTACTCTTTGCGAACAGCGTGTGGGTTCTTTAACGTCCCACGAAGTTATTACAACCAAGGGTTGTTTATCGTCCTTATCCGAGAAGACTAGAGAGTCTAACCATTTGCAGATGTCATTACAAAGGCAGCTAGCACTTTCTCCTCAGTAATTTAAAGACCCTGAGTGTTGGTCCGGCCAAGGTTCGAACCCATGACCTCCCGCACGATAGTCCAGTGCTCAACCAACTGAGCTAACTGGTTGGCGGTTAAGCCAATGTGTTTCCTGTTACTTTGTAGGTTGAGTTTGAAGAAATGGGTCATGTAGGGCCTGACCATGGCTGCACATACACATACAGGGCAGTTGTTGGTGACAAACCCTTTGACTGTGCACATGGATGCACCAAGAAAGAAGCCAAGAAACAAGCAGCAGCTATTGCTTTGAGCAATTTGGGTTACGAAGTTGATCTGGGTGAGGAAGCTATCACTGACTGTTTGATGCAACTGTAGCGATGACAATGATTGTGTTGATTTTACTGAGTATATTGACAATGTTGCACATTACATTTCTTGACTTATTTCCTTACTTCTCTCATTTCACTGAACAGGCAGTTTCAAGACAAGGCCCCTACCTGATACCCAATTTAATGTTGTGACCCATCCTTCTCTGTTCAGAGTGTGTAGTGGGAAAAGCAACATCAGTGCACTGTATGAGTTTTGTCAAGCCCACCACTTTCCACAACCAGAAGCTATAGAGGTGCAACCTGAGGGGACATTTGACCCCCTTCTTCACTATGCTGCCTTTAAGGTGGGAGAGATGCAATATGAATTTGGTGCAGGAAGAACTAAGAAGATAGCCAAAGAAATTGCTGCACAAATTGCCATGGATTCTCTGTCAAAGATAAAAGGCTTACAATGTCATGATCCTCTGGAGCCCACAGAAGGGGACAGGTTTGCTGCACTGAGCTGGAATTGTCTGTCTAAGCTGAGCCGTTGTGCTCCAGAAGGTTGGAGGTTTGCTGGTTATAAGGTGATCGCAGCGTTCATCATGCAGGATGGTGATGATGATCCTGGTGTTGTTGTCAGTCTGGGAACTGGGAACAAGTAAGTTGTTAAATAATGCAGATTGTATATTTTGAGCCTAGAAAATTATTTTATGAAAGATGTATTTCTCTGCACTGTCACAGACAAACTTGGGAAAAGTTCTCCCAATAGGAGTTGAACGTATGACCTTCTTATTACTAGTTCAGATGCTCTACTAGGGAGCTATAGGAGACTTGTTGGAGCAAGGCTGTTAAACTAGGCTCATGGAACAAACATCCTGTGTACTGCCAGGATTTGGATCTCAAAGTGAAAAGGTTGTGAAATACTTGTTACTATTCTGAATTTCAATGTGAAAGGGTTGCCAAATAATGAAGGTGATATATTTTGAGCCTGGAAAATTTGTGAAAAATGTATAAATTTATTTTTTTGGCACTGTCACTGGCAAACTCAGAAAAAGCATAATAATTTGTTGAGTATAAGAATATCTAGCATGCCAGAAAGAACCACCACCCCGTGGATCTCCCCCACTCTCTCCCCCTTAAGTTCTTTTCTGCCTTTCATTGCTTCACTCCTTGCATCAGTGCACCGCTCAGTTAAAGAATGCTGAAGTAATTTTTTGACTTCTTGAGCAGTCATTATTCAAACTTTGTTTCAGAGTCCGCACTCTGTGAATAAAATTGTTTATTTTAGGTCTATGAGGCATAACCAAGTGAACGCAAAGCTATGTATATTTCCACCCTGTTATCACCCAGTCTACCTTCAAATTTTTTAGTTGCCTTGACTTGTAAATGTCTTGGATTGATAATGTGTATATACTACAGGTTAAATTTGATTTAACTTAGGTTGGCTTGTAATTTCTTTGCCTATATTTATGATAATGAATGCCAGACACAAAGAAATTACAAACCACCCTAGGTGAAAACATTTTAAACCTGAAATCAAATTTAACCTGTAACATATTCATTTTTTTGTGCTTCCGAAATCAGCAAGGAATTATTTCATTTGCAGTACTTTTTCTTGTGTTATTTCATTCAGTTCATTTACAATTCACACTATTTAAATTTGTGTATTTGCTGTTTGTTGAAGGTGCATTAATGGCAATCAGGTTCGTTTGGATGGAACAGTTGTAAATGATTCACATGCTGAGGTGATTGCACGACGGAGTCTGTTACGTTTCCTCCATCACCATTTGGCAATCCTGTTCACTCACAACCCTGATGTGAAAAGCATCTTTGTTCGCAAGGAGAGACAAGGAAAAATACAGCTAAGGGATGGTGTTAAATTCCACCTGTACATTAGCACAGCACCCTGTGGAGATGCAGCTGTCTTTGTCAGCGAGTCCTCTCTGAAGTGAGTTTATTTGCAACTATTATCAACAATTTTGCATTCTTTCTGCCTTATAATGGACCTTCCAAACTGGCTGGTCAAGGCTAAAGCGATCTTATTCTGTATTCTGCATTGAAAATATTCCATACCTGTATCAAAATTAGCTTGTGTACTGAGATAAAAAAACAGAACAAGAGGCGCTAGAAGCCTACACTGGGCTGCCTGTGTGAAGCCTACACTGGGCTACCTGTGTGAAGCCTACACTGGGCTACCTGTGTGAAGCCTACACTGGGCTACCTGTGTAAAGCCTACACTGGGCTACCTGTGTGAAACTACACTGGGCTACCTGTGTGACACCTACACTGGGCTGCCTCTGTGAAGCCTACACTGGGCTGCCTGTGTGAAGCCTACACTGGGCTGCCTGTGTAAAGCCTACACTGGGCTGCCTGTGTGAAGCCTACACTGGGCTGCCTCTGTGAAGCCTACACTGGGCTGCCTGTGTGAAGCCTACACTGGGCTGCCTGTGTAAAGCCTACACTGGGCTGCCTGTGTAAAGCCTACACTGGGCTACCTGTGTAAAGCCTACACTGGGCTGCCTGTGTGAAGCCTACACTGGGCTGCCTGTGTAAAGCCTACACTGGGCTGCCTGTGTGAAGCCTTGATACGCAACCGAGACCAAAAGCGAGACCAAAATCCGAAATTTACACCCCTAAGCGAGACGACGAGCATCCCCGTCCATTCCATATGGGAGCCCCCTCCCCCCCGGGGGGCGTAAACATCTCTGAACTAGTCGCTCTCGTGAGCCTTCACTCGGGCTACACTTTTAATATGGTTTCGAACAAACGTGAATGCGAGTCTACGCCAAAGGTTTGTATATTATATGGCTGGTTCGACGACGACAAAAAAAACCTACCAGAACAGGGTGCTTCCCATTTACCAAAAATTTTCCGTTTGAATTTCCGGTCTTGAATGGAACGGGCTTATTCTCGGTCGTCACGTGGTCAGTTCTTGCCCTAGGCTTCTTGACGCCGCTTATCGTATGTGTTCAAAATGGCGGGTGTTTTAAAAATTTACGCAGCAACCGATGATGATCCCGATTTCATTTTCAATTCGCTCATGTTCGATGATGAAAACGAAATACCCTTACTGGCTGCAGTTTCGTGCTTCATGCGGAGAAGTCGGAACCGTATAAATGGCTTTATGCAAGAGACGGCTCCTTCGTAGTCGCAGTCGGAATTTTGTTTTCTTTTCTTCCAGAGAGCATGCGAGGAGACTGGAGAACAATCCGACTAAATGGAACACAAGAATTTTCGAAAATACCGAAATTTCCAATTTCGAGAACACTGAAAAGGTTGTCCTAAATTTTTGAAAATCTTTTCCGGAAAAGATCTGTTCCATTCGATTGGAAAGCGCCCTTGGTTTGTATACTAATCGGATTAATGTTGACCAATCAGCTTCCTTGGTTCCCACGATAGAAAAACAATTGTGACACTTGATGCCATTCGGCGTGATCCCAAGGTTAATATCGAAAGCGAAGAAACGATGTTAGTACGGTGGCCCACAAGGGCAAAACACAACTCAATATTGAGTTGGATACACAACAATCTTTCGTGATACAAAACAATTTTTCACGGTGCACAACAATCTTTCGTGATACAAAACAATTTTTCATGGTGCACAACAATCTTTCGTGATACAAAACAATTTTTCATGGTGCACAACAATCTTTCGTGATACAAAACAATTTTTCATGGTGCACAACAATCTTTCGTGATACAAAACAATTTTTCATGGTGCACAACAATCTTTCGTGATACAAAACAATTTTTCACGGTACACAACAATCTTTCGTGATACAAAATTGTTACGTAGAACAGAACAGCGCTTCACGATGCAAAATTAAAGTGCCCCTGCGATCAAATTTTTCACATTTTATCTTTTTCCATTTTCGCGTAGAATATGACTCTCTCACTTACCTTGCCAAATTTCGATCCATTTCGAGCAACAGAAGTCAACTTTTTCTAACCGTTTTATTCGAGATTTTGCGACCGCCATTATTTGGTCTTGTTCCGGAAGTAGATCTGAATGCCTCCTTGGGATTAAAGGAAGTGACGTCAAAGGCTCAACACGAAAAATGCATATGGCTAATTGCCATACAGAGTTCTGTACTCAATTCACAATCGTTTTTTGCGACTTTTATCACCAGTACCTTACCCAACATAAATGACGGAAGCCCAAGCATAGTACAAGATTGCAGCAATCGTTCAAACCATGCTGCTGGGATTTCATTACATCGTAGTCTCGTAAATAAGTCGGAGCGGGAGAAGTGGGTTCGCTTTGTGCGTACTCGCTGCGAAAATTTTAACCCAAAAGGAGTTTTTGTTATATCGCTCTTTGGAAGACTGCTTCGAGAAAACTCTGCATGTGGAAGGATTAAGGCGAAAACTTCTCCCATGTTCAGTTCCTACTATCCATAGAAAAGGACCAGAAAAACCATCATCAGCGCGATCTCGTCGAAAGGTAAGTCCACGTGTTTTCGTAGTTTGTTTACGTTCGATTAAAGTTGCATAAATGATAGGGATAACTGCATTTGGTCGCGTGGGAGCTTCCAAAATATTCCGATAACGACTGTATTATCTGTCTTACACAAAAACGCCTAATAAGTTATAAAGTGGCACATGTCGTGGCCAATGAGATGTATACTGAATATATATAAATGGTACATATAAGTTTGAAAATACTTATATACTGTATACTCAGCTCTGCTATCACAGCATTGAGCACTTTATGCCAAGGTTGACTGTACCTTCATACGTAAATGGTACATATAAACACGATGAGATGATGTACTTCATCAGTGCGTAGAATTGATATTTCTACTGGCCTGTTAAAATTTCCTTCGTAGTAGATTGGAAATGTTTCATTTTTTCTTAGATCGTAAAAGAAATTTTGGATTCTCAAGCTGCATCGTCCCACGATTCGCGGCAAGAGAGGAGTTAAAGGGTGTCATGGATGAACTGGCAGAACAGGACCCAGCAGCCCTACACACTGTGATCCCGGACAAGGAGGACAAAGATGCCGCTAAAACCGAATACAACTGGCAAAAAGCAAAGGAGACAGTGATATGTCCTCCTACCTGTTCTGGTATTAATAGTTGTTAGATTTATGTAATCCACTGTCATGTGATAATAATTTCAAAGGCTATTTGATTGAGGCTGTTTACAGCTTAGCCCACAGGCTGTGTCTAGTGCAAATAATCAAATGAATATAAATTAAAAAACTTCTCAAACGAGTGATAGTGACTATGAAATTGTTCCAAACTTGTCAATGTACATTCCAGAGGGTAGTTAGTACTTCTCTTTTCTACAGATGCAGAGCTACAACCAATGACACAAAACACAACAGTTGTTGGAAGAAAAAGAGGTTAACCAGTGTGTAGGACCTGTGGAAATCCAAGGAAAGGCCATAAAAAGGGCAATGCTGCAGTATAAGTGCAAGCTAGGGCATTTATAAATCAACAGAGACCAAAACCAGAAACAACCTTTGTTGTTGGAAATACTCTAGGGTGATTTTGCCCCAAACTCGAATTTTCTCATGATGGTTTCATTTGTCTGCACTGCTTAAATTGAAAAAGGAATTCGTGTATGGAGTTATTTCTAGGTTTGTCAATACTTTTGAAGTGTGCAGTTCAGTACATTTTCAAAACTGAAAAACTCTGAATTGGGGGCAAAATGACCTCTAATAGGGGGTGAACTGGTATGGAGCGAAACAACCAGTTACCAGGGGAAATGACTAGTGAGAGTAAATTGGCCGTGAGAGATTACAACCAATACACCTTTTATTATGAACAGGATCAGTTGGTAATCTGCTAGTTGTAAATTTCCTATCCAAAAAAGTTTTCAATGTTAATATACCTAACCACATTGCTTCTTCCTAGCTACATTAAGTGCCATTGGGTATAAAAATAATTATTTGTTAAACTTTATCACATTAATCATCTTCCTCATATCCCTGCAATCCCTCTTCTTTGGCAGTTGGAAAAGTTTTCCTGATGCTGTTGTAAACACAGCTAGGTAGAGGAAGACGGTTTGATGCCCCAACATATCCCCATACAAGTCTTAGAAACTGTAAGCAACAGCCCGAAGGAACCTGTGGAAAACAAGTTGTACATTATATTGTGTGTAATCCCTGCCAAAATTACTCATGTAATTTCTAAATTGTTGTTCAAATTTTATTTTCCTCGGTTTGAAACTCATTATCATACATTACAATACCAGAAAACAAAGGAAAATAAAATTTGAACCAAGGATAAAATTGAACTACAATATATACACATTGAATCGTTTATAATAATATACTCTTCAAAATCATGCACAGTTATTTGCACATCTGATTAGAGTTGATCGTATGACCCCCAAAATGCAACAACACATAGTAACATATGTATTATGCAACATCCCCTTACAGCATATTTCAGTGACCATTCACTTCCCCGGAAAGTTAAAGTTAGGCACGCGAATATGCTTTGTATTTTGTCCTTTGATAGTTGTATTTATTCCCTGAAGAAGGCTCAACATTCAGTTTGGCAAAATTGAATGTAGCAGTATAGAACTTAGTGTACCTGAATTTAGTAGGAGAGATCATTAAACCAAGGATAAAATTGAACTACAACATATACATCTACAAAAGTTCATGTAAACTTACTCGTGCTATGCTGTGTCTCCATGAGCCAACCCTGTGGTGTAGGACTTTTTCTGTTTCGTTTTAAAGCCGGCGCCAGCAGCGTGAAGAAGTCATCTATTTAAACAAACTGCAACGAAACCAGGATGTGAAAGTTATGCATTCGCCTTCTTGCTCTATCCCCTCCATTCTTTCCCAACACCGGTTCACCTCTATGCAGCATCTGCACTCTTCGTGGTTCACGACATATTCCAAGTTGGAACATTTGCACCTTAGAAATAAAGTGTTAAATTCTCAAATTTACGTTTGCACATAGAGTAACACTTTATACAAAGAGATCAAAGTGATACGAAAAGAACGTGGTTCAATAATAGAAACTAAGGTAGCTAGCGATCAAAGAGTTTGTGTCTATTAAGCAAGTAAACATGACAAGGAGAACACAAACCAGTTTTCCACGGGTTCTACTCCAGAAAACCTGCTCCATAGAATTTCCTCTTCTGCTTCTTGAGCTACTTGCTCGAAGAACTCGGCTCTTCCTTGTTCGGCAAAAAGTCTTCGTTTGCAGAAACAAAACTATCCTCAGACGCTTCTGAAGAATTTTCACTACTTAAATTATCCAAAGGTTCTTCGTCGGATATTGTAGACATCATAAAAGAGGGCGAAAAAGCGCTACAAATGAGAACGCGAACAACAATTTAAGTCGTAAACAAGGAGGAAAACAGCGAACGACGTGAGAACGTTGAGCCTATGACGTCACGACCAAGTTGTCTGCTGTACAAATGCAGGCTCAGATGAAACGAGTTTTTAGTAATGGCGGACGATTTTTGGGAGACTTTGAAGCGGAAAAAAACAATGATCGAAGGTTTGCTGCTTGTTTTTATCAACTTCTAGTGATAGCAATAAACGCAATACAACATTCTTTACACAAATTGCTCCGAAGTAAAAGTGTGTTTTTTCGTCGCAGGGGCACTTTAAATTTCACGATGCACAACAAAAAATTTGGAAGACTGGTAACAAGCACGGCCAACTTCATATCACGTGATCATAAACCTCGTGCTCTTTGCCGCCATGTTTTGTGAAAACTGTGGTGCATGGTTGCGGAGTGATTATAAGTATTGCCCTAAATGCGGCAAAACGTGTGGTGAAAACACAAAGGTTGCGTCTGCAAGTTCAACGATCAGCTTTCACGAATTTAAGGCTAAAAAGTCTACGGAAAGAGGTAAATTCCTTGATAACAAAAGCAAGAAGAGAAAAACCGCGGATGAAACCCCTGTCATTATCACAGTTGGTATCGCTTGCAGCAAGAAAGGCATACTCAAACTCATTCGAGGAAAGTCCTTACCTCTAAAGGTCAGCAAATCTGCATCAGCAGAAACTGTGCGAGAAGAAGCTTTGAAGAAAAGAGCGGCTTACGATAGGTCTTTTAGAAGTGACCAAACTTACAAGCTGTGCTATCCAGATGGGAGTGAGGTTGTGAATCTGCCGGGAAGTGATGAGCCATTTACTTTAGAGAAATACAAAGATGACTTAGGAAAAGCCTACAGCCGCATAACACTTCTTCTTTGTCCACTCCAAGAAATGGACATTCATGATGAACAAGAACATGTCAACATTAAAACAAGAGACCACGACGAAGAAAGTGAGTTTATGTCGCTTTCATAAATAACATCTTTTGGCATGTGTCGGGGGCTTTTGAAGAACGAGGTATATCACAATGGACTCTTTTGTTATTCATCAGTATGTAAATAAGTGGACGGGTATTCTGAAGTCTAGCCCATCTTTTTAACACTAATGATGATAAAATATGCAAGGAGTGTAAGTTATTTTGTGAATTTTGTGTTCTTAAGTTCTCCTCGGTTTTAATGGCTATTTGCAGTTGTCGTAGATAATTTAATCATATTAAACTTGTAAATTTCACTGGTAGTACTTCAATTGACCAAAATTGTCTGCTTCACTCTGATGGTTGATCCTTTTTTTAGGTACTTCAAGTGCTAGTTTTGATGACACCTTTGGTGATATTTGTGGTGAGAACATGAAAAATTTGTGTCTAAAATCTGAGTAGTTTGTCCATTTTTTTATTCTAAACTTTGTGCACTTGCAATAAATGAAAGTATTGTCTTTATCCTAACCCAGATAACTATGATAGTGATGTGCAAGAATTAGAGGCTTATTATCTGGAAAACCAGTCTGCTAGTAAAGGTACGTTCAATATAAACAATATTGTTATTATTTAGCTCATATACTTATGTCACCATGCATGAAGAGATTAACTTTTATACTTGTAGGTAATAGTTCCACCTTGGACTTGATTCATCAAGGTGGTAGTGTTGCTATGGATCTTCAAGGTAACATGTCTGTCATGGAATCCCTTCCCCAAGCCAACAGGGCTGTCTTAGACCTTGATCAACAAGACAACAGTAGAAACTTGCTTTCTGCTCCTCATGGTGATAGAGCTACCTTACAACCAGTCCAATCTCAGCCAGTGGATGAAGGTACAAATAAACTTACCATCATGAGACTTGATGACCTAAACTGCTACCTTGATAAGGTTCCCTTGCTGACCACAGCAATGTCGAGAACAAAGTGGCAGCTGGGGTCTTATAGTAGCTGGCCTACAGATACCCTCAGAGTGAACACCTTAATAGTTTTTCAATTGACGTCTAGTGGAGAATATCCAATTCCCTTATTTGTTTATTTATTTTAGCAGCAACCACATTGCTTTCAAAAGCAAGAAATTAAGTGATGACATATCTTACTCAATGATAGACTGTGAAACCACCTGTTTGTTACTTGCCACCAAAAGCTCATATGCTCCTTTTGAGGAGAAGAAAGTCCTTCCTGCCAAGGGGTATGTCAAACAAGGGCTTTCACTGTTCCTATTAATGCATTGAAATACGTAAGATATTATAATGGAATGGTGCCAAGTACAGTCTTTTAGACTGTGGAAGTTGGAAGCTAAGGAAAAACTGCCTTTACATTGACCTCAAGACCATGTGATTTCTAGCTCAAAGTAATAATAATAGTTACACATCGTGTATGTTTTGTTGATAAGACTGTTGTTACAGCTTTCATCACTTTGTTTTCTGTTAGGCTCTGTTTCAAGCACGTTGACACATTCTGCGTGCATTCCAGGGAGACGGTCTACCATGGAGATTAAAGTCCATAGATCCAACATCAGGAGTGACATGCTGACCATATTTTCTGATCCATGCATACTTGATGAATATATCACCTTAGATATAGTTTTTATAAATCGTAGAGGTGAAGAGGAAGCTGGAAGAGGGAGTGGATTACTGAGAGATTTGTTTAGCCTCTTCTGGAAAGATATCTATCAATCTCTGATGGTCGGTGAAATTGAACGAGTACCAAGTATCAGACATGACTTCCAACGACCACAGTGGGAAGCCATTGGAAGAGTCCTTATGAAGGGCTTTAGTTCTTGTCAGTACTTTCCCTTGATGTTATCGAAGACATTTTTTATTAGCTGTCTTTATGGAGAGTCTGCAGTAAGTGATGAGTTGCTTATGCAGTCATTCATGAACTTTGTGTCTGAGAGTGAGAAAAAACTCATTCAGAGTTGCCTTGATGGCCAAATTGATCCACTTGATGAAGAATTGTGTGATTTTCTGTCCACTTTTGATTGCAAAAAGGTTGTAAATGCAACTAACATTAAAGGAATTCTGGTGGAATTGGCCCATAAAGAGCTTATTCAGAAGCCTCAGTATGTTGCAGAATGCTGGAAAAGTGTAATTCCTTGGCTTTGCGAGTGCTTCCCCCAGAAAGAAAAAATTGATAACCTCTATGAGAAACTTTGTCCAACGGTTTCGAGAGTTATTTCTTGTTTTGAAGCTGAAGAAAACAATGAAGCAGCGAGAGATACAATGAAACACCTTAAGAGATTTGTTCGTGGGCTTGACACAACAAAACTTGGCAAGTTTTTGCAATTTGTCACAGGCTCAGATGTAATGCTCTGTGATCATATTTATGTGTCATTTACAAGGTTAGATGGTTTACAAAGAAGACCAGTTGCACACACGTGCACTTTCACTCTTGAGATTCCGTGCACGTATCAGTCTTTTCCAGAATTCTGTGAGGAATTCAATTCCATTTTGGAAGCAAACACATGGGAAGTGGATATTGTTTAGAACTTCACAAGTTTTGAGTACAATGCATAAATCAAATGGTTGTCTTTTTATATTTTGTTGAAACATTTTCCTGCTATCCATAATCGGTTGGAGTAACTATGAAAACGTTGTCGTTAAAATGATGTTGTGTTTATCCTTGCCACTTGTATTATAGCTTAGAAAGAGAACAGTGGAACTGAACGTCCCAAAAACTATGTTTATAAAGCAGTTTGTTCAGTCATTATTGTTGTACGCATGGGGGTGCATTCATTTGCTAAAGGAAGATATAACTGGAGTATCTTGGAATGGAATATCATTCTTTTAAATCCACACAGCGTCTTTTTCATGTTTATTGGTGCATATACTAGTTGAGTTTTGGTTGGCCAATCATGGTTGTGTTGACCTTCCAAGAGAATTAAATTAAAACGACCTGTTATTTTATGGCAAACGAGGTGTTAAAAGTTTTTATTAGAGTCGAAGAACTAAACAACATGTTCTTATTTGTTCAGAGGGATTCAGTGTCATGACACATACACAACATCATGGTCCTTGAAATGAACAACATTAGTACAAGTATTATAACTTTGTCGCGTGGCCAACGATTCACAGCGATCTCTGGTAAAGACCAGTTTGAAATGGGATTTTTGCATAAAGTAGGACGGTATCTCCTTTCTTGACAGATGTTTGCACGTTCCAAGGAACGTGGCAAACGGTAAATGGTGGCAGCTACGCATTTTCTGAGTAAGGAAAAGTTTAAAATTTTAGGGTAAGTGAAGGTGTATTGAACAGTGTCGAGTTGGATTGTTCAACCTTTACCCATATTTATTGAATGATCATTCCGTTAGAATATATAGGAGACACTGCGATCTCCTTGATAGTCAAAACTGAAAGGTTAGGTGCTTAATCCTTTAACGCAAAATCATCCATTAACTCCAGCAATATCCAGTAGAGTTTGGTACAGCTGAATTCCTTCCTCGCAAGTGTTTGGCATTTCCAACTGTGTGTTTGCCATGACGTATTCGAAGTACTCTTGTTGTACAGACCTCTCCTCTACATAAGTCAAGTTTTCTCTCAAGGACGCCACCGAACCGTGACACACATTGCAAAGCAAGTTGTCTGCACCGCCGTGAAGCTCGGGAAGAAAAAATAGTTCGTCGGGTCGGCCGCTTACAGTGTCGTACCTAGAATGCCTTATCCGGTGCGTATTCCAATGATCTTTAACAGCGTCCAAATCGTCTTGAAGTAGTTTGTTAAAGCAAAACCATATGCATTCCTGTTGAAGTTCGTTACCCGGACTAAAAATGTCTTGTTCTATCAGGTTCTTAAAAAACTCGATCCACCAGCTCGACCTGTTCCTTCGGTAAACTGCCCACCAACTTTCGATTCGCTGGTTTGCTGGAGATGATCCGTATTTATGGGCTTCAATATCTTGTCTCAGTGTGCACTGCATGGCTGCCATAACACCATTTTCTGTCCCACAATCTGTTCGCAGTTTAACGGGGCACCCACCAACTTTTGAGACAGTGTCTAGGTAAAAATTTGCAACAACCTCTGGGTGATTGTTGGATCTTGTTTGTTTGAGCCACATTATTCGTCTGCTCCACCCGTCAATACAGCCGTGGACGGGAAACCCAAAAGGTTTTAATTTATCATACCCGTCCACGTGCCATGTATGGTTTGGTCCAGGAGAGGAGTACCGTCGCCTTTGCAACGCACGTGACCTTCTTTGTTCGCAACCGTCTGGGTCAAGTTCCCTCATAAGGTTCTCCAAAACGTGCCGTGGTACTTGCATGTTCTGTAAGCGGAGAGTATGCCACATACTCCTGTAACCACCACTGCAACCAGGACCACTCAGCTCCCTCAAAATTGCCTCGCGTACCAAGTTTAAATCGTATGTTGGTGTTCTTCTTCGTAGCTGATACTGTCGCAGTCTGTTCTTAAGTGTCCGGATGCTCATCGTTATATTGTGAAACTTGGCCAAAAAGTGCACTATCGCATCATATTCGTATCCTCTGCTAAAATAATACGTTATAATCTCCTTTTCATCTCCAGTGGGTATGAGTGACGCAGCCATTGCTAACTTGATAACCCGAGTGTTCTCAAAATATGGCGGCAAAGAGCACGAGGTTTTATGATCACGTGATATGAAGTTGGCCGTGCTTGTTACCAGTCTTCCAAATTTTTGTTGTGCATCGTGAAATTTAATTTTGCATCGTGAAACGCTGTTCTGTTCTACGTAACAATTTTGTATCACGTAAGATTGTTGTGTACCGTGAAAAATTGTTTTGTATCACGAAAGATTGTTGTGCACCATGAAAAATTGTTTTGTATCACGAAAGATTGTTGTGCACCATGAAAAATTGTTTTGTATCACGAAAGATTGTTGTGTACCGTGAAAAATTGTTTTGTATCACGAAAGATTTTTGTGTATCCAACTCAATATTGAGTTGTGTTTTGCCCTTGTGGGCCACCGTATGTTAGGGAACAACAAGAAGTACGGAATATTAGTCAAGACTTGGCCTTCTCTTTGAGCTGTGAACCACACGTACCGACCGCTATTATGCTATGGATACTTGGGAGTAAAAATGTCCGTCGGTTTGTTTTCGGCGACGAGAACGGTAGACTCTGATCTGGTCGCCAGCGCCGTACCATGGATTCGCTTATGCCGTATTCTCTGGCAATTTCTGAATTGTTTTCGATTTCCTCTGCCTCGGCCACGTTTTTTAACTTAAAGCAAGTTATAGTTTAAGATGTACAACGAGCTTTAGGCGTGACTACAAACACTATCACAAGCTGAGCTTGCAGTTGTTGTACGACTTTAAGTCGGATCTGGATAGTTAAATGTACCCCTAAATGGAGGGAAAACTCAATTGGTACCACGGTTTATTGTCATGACTTTGAAAGCTTCATTCTCCGGCCCCATAAGGTCATATTTTGTCTGAAGATCGAATAAAACACAATTTGTGTTACATCCATTTCACCGCCATTAAAAAACAATTTTAAAAATATTCTACTTGAATCTCTGCAACTCGCGGGTGACGTCATTGTTAACCCTGATATTGGCAATCTTGCGCAATTTTCTAACTAGAGAAAACAGGGAAAAAAGATAAGCCTGTAAGAGGACATGTGGTAACTTGTATTAACTTAATACTGAACGTATTTACATATTTACGTATTAACTAAGTACTGAACATAACGTAAAGCACCGACACATCGGTAAAAAAATTCCCCACAAGAATCACAGTCAGTTACCGGGTAATGATTTAAGGAAGGAGAAATTTCACGTACCGAAGGACATCATACGTGTCCCAAAGGACATATTTCGTCAAAGAGGATTTATCAGATGCTTCGTAAGAGTTACGAGTTATCACCAGTCGGTCAAAGTGTAAATTTCTTACAGGAAGATTCTCCTTTTGCACCAAGGATTCAAAGCAGTCCTAAGTGGAAAGCTGGCATTGTTCATTGAAATGTGACTACGGAAGGTTGAATGGTCAGCAAACAAAGAGTACGTAAATTCAGGGCTTGTCTTAACACTAAAACCTCTTTCCAAACCACGAAATGACCTAAAATAATCTTCGAAAACAGTATTTGGCCTCATTTGGCTAAAGCTGTGCTTGGCAAAGTGGTAAAAAGAAGAAGGAAGCATCGTTCAGTTACCGGTTCATCTAAAGCACACGCAATATGCATTTTTCCGTTTCGAAAGCACACGCAATTTGTAGTGCGTAGCAACGAGTCCCACAATTCAACAGTACAGTGTTACGAAACTCATCGTACGGCAATCGGACGGAAAGCGAAACATCATTTTTATCCGACTTAAGTATCGTCAAGCTGTCGTGGACCCGACTTAAGTCTCGTCAAGCTGTCGTGGTGAACTCGACACAGCTTAGTATCAATTATACAATTCCGATTTACGGACTTACCACGGGCGATGACATAGTGGTTCCTGCTTTCAGCAAGTAACCACAAAAAACCAAGCACATTTTTATAATAATCTTTAGTGAGGAAACGTTTTCACGTACATGTGGTTTTCGAAAAGGACCTCAAAGATTAACACTAATTAATAGAACTAAAAATATGAAATTTATAAAACACTTAGGTTTAAAAATTAAAAACCAGTCTCTTAAAAATATTTACATTAGCACAGTCTCGTATTATCTGGCTGAGAGAATTAAAATCATTAACAGCGTGATAGGCAGTTCTTTGTTTTCCCCAATTCGTTCTAACGCAGGGGAGTCTAAGATTGACTTTATGTCTGGTGTTATAATTATCATGATGCTGATGTTGTTGTGTTACTTAAGTCAATTCGTGATTTACAAATCCATTTAGGCATTTGTATACATGCACACATCTTCACTGGAAACGCCCTTTCTCTTATGGTATCCACGTCACAGTCGCTAATGCATGCGACGGAGATGAATACAGCGGTCGATCTAAAATTATTTTAGCCGCTTTATTTTGCAAAACTTGCAGGCTAGACATTAAAATTACATTATCATAATGTAATCTAGTTAAAATTACATTATCATAATGTAATCTAGTTTGGGGTGACAAGCGGCTTGTCACCCCAAACTAGATCTGCGTACTCGAATAAGGGGATGACAAGACTTTTATAAAAAAGAATGCGCGCCCTAAACGGTAATAAATGCTCAATGCGTCTAAGTAGGCCAAGCCTTTGGTTAATTTTCCCTGCCATATATTCGACATGATTTGTCCGGGTAAAATCAGACGATATTAAAATTCCAAGATATTTAAAACAAGTAACATCGTTCACACAATGACCAAAAATTGACGCAGTTGGAGCAACTTTGCTCTCAAGTTTCCTGTTACTGCCTATGAGCATACATTTGGTTTTGTCCAGATTCAGTGTTAATTTATGTTCCTTCAGCCATTTCGCCACCGCCAGGAGGTCTTGATTGAGCTTGTCAGTCAGCTGCTGGGAGGAAGACCCATAGTAGTAGATCACTGTATCATCTGCATAGAGTGACGCTTGACAGGCATCTAGAACGCTTGGCAAATCGTTGATGTAGATGACAAATAGCAGGGGACCCAAGATACGTCCCTGAGGAACTCCGTGGGTGACTGGTAACTCATCAGACAACTCATTCCCACAACATGTGCGCTGTTTCCTGTCAGTGATGTAAGAGCGAAACCACTGAAGCGAATTCTCACATAAACCAATCTCTGAAAGCTTATGTAACAAAATCTCATTGTCCACATTTTGGTTAAATCCAAGAACACGGCCCCGCATAGTTTACCTTGTTCCATATTCAACAAGACGTCATCGGCAAATGAAGTCAAAGCAGATACAGTAGAAAACCCCTTCTTGAATCCAAACTGTTTCCTTGTGAGTAGATTGTTCGTAACCAAGTACTGGTACAGCTGTGAATGCACAGTTTTCTCAAGAATTTTACTGAGTGTAGGTAAAATAGTGATATTTCGATAGTTCAACGCATTTGTCCGGTCGCCCGATTTAAACAAAGCTCCGCAATTTAGGAAATTTACCAATACGAATGAATCTATAGATTCAACAGCTTAGTGACAGATGGTGTGATCGTACTAGCAGAGCTCGGTAAGATTTCCGTACAGGTCCCTACTTTATTATGCATTCTGTAACTATACTATTTCGTTCTTCGAACACAAGAAATATTTGCACGTGCATTACACCAGACAAGACAGCTTCAGCATGCATAATGAAGTAGGGACCTGTGCGGAAATCTTACCTAGAGCTCTTCAGCAGTCTCGCACTGATTTTGTCCAAACCGATTGCTTTGTTTGCCTTCAAAGTGGTATGCCGGCTGTTGAAGCAGAAACGATTCCTCTAACTCAGTTAACTGGAGCTGAGATAGCTGTTGCTTTAAGACTAGGATGCGGTTAGGCCAGATTGTCCTTATTTTGTCAGCCAAGCGCCTGCCTATAGACGCAAAGAAACTATTCAAGGCAGAAGTGATGGATTTGGGCGTGGTGTGCTGGATGCCATCGGAGATGATACATTGAACATTTTCTGAGGTTGAATTACGATTACAAGCTTCGTTGACAGCTTTCCACATTTTTTGATGATCCCCTTTGGCTTCCTCAATCATATCACAGTAATATTTCGTCTTGGCAGATTTTACTATGCGGTTTACCTTGTTCCTCAGTTTCCTGTAAGTGTTCCAGTGTTGTTAGATTTCCGTGCTTTTCGATGAGACCAGTCTCGCTCTCTCATTGATTCACTTATTTTACTATTCATCCAAGGAAGTGGTGTTGCCTTCACACGTCGTCTTTTGACAGGTGCATGATCGTCTGCAACTTCTGAAAACAATTTGTTCCAAGTCAGTAAAGCGTCATCAATATTGTTTTCATTCTCAACGACGTGCCAAGGAACATTCCCCAAGATCTTCGTTAAATAAAGTCGCGTCGAAGTTCTTGTAAGAGCAATACTCAAATATTCTTGGTTGAGTTTTAGTGTGAACACCGGCCTTCAAAATGCAAAATACCAGGTAATCGTCACTCAACGGAAACAGAATAATACCAGATTTAACAATGCGATGTTCATTATTGACAAAGATCAAGCCAATCAGGGTCCGCGAGGTGTCAGATATTCGAGTAGGCTCTTTTATTAGTTGAGTCAAATAAAAAGCGCGCGAGAAGTTGAGAAGTTCTTGTTTATCTTTCTTAGGCAATTTTAAATTTGGCATCATGTTTGCATTTAGATCTCCTAAAATGACCACATCTGATTTTTCAAGATCAACGGCAGGCATACTATCTCGCAGAGACGAAATAAAAGTTTGAAAATCGGCATCTGGTGCTCTATCGGCGCAACACAATAGCGTTGATGCAAATGAATATATGAAAGACCATATATTTTAAACTGCGTTGGTTTGCATTTAACTCGAATTAACTCAATCCATAAACATTCCTGACCACCAGTATTGATATCGCTCCGCAAACTAAACGCCAAATCTTCTCAAATATACATAGCAACGCCGCCATAACCTTCTTTATTGCCAGTGCGATCTTGCCTTACGCACACAAATCCAGGGAGTTTTATTTCTGCATCGCTTGTAGAGGAGTCTAGCCAAGTCTGGGAAAAAGTTAGCACGTCAAAAGTTTTGTTGGTAATTCCCTCAAGACGTAGAGAGTCGTATATAGACTTCGTAGAGACTTCGTATATTCAGGTGAGCAATCTTGAGACCTCTAGTAGACTTGATATCCCCAAATGTCTGGTAGCCGGGATTAATCTCAATGTCACCAGCAAGAGCAATAAGAGCAGGGGCGAAACAGGCACGATGAAAACGTTAACAGAACATTACATACTTCAGCCGTCCATTGGACTCTTGCCTTCGGGTCGGTTCGTTTCGATGATATGAAGCACCTGCAACTTCAGTCCTGCAAGTCATTCGTTAAGCAAAGTGCTCTCCCGTAAATATGAGGACCTGTAACTCTCAAAAGTGATGTAGATGCAGAGAAAAACACACGTTTACAGAGAGCTTGCAGCTTCGACTGACCGCAATGATGACATGGTCACATGATCACATGATCACATTTAAGACCGGGATTGCCACAGGCATCCCAATAAATATTAAATGTACAAACCAGAAGCTACATCAAAATTGGTTGACATCATTTAATTTGGTGAATTTTTGAAAGTTCTCGGGCTCCGGTATTCTTGCAGACCTGACTGATTTTTGTTGAACTAGTTTCTGATTGGCTAGCCTCCTTGCATTAGTTATGAGATCCAAGAAGACATAGTTGATGCTACGCTGGTTTGAAATAATGAATGTAACTTAAAAAGTTACAATTTACTGACCCGACATTTGGGCACACGTGTCTAGTGACTTCTTCAGGGGTGACTGGGCAACGTTAAGTTGCATTCATTATGTCAAACTAGTGTAGCATCAAACTACTGTATGTCTGATTGTCAACCTGGTTGCAATGTGCACTTTTCCTTTGAGATTCAAAAAGTTCTTGACGATTTTTAACTGGATTTCATTTTTTTCATTCACAGTTCTGCGGGCAGCAAAACTGGGGCATCATTTGGCTCCAAACAGCAGGGATTGTTAAGAACAAAGGTAGAAAAAGGGGAGGGTACCATTCCCTTAGATCCCCACCAGGCCGTTCTCACGATTGACGGCATTAGAAGTGGTCAGCGGTTACGCACTGCTTCTTGTAGTGACAAGATAGCAAAATGGAACGTACTGGGTGAGTATTCTCCAGAAATAGTACTATGTACCAAAAATCCAGGAAAAAGGAATTTGGTTGGAATACGATGACGTCAGAGTGAGGCATGGTGGTAATCCTGGGTTTATGAGGCTTTCTGAAAGATAAGATTTAGTAGCTGAAACAACGTTTTGGGGCAAGTCTAAAATCTTTAAATGTGCTGCTAGAAAATAGAAGTGATTTGATCATCACAACCCAATTTACCGACCTCTGATTGTGGAGCAGTGTGAACTCTTTCCAGCCTCTAATAAATGATATACACTTAATGAATAAATGATATACACTTATTGTATGGTCCCGAGGGAAACAGTTAGTTTTGTTTACCCTCGAGTCCTGATGTTTGCCGAGACGAAGTTGAGTTTACCAAGGGACCATGGTTTAAGTGCTTTGTTATATATTAAGAAGATCACGCCATTTTTAAGTTAGTCATGCACTGATTACGTGCAGTTGTATTCGGCGCGCGGGCAACATTCGCGCAATTGTAGCCCGGTTGGGATACACTTGAATTTGATCAGGGACACGTGACCAAAAATCAACCAATCACAGTGCTCGTTTTGTTGAGTGAGAGTCTAGGTCTGTAACAATAGCTCTTGACCGAACGTAGGAAAACGAAAACCGTAATATCTCCTCAAAAATTTTACAAAACCAGCCTTGAAAGCCCCTAGAGTACAATTACTGTGATTACACAGAGAGAATTTAGACTGTGATCACTTTTTTGTGGTAGGTGTTCAAGGATCATTGCTAAGCATTATTCTCGAACCAGTTTACCTCAGTTCCATCACCTTGGGCAATCTGTTCGATGCTGGTCATCTCGGTCGTGCTGTGAGCATGCGTGTGGAACACGATAACGACAACACCTTTTCAAAGCAGTTACCAGGCTCCTATCATGTAAATCATCCTAAATTGGAGTGCGGTCGCCTAGCAGCCCAGGTTTGTTGATCTGTAGGTTTCACCCTGTTGTTTTGAACCATATTTGTGTCAGCGATTTAAAACGAAACGAAATACTGCCTATTGATTTGGTTTT
>OX453275.1:962500-1050000 GCA_949710005.1 Ricordea florida
GGGAAATGATGAAGAAACCACCAGAGATGTGCCAGTTTGGCTGATAAGTTTGTTTGAGTGCTTTTTGTAGACGGTGTCAACCAGTCATCGATGACTAGCCTGCGTAGCAAGCGTATCCGTTGTTTCCATGGGACGAGAGTAAAAAATAAAAATAAAAGAGGTGGAGGGGGAGGGTAGAGAACCTGCTTCCTTCTATCCCCTCCCTCTCTTTTATTTTTTCTATAACTTTGTTTTTTCTCTCAAAACCCCATGGAAACAACGGAAACGCTTGCCGCGCAGGCTAATCATCGATCAGCCTCATGAATACACGAAAAACAGAAGGACATTACTGGTTAGGTTCAGTTAGTTTAATATATATTGTGGAGTCAGGTTCTCCCATATAGGGTCATATATGAATCTCACATGGAAAAGTATTGAAATGTAGAGGCCTTTATTGAGCGACGCTTGCATCGTACATTTAACAAATGGAATGTGGTTTAGCGTTGTCAGTACTCTTATCGACAACGATTATGCGTCATCACTGTGGTCAAAATGTTGTGGACTTACGAGACATTCCATTTGTTGTTTTAACCACAATATCAACATCAAAGAAAATGGTTTTTTTTTTCAGAGCGTGACCAACATCGTGACACAAAGAAAGAGCAAGCGTTGTCTATAAATTTCTAGCAATTTGATTGGTGTATTCCCAAAAATAAGTGTTCCTGATTGGTTATTGTACTGCGCGACACATTGACGTGTGCAGCGATGGCTGAACTCTCGTCGACAACGGCAAATTAGCCAATCAGATTGCGAGACTAGAACCAAAAAAAGAATTTTAAACGTGCTGGTAGAGTAAACATTCTTAACTTTTTTTGAAAAAAGGAAAAGAGCAAAGAAAAGGAAATTTTAAAAGTTTGTGGCCAACAGTTTGTAAGATTTTGTGAAAGAATTGTAACATTTTTATCGGTTGGAAAAGACCGTAGCCAAATAGCGATTGCTCTTTGCTACGACAAGTCATTTGTTTAAGGCGTCCAATCAGAAGAGAAACTGAGTCAGAGCATGTTTCCCGCGCTTGGTTTTGACGGCATGTCATAGCTTGGAATTCTGATTGGTTCATTGGACTGTTGACATATGTTGTGATTGGCGAGGCCCAGAGTTTTACGGCATTCAGTTGAAAACTGCCATTACATACGTCTTCTCGAGTAGCGAATCATTTATAACTCTGTGAAGTTGTGTGTTGTGTTTTGTTATTTGACTATTGGTAGGTTAAATGGAAAAATAATTCCATATAGCTCAAAACAATAAGAATAAAAAAGGCAAATTTGCCCTTTGAGGTCACAACAGGATAATGCTCAACTGAAGGACAACGTAATTTTAATTGTACATAAACTTGATTTTCAAACGATGTTCTTTCTCTCGGTGTAACCGAAGTGAGGAAATAAAACTAAAGACGGACTCCGATTTGTGATATTTGCCTCTTTTTTCATAATGGCACGTGATTCCGGAAACCTGGCAAGGTTTTCCCTTGCTGCTTGGTAAAACAAACAGTACCACAGTACAGTACTGTTCAGTAGCTTTACAATGAATGGTCACACTGCATGGTTTGATCCACAGATGATAAGGTAGAACCATACTGTATAGTAAGCTTTACAAAGATTGGTCACTGCATGATTCGATCTACAAATGAAAAAGAACGACACTGTATAGTAAAACAAACAGTACCACAGTACAGTACTGTTCAGTGGCTTTTTTTACGAATTGGTTATAGGTTGAAGATAAATGCTTTAATCCACTCACCTTGAACTCATAACATAGCGAGGCAAACATGGGATACAATTTGTGAATTGCATACTTTCTCTGCCTAACGTGCCTTTAACTGCCCTGCATGCATATTTATGCAGACTTAAAGGCATGCAAATCAGTTTGTGACGTCAAGTCAGGAATGGACCCATGCCCCTTACTAGCTCGGTCAAGTTTGATGGGTGTGGTTCCAGCGAGAACTTTGAACGACGATTTCAGGGCAAAAACACGGTAAAATTCGAAAAAACTTTCTTGAATAGCTATCTACTCAATGTACATACCAGAACCACAGAAAAACAGAAGGCGATATAGACACTTTTATCATGAGCTCCTTGACTACCGCCACTTAAATCATAGAATGATCTTGTATTCTCTCATCCAATTAATTACCAAACGCACTTAATCAAATCCCTCTTAAATTTTCTTTGTGCTGTGACACCGAAAACATTAATTTTGATGTTCTGACGTCAATAGTGACGTCAGAACACATGGTATTACTCCAAGCGGATATCTAATCGATGCCCAGCCAGCAACATTAATCAGAAAACACGAATAGCTCGACTTTATTTGTATATGACAGTGTTCTCAATACTTAAATTTAAGATTTTTCATATAAATGTATATCTTCGCCCTTTGGGGCGAGATCGTAAAAGTCCGTGTCGTGGGATCAGAATCGGGCGTCAAATTTTTGGCTGGTGGTCTTTGTCGGAGCGCTGTCGGCTTGACCTCGTCTGAGACCTCCCCAGAAAATTTATTTCTCAATCTATACGACCTTTCTCTGCATAAGTCAAACCTTGTGCCGTGAAGCTCGGACGGTACAGCGTTAAAGCGAGAGCTAGTTTTTAGTAGTTACCTTTGTCAATGAGCCTGAGGGAAGTTACTGTAAAGCAGTTTCTTATTTCGCTTACAATAATCACAGGATAAGCGACTCAAAAACCTGGCAAGGTAATCTGCAATGTACCACAGATATTGTGGGTATAGTTTTGCTCCTGCCTTCACATCGGTTATACTGTACCCATAACTCCTTCGTCAGAAATTCAAATCAACCCGTATGATTTTATCTCTTGCTAAATAAAATTTTGTTTAACTTTAGAAATTTCCAACTCCTCTCTGTTTGCAAGGACAAGTATTAAATTAAGATTGACCTGATTTTCTGATCATTTGGCCTCAAAATGACAGTAAAATTGGTAAACTAACTGAAAACAAGCTGAATCGGTTATGGCAGTATGAGCGTCACTGCCCGGGGAGAGTTTTCGTGCTACTTGATGTTTTTATATTCTACTTAGAAAGCTGAATGTTACGCCTTCAAGAGTTTCTGGAAGTTTGATATTCATTTCCACCACTTTTTCCATTGGCAAGCGAAAGGAATTGTAGTAATTCCGGCTTGCTGATTATATGTTGTCATAAAAAGGTCTGCCCGACAGGCAACACAGTCTGCTTTCTTCTCGTGCTCGAAGCAGTTATCCTCATCGGTGCTTATGACACCTTCACCAGTGTTTTTTCTCTTCTTGTTAAAATTGATGCGTGGAAAGATGAAATGATAGAATCGAATTCTCTCTTACCATTTTCAAAGATATTTTCCTCCCTCCTGATCAGTATTATTTCTTTTTGCTCAGTCCTTAGTTATTTTCTCAAAATGTACCTAAAAAGGTTATGTCTCCAGAGCTGCTTCCTTTTAAGTGGCACGTTTGCCGGCAGTACGTATTGTTGTTAGCCTTTTAGCGCTTGTATTAATGTTTGTTTTTCCTCTGGCTTGGAAGACGGTTCCCCTAATGGTCCCTTTTCTTTACACCCTGCTCTCCCTTGGCAACTCGTTAAGCATCTTGTTTACAAGTAAACAAATTCCAAATGTCACCACGCTTTTTCTATAGCAATGGCATGTTCTTAATATTTATTCTTGCGTAATGTTTGTTCATTTTAGCGAGAACCAGCTTAGAATTTTACTTCTTTTCCGATCGAAAGCAAGCCTAAAAAATCAAGAACAGTTCGAATTTTTAGGCTAAAGGAAATTTATTCCAGGTTGAGCTTGTAGAAATAATCATTTTCAACGTCTATCAAACGCGTATATAAATGACATTCTGGCTGCACACCTGCCAAATTTAACAGCTGAAAGCTCAGTGCGCGTGCGTGGTTAATTCCGTTGACAATGTTGTGAATGACAGCTAGGAAAAGCTAAAGTTTTTTGCATGAAATTCTCTATCGCTTAGCTTTCGAATGCAAATGATGCACTCTTTCTGGCAGGGTGACCGAATGCAAATAAGGAATATAAACATTGCCACTACACGGTCGCTGTTTAGGCAAGAGGCGCTTTTTTCCTAAAGTTCAAACAAGAGTGATTTGTTTCCAATGTGGTCGTTCTGAAACCTCTTTTGGAAAGCGTTAACGTCGAAAAGTGATTTTTTTTTAACAAAAAAGAGAATGCTTCGTAAAACGCAACTTGAAGGAAAGCATATGTTCAATTGCTGGTTTTCTTGTTGACTGAAGCGCGGAGGGATCAAAGCACCTGCTTGGGGAAGTTTCATGATTTTTTTCTCCTCGTATTCCTTACAGAGATTTTGCCCGCAAAACCGCGAATCTAACATCCTGAGCAGTTGAGAAGGGGTTGCTGCGGTTCGTGGTCGATTTGAGGTGAAATGTAGGTGGACGCCTGGTACGGTATTCCCTCTAGAAATGAATGAATCGAGTACAAATGCTACCAAGGGGAATGTTAGCATAAGAGAGAAAGAAGGTCGAGATAAAGAGGACGAAACCAGGATGGGGGACTTAGACTCGCCTAACAGTGTAAACGAACAAGATCGTGAATTGCACAAACAACGAAGCCAGCCATCGTCTTCTACACCGCAAACTACAAAACGAAAAGATCGGATTAGCATAAATATTGGTGGTGTGCGACATGAAACCTATCGAAGTACGCTGAAGAATATCCCCGATACTCGGCTCTCGTGGCTCGCAGATGCTTCTATGGGCTCCGTCGACTACGACGCCGACCTTGACGAATATTTTTTCGATCGGCATCCCGGCGTTTTTTCCAACGTTTTGAACTACTACCGTACGGGAAAGCTACACTGTCCGTTAGACGTTTGCGGCCCGTTGTTTGAAGACGAATTGAATTTTTGGGGAATTGACGATCAGCAAGTTGAATCGTGCTGTTGGTTAACATATCGACAACACCGCGACGCTCAGGAAACTTTGGCCGCGTTTGAAGGGGTGGAATTTGAAAACGATTTTGACGACGAAGAACCAGACATCGGCAGATTTGGCTTTAATTTTGCTGCTGAATCAGAACCCGACATATCATGGTGGCAAAAATATCAACCTCGTATTTGGACGCTCATGGAAGAACCTTATTCATCGAAACTGGCTAAGGTGAGATGTCAAGAAGGGGCAAAAGTGGGTTCACATAGCGAGGGAAAGATTCCTATTCCAGCTCATTTGTAAACCAAGGCGTCTTTTTAGGCGATGCAAGGCTAGCAGCTTAAAACTTTCAATTAAACTCCCGGGCGCGTAAATGCAAATTTTCTAAAAGGAATATGAACGAAAACGGCAAGTTTTGCGGCGTTAGTTTTCAGGGAAACGGAATTGTACTTTAAGTCCATTGAAGGGTGTTTTTTTATTGTGGCTATAAGGGTTAGTTGTGCGTTGGAAAGGAAGGTTAAATTACAAGACTAACCGTGTCGCCGCGAGCAAACGGTTCTGCGACGAGACGAGTGTGGTACAGGCACATTACGCTAGTCGACGATCATGATAATGTAAACCAAAATAACTGCAAAAGTATTTCTCTATCAGTTTGCGTTCTTGTTGTCTAACATGACACTAGTCCTTTTTCCTTGTTTACCGTTTAAGCTGCTGTAAGTCATTTTATTTTGGTCCGGCAAAGAAAAGTATACCTGGTTGTAAAAAGTTTGATCTTGTGTATATAATTCCTGTAGAGCGAAGCACGTACACGTTTCGCCAAGCATGTTAGAAACTCGGACTTAAAATTTTAAAAAGTAAATTAGTTTTTGTTGGAGTGGAATGATATAAACGAAAAACCCGGATTATTCAGATAGCAAAGGTGGTGAGTGATATAAATTGAACTCACTGAATTCTCATTTCTCCCGAAGTAATTTTTGTCATTTTCACATCCATAACGGAAGAAGATCTTTTAGAATTGGCTCATCAGTAAAAAGTGGGCAAATCACACCTACTTGCTTTAATAACTGAAGTGCACAGAATAGATGCACTGGAAGAAAATTTTATCCGGTCTAGAGCCACATGCGAAACTAAACCTGTAGAAGGAGATAAAAGATTGATGATTAATCCAGCCAAAATGATTGCTTTATATCAGTCCTGCTGAGAACTGAATACTTTTAATCGCGAAAATTACACTGCATCCGATTTAATGTTCAAATCTTCATTGTTATTGGTGTGTTTGGCAATATTGCGATATTTTAACATTCGAAACCCTAAGCACCACGGTTTTTTCCTGTTTCTGCTTGGCTTTTTCAATGCTCCGGCAAAATTGAGGTCCTTTAAAGATGCTTCTGCAAGCAGCTCGCAAGGTGGCTTTACTCTCTAATCTCCATTTTGCTATTGTGATGTCGTTTCTCTGTGCATTAAAAGACTCGAGGATAGGGCATCTTAAACTCAAACAAGCGTCAACTGTTCCAATAAATGGTTTATCATGCTTTCAGTGGCCTTTATCTTTATAAAAACACAAGGTTTACTTCGACAGATACTTACCTTAGCTGCAACAGAAAGTAATCTTCAAAAACTTCAACAAGACTTTGTAAGCGAGCTGATTCGTGTAACCTCTAGGCTAGATAGCAAAAACAAACCAAGTCAGATGCTTCCTGTGAAATGTCTATAAAATGCACAGCGTGATGGCTTGCGTCTCCTTTTAAAAATTTATATTTATTTCTGTTAGCGAATTACTTTGAAATGTTAAAACGCATTTGCAGTCTAAACTAGAAAAATAGGAGCGCTGTTTAATTTCTAGATCTGTAAACTGTTTGAATCGGTCAACGCTTGGATTTGGAAAGAACTGAAAAACTGATCATGAAACAGAACACTCAATAATCGCTGAAAATATATACCCAAAACTTGATCCCATAAATCGGAATGTTTTGGGGAATCTAAAAGTGAAATAAAGGTAAACAAATGGTTTTTGAAGCCATGGTTTAATAGCAAGATCACTTCTAAGTATCATGGACTAACTTATAGAGTAATAGGTGCTTTTCACCAACGATTTTTAGCGAAGGTAACCTCAAGAGTTGATAATAATAAGTTAGTCTTGAATAACTAATCTCTTTTCTACTAGACAGCGGGTTAAATAATTCAGGAGCTAAGCCAATTTTGACGCTCTAAACAATGCGCGTCGCATAATTACAAGCAATACAGTACAGAACATTAATAAATGGTGTCTACCAGCGAGGAAATTTTAGATTAACAACAAGTTAGGGGGAAATAACCTTGCTTCATAACTAAAACATCTTTAGAAGTACCCAAGCTGGCCCGGCTTTCGGCCATTTTTCTCTGCTTTCTATAGTTAATCTATCAACCGAGGTATATTAGCATTAAGCACCAAGCAAACAAGGAACCTTGAATAATGCTACTGATTCAGTTTTTTTCTGACGGTATGTATGCATGACTTAATGCATGATTGTCTATCGCTTGACGACGAGATGCTGCTGTGCGAAACATATTGCTCTGGGAAAGGTGTTTCGGTTAAGGCTGTTTTATTCCATAGATACTTTTCTTCTACGCATGGAAACGTTCATTAGTCAGAAGACTCGTGAAAATTCCCGTTAATCCCGAGATATTGTCTAAGTGACTTAGTGTTAGCGAAAAGTTTCCTAATAAGGCATATTGTGGGTCTTCACCATTTTTCAACCGAAGATCTATTTGTATGTCTCTATAGTTTCCAATAATAAGAACTGAACCTTTAACATAGCTAATCACGTATTCGTTGACATGATAGCAACATTTAAAGGTTTCAGCTCATTGTACGACCAAAGCGTTTTTACTAAAGCATAAATAAAGACTTTGAATTGATTAAATTCACGGAAACGTCAGTTTGATATTGCAAAGACATTTACCTCTGAGTTCAAGTGTTGACAGCAAATTCTCAAATTTAGTATTGGGTACAAAGTAATTTGGAGTTCGTTTTGCAAGTATACTTTCACTCGCAGCGACAGAATTAAATTCTCAGACTCTTCCTTGACCAATCAGATGCATGCAAAATGAGCATGCGCATTTTCCAGGGCCTACTTGCTTCAAATTTTCATGATACCTTGTTTATCTTTATTAGTTTATGAATGTTGGCATTAAATGTTGATTATATGTTTGTTTTTTTTACTCAGGTGATTGCCTACACTACCCTGACTCTTATTGTTCTGTCGGTCATTTTGTTCTGCCTGGAGTCCTTGGAATTCTTTCACAGCAGCACGAAAGGAAAATTGGCCTTGTCAGTTCTGGAAGGAATCTGTGTGGCTTGGTTTACACTGGAACTGTTAGTGAGGTTCATCTTCTGCCCGGCAAAATGTGCGTTTTTTAAGAGGGTAATGAACTGGATTGATTTCCTCGCCATTGTTCCTTTCTACGTCAGCTTGGGTTTCCCATCAGGCTCTGACGTTGAGGTCTTGAACATCATCCGGTTGATAAGGATTTTCCGGATTTTCAAACTTTCGCGCCATTCATCGGGGCTTCAAATTCTGGGGCACACGTTGCGCGCAAGCATACGAGAACTTCTCTTATTGTTTTCGTTTTTACTCATTGGCGTAGTTCTGTTTGCCAGTTTGATTTATTACTGGGAAAAAGATGTCGAAGGCACGCTTTTCACAGACATTCCAAACTGTTTCTGGTGGGCTGTAGTTACCATGACAACCGTGGGCTACGGGGACATGGCACCGAAAACACACATGGGAAAATTCATAGGCAGCATTTGTGCAGTATGTGGTGTATTAACTATAGCACTTCCGGTTCCGGTGATAGTAAACAATTTTTCACTGTATTATTCACACGCCCAAGCGAGGCTTAAGCTACCGAAAAAGCGGAGGAGAGTTCTTGTCAATGCCGCGAACGCTTTAAAGGCGCCGGCGATGGTCGAAAATGGGATGAGCGGAGAATCAAACGGTAGCAGCTCGGACAGCGGGTGCGGTGAAAACAGTGCAGCGAACGGAGGGAGGAAATGCAGTTTAGTGATCACTGATGAATTATCAGACATGAAACCCAGGAGGCCTCCTAGGAGAGGTAGTCATTTGTTTGGTAACAGCAACAGCACACCGGCTACTAACGGTGATATAACAAACCCCGCTGCTCACAGACCAAGCTACGCCATGCAAAAACGGCGCTCCATGAGGCCAACTGTACCAACGCTACCAGAAGTTGAGTGAGCCCCAAAAAAGGATTTCCAGGTGGGTCTCCTGTGACATCCTCATCCTTCAATGTGTTAAGTACATTATGTTAGCTTTTCATAATGTGTCTCGTGCCTATGACAGGACTGCTGTTATTCTGGACTTATGTCACATACTGTTTAGAAAATTCGAGACTTAAAATACTGGGACTCGGGACACATGAGTATCAGCTACACCTGGAGTCCATCAGTCTACACAAAGTATTATTATTATTGTTGTTATTTTTTTATGACGCTTGTTTGAAGCAACATTTACATTTCTTACAGAAAATAACAAAACATTACAACACCTAAAATACAGATTCACAATATTTACATTAATTGCTTACATGTTTGGTCACAACAGAATACAAGTTACAGCTGTAAAATTATAGTGTTTCTTTTGCGATTGCTGGTTAACAAAAATTAAAGATATTATTATAAACTTTAAGGAAGAAGAACATCCCATCTAAGACGAAAGTTTGCTACACACTTATTTGCGACAGCCATATGCTATAACGTCTGAATTTTATCGGAAAGTCGTAGAAGGAAGTTTTGAAAGCTCAGTACACCGTTGCCTTTGCTTGTACAAAAGATGTGGTATTTTGCTAGGAGTATTGAGTAGTTTAATGCCTGACAGTATGAAGATTTATCGAAAAAATCGTAAACTGAAGTATCGGTACTGATACAAAGATGGAATGGCATTCACCAAACCATAAAAGGTGGTAAAAGGCACTTTTAGGTTGTACAAAGTCTTAAACTCGGAATAATTACAGAAATTTCCATGCCTGTTCAATAAATCACCCATGTAGACGATCTTGTGCGAAAACCATCTTCTGTAGAAAACTGGTTTGTTATTACAGTCGAACCTCGATTATCCGGACTTTTCGATTATCCGGACTTTTTCTCTGGTCCCGTTTTTTTCATGAATATACCTTCATGAATACCTTAGATGTTAAAATCTTTAGGAAGTAAAAAAATTCAGAAATTGTTAAAAGTCAGGAAAATTGCGTTTAAAACAGCGCATTACACGCGCATTATCTTTATTTCTTTTGTTTACATTGTCTCATTAATATTCATATTTTCGATTATCCGGACTCTCGATTATCCGGACTATTTACCCTAGTCCCACCGAGTCCGGATAATCGAGGTTCGACTGTAATTAAAATATTGCGGTTATTCCAGAGAATTTCATTCTTAAGATCTGATTCATTTTGCATCGACTTCAGTCACACCAATATTTTAGTAACGCGGGATAATTTTCTGGATAAGCATTTTTTTTCGATTTTCATAAAACCATAACAAAATCGGAAATTTTTATTTTCAACGCCAGGAATTACACAGGATCCAGTACCCAGCGGCTCAGCATCAACAAGATCCTCACCGCTTTTCCCAAGGGGACCCGTGTTAGGAAACAAGATTGTGCAAGAAAGGAGTTCTACTGAGTTATGCTGAAACAAAAGTTCCAAGGCTAGGGTAGAGTTGAACGAGTGCAGGCGGTCCTAGTGCACTGAAGTTCTTCTTTCACGTCATTGTTTCTCCCGGGTGGCAAGCCAATCAAAACAAGCCTGTTCAAGATGCTCTGTTGTTAGATCCAACAGCTGCTATGAGATATTTCAGAGACCTGCATCTTTGGTGGCTACACTACAAAAGATGGACTTACTTTATCGAAGAAATGTTTACTCACAATCATGTCTGTTAAACTTAAAAAAAGTAACGAAATTCTAGAGTATTCCTCAAGAAAATCTCAAGGTAGGAAGAAAAGGACCTTAGGGGGAAAGGTTGAAAGGATGATGGGGGTGAATCAACTCCACGTTAAGGAAAAAGAGTTTAATGTACATCCATGATACATCTCAGTCCTCAAAACACCCTTCTAATTGGAGACTATGAACTCCTTCTCACTCCTCCCCCCTGGATAACCTGTCTCCAGCGCCATTAGTCGAGGCTCCTTTGGGGGGGGGGGGGGTAACAGCCCAAAGGTGAGGAAAATTCATATATTGAGGTGCCAAGTGTAGATAACAAAGGCGTTCAAAGTGATAATAGCACAGGCACCGAAATGTGGTTTAGTATGGTCAGGTGTGTGTTACCTTAAATTACGTTGAAGTTAATCGGTGGTTGCAAGGATTCAGTCTAAAAGAGGAATTCAGTTCGATCCTCGCACTTAAGGGAGAGAAGAATGCAAATTAAACGACTGCTAAACAGGCAGCAACTCCAGAATATAGTTGTAAACACGTACAGAACATACAGCTTAACATGATGTGTCATAGGGTAAGGATTGATGATCTCAGAACTCTCCTCTTTCCCATATTTGAGGTTCCGCTCGTGGGTTTTCCTTTACATGAGGCGTTTGAGCAGTGAAGGAAAATTTCTACGGATCAAAGAAAGAGTATTTTAAATGTATTTCGTCATCTTCTGTTATAACTAGACCTCATTTTCTTTTGGAAGAACCTCATCTTTGATCGAGCGTGACAAAACAAAAGATGCAGATCTTTGGAATGGGTCGAAAGAGTGGTCAAACGTTTTTGTTGTTTTTACACACAACGGAAAGAGTTCTCACTCACAGCAATAGTTCTCGGTTTCCCATGTTTGTCAGTTAAAACAGGTTGTCCAAACTGCTCACTGTGAAGTAAGTACACACAGGAATGTATGACGTAATCCTTACATAACTTAGATGGCCTTCTCATTATTTACTACATGTAGTAAGAAGAGAGGTAGAAACTCTAAGATGGCTGAAATGAAGTCTGTATATACACCAGACTTGTAAATGCCCCAGAAAGAAACGAAGGCGAAGGAGATAGTTTGACTTGGTTGGCTTTGAAAATTGAGCATGTTTATAATGAACTGTAAATTATGTATACATTTTAGTATTGTACATATATGAAACACTTCAGTGATGTTGACTGAGATATTTTCTTAGGTAGCTCAGACTCTCCGCTAAAAGGACACACCACTTTGTAGTTTTGTAGCTGTTTTGGCAGCGCCCTTTTAAGTTCAAATAAAACTGTTTTAAACAGGTTGGAAATTGTGATTGACTTAAACATTTTGAAACAAAAGCTTTGCAGTAAGCATCGAGTAATCCTTGACCTTATATTTTCTATATAGACTTCAAAAGGGAACGTGCAAGGGTTGAGGAAGGGTACTGTTTCATTAACATTTTGTGTTCTAATTCATGAGCCAAGTTATAATATCGCTACTATTTCGTTTATGGGACAAGGGTCGCAAATGTGCAGATTGCACGTCATTTGCCGTTGAATCAAAATTCATCGTGGAAAGATTTTCCAAACTCAGTTGCAAAGCTGCCGGCGAAAATCTCGTGACTTGTGACAAATTCATCCGCGGTGAGCTTCCCATCCTGAGTAAAAGAAATTTGAATTTAATCATTAAAACCAATGTTAGTATCATTGTATTAAGATGCTGTTTGATGTACTATACAGTGTGGTTCTACGTTTTCCATGTGTGACTCAAACCATGCGGTGTGCTGATTCTTTGGAAATTAAAGTAAAGTACTGAACAGTACTGTACTGTGGTACTTTTTGTTTTACTATATACAGTGTGGTTCTAACTTTTTCATCTGTGGATCAAACCATGCAGTGTGACCATTGTTTCGAAAGCTACTGAACAGTACTGTATTGTGCTACTGTTTTGTTTTGCTATATACAGTGTGGTTCTAACTTTTTCATCTGTGTATCGAACCATGCAGTGTCACCATTCTTTGGAAAGGTACTGAACAACACTATCCTTTGGTGCTGTTTTACTGTACAATAAATGGTTCTAACTTTTTCATCTGTGGATCACACTATGTAGTGTGACCAGTTTTTGAAAGCTACTGTGTGAATTAAGTTGTATTTATTGTATTGGGGATAGTTGACTTCGGTTTCGTACCTTGTTCATGTCAGCAAATTCTATCAAATGTTGTGCTTCGCCAAGCGCTTGGTTAAAATTTCGTGGTCTTCTCCATTCTTCTATTTCTTTCTGTTAAGAAATGAATGCAGGACTTAGCTTGAAACAAAATTCTCTGCTTCTACTCTTAAAATCCCCTCGACACAGGAATGGCGAGTAAGCACACTCAGTTGCTTGTTGAATTACGTTCTCAATTCACTAACAAAAACCTGGGACATCACGTAGCTCATTAAAACCTTTTATTTGACTCAAACCTTTTCCGTTTTCAGAATCCAAGGTCATTTTTTGTTACCTTTTTAAGTTGCTACGTTTGTTGACCGTGATAATGAGGAACGTTGCACCAGGTACGTACCCCCCTCCCCACCCCTAAGCAAATCCGTTCGTTCAATAAAAGAAATGGAGCTCTCCACCATCTCCCCCCCCCTCACCTTCCCCTCTCTACTTCCCAACTAATTGTCCCCTTTTTAGTACTGACTGTGTCAGTAAGTTCCGTTTTATAATTCGTTGATAATTTTAAGACTGATCATTGTAGTGATGTCCCGGCTGAGGCCGTTGAATACAAAAAGTCTTAGCAAACGCCAAAAAGAGATACAGATCTTTTAAAATGCAGAAAAAAGAAGCCGTTAATCATACTTACAAGATTAAGGAAACCATCGTGGTCTAAATCATATTTCTCATTAAAATCCATGATATCGAGAGTATGAAAGCCGGGCATGTTGACATAGGCTGTAAAAAAGAAAACTAATTTCGTAAGTTCTTGATGACACAACTTAGTGTGACAATTCTGTGGGAAGCTACTCAATAGTACTGTACTGTGGTGCTGTTTGTTTTACTATACAAGTTGGTTCTAACGTTTCCATCTGTCGATCAAACCATGCAGTGTGACCATTTTTTAGAAAGCTACTGAACAGTACTGTACTGTGATACTATTTCTTTTACTATACAGTGTGGTTCTTACTTTTTCATCTGTACATCAAACCATGCAGTGTGACCATTCTTTGGAAAGCCGCTGAACAGTACTGTATTGTGGTACTAAGTATTGTGGGGATAGTTTCTAAAGAAACTGGTGCTGCGTCGGTGGGAAATTGAAACACAAGAAACTGGGTAAATCAAACCAGTTGATTAAGTAAGTTATACCACTTACTTAATCAACTCGTTTGATTTACCCAGTTTCTTGTATTGTGGTACTGTTTGGTTTACTATACAGTGTGGTTCTAACGTTTCGGCATCTGTCGATCAAAACCATGCAGTGTGAACATTCTATGGAAAGCCGCTGAACAGTACTGTACTTTGGTACTGTTTGTTTTACTATACAGTGTAGTTCTAACGTTTCCATCTGTCGATCAAACCATGCAGTGTGACCATTCTATGGAAACTGCTGCTGAAGAGTAATTTGGTGCATACTGTTCATTACTGACCCAGATATTCATCAACAGAAAGGCGGCCATCCTGATCTTTGTCGTAGTCATCCATTAATTTCTGTCAATTAGAACAGAACTACTATAAAAAAGCGTTGACGAAAGTTGATCGACCCAAAATTAGTTAAATTAAGCAACGACATGAAGAAGGACAAGAAGCAAGCTCTTTGAAAAAGAATAGAATACAAAGTGAAATGAATCATGTACCATTCTTTGTCACTAAACTTCGTAGCATTTTTGTGAAGACTATGAAGTGGACTTTCTGTGTTCCCTTCTTAATTTAAATTTTTACTTCTTGAAATACTCGTCTTAAATGGTAACACTTACAATGGAATTATTTACGGCGTGCACGCTTCCAAATCTAACAGAGCAGATGGTTTTACTTAACACAATAAAACTGATTTAAGTTGTTGACGATCTTACCACAGCAATATACGGTAACATGATTTCATGTTCTTTTGGATGATGGAAGTATTCATATTCTTGTCTGTTCAATATGCCATCTTTGTCTTGGTCACTGTAACTCCACTTTTTCTTGTCGGACACGATATATTTCTCCAGATTCTTTCTTTCCCACAATTTATCCATATCTGAGATGTGAAGCCATAAGGGAGTCAAGCTTTCAGTTGCACAATTCAGGTCTAACTGATAACACTCCAAGTATCTAGTAAATCCTTGATGCAATGTCGTATAATCTGGTCAGTGCCGTAGCATGGGGAGGGGCCGGGGGGGCCCGGGCCCCCCCCAAAAATTGGTGAACTCCAAATTAAAATATTTAATTCAAAAGAAGCGCAGTAACAATTTCGTGCTGTGCCCCCCCCCCCCCCCCAATATATTTAACCCTGCTACGGCACTGTGGTAGAGTTAACAATGTATGATTTTGCCCTTAAACCCCCAACTCCCAGATGCGAATCTTGATTCCTACAATGTGGCTATAGCATTTATGGTGACAGGTGTGGTTTTACCCCAGTGTCAAACATTGAGTTATTGAATATGGCTCTAACTTTTAGACTATTTTCTTGACATCTTCTCTCAGAGTCAATACTCGGCGAGATAAAATATGTGGCTCCATTTCTTTGCCCTTTACTTCCAGATTCTAACCTTAAACACACCGTTATTGTTGCTCTTACTTTCACGGCAGCTCTGTTAAACCAGGGGTGTGTAGAAGTTAAGTTCTGTGACTACATGATTTGCTGTCGAGAATTGGATGTTATGCAACAATAGGTGTGGCTATGATTAATTAAGAAACATCGAGACGCAAAGAGATCAGATTTCTTTGCATGAGATTCAAAACATAAAAGTTAGAGAGTGGAAAATCCCATGTAAAAGTTGAGCTTGAAGTGTTAAAGTCGAATAAATTAGAGGAATTCACAACATTGTTCTAGAAAACCGGTTTTCATTATAGCCCTTTCTTCAGTTTTGCGTTCGTCATGAACATAAGAAGAGATAATCGAAGCGTTTATTTTCACAAAATTAGAAACCAGGAATCTTACAAACAGCGTGTTGCCATTTGTAGAGCGCGCTCACCTTCTTCAGCGAATCGAAACGTCCTGATCATGTATTCCTTCCAAGTGACCTTATCATCGTTGTTCATGTCCAGGTCTCTGAAAATTGCGTCAGCATCCTCGTCTACTGTCCACTTCTGCATCTTGTGTCGTACCCAGATTTCTAGTTCCGCCTCTTCTACGAAGCCATCTTTGTTGATATCAATGCGCGGTACCAACATTCTGACAGTGAAAACAATCTATTACTAGAGTATAGAGCTTCGCCTTGGACGGAACGGTGCCGCGAAGTTGTATAATATAGACATACATAAAATGAGTGAGTTTGGACATGCAGTTGCTGGAAAGTTGCTTTAAGCGAGTACTTTCATAACGGTGTCATTTTTTTAGACTTACTCTGTGTAGACAAATATTACCTTCCTTCATATCTACCTACCTACGTCGGTCTACATCCGGACGATTGAGCGCGACCAACAAATCAATACTGGGACTCCTGGTTTCAACCACAATTTAGTTTTATATAAATTTCGAACCTTGTCTATAGTTTTTATCTTACGCATTCGATAATCCTTATGTGACTAGTCACAAAGGTCTCGGTGGCAGATCACTGCTCAACTAATCCACCAATAAATTCAGGTTTCCGTGTTATTTTCAGTTGTGGTCGGCCGATAAGCCCAACCTGGTCCTTGCTATTAACTTATTTCATCGCATTGAAAACGTGAGTTTGTGTAGCATATGAAACCTTCCTCAGTGCTGTGCTACTATAATATCAGAAGTAGAAAGTCCCTCTAATTAAGGTGCTATCATTTTTTAAAAACCTAACCCCATCGAGATGTTGAATCTTTTGCAAAATGTTTTTAGCACTCTTATAGACGATAAAACTTCCGCACATTCTTTGCACTTTGTAGCATATTTCAGTTTCTTATTATTCTAGTCTTAAAATAAAGTGCGCTTGTATCCGGATTTCCTGTTCAATTTCTACGTGCTACCAAGTTAATGTTCAAAGCGAAAATCAACGGCCTCAGATTTCCGTTTCCCTGATTGATGCTTGGCGTAACGTATCGATAATAACTGACACAAATCATTTTACAATTTTCTATTCAAGCTCATTGGGTCTTGTCCTATGAAAGGCTTTAAAAAATGCACATTCATGCCGAGTGGTGCACGTAATGCCTTGACAAATTGTGGAAAACCTTTGCCGAAAGTTTGTATTCATCACTGCCCACAATGATCATGTGATCTCTGCAGTCCTGTTACTTTAGTCCCAAAAGTATAATGACGCTCAATTACATCGTTTTTGTAGAGTTAAATCAGAGAATATGGCAGCTGATAAGGGTGGCTAATTTAATGGATAAGTGCTTCATTTTTCTGCCCGTTTGACTTCACAAAGTAGCTCAAAGATTCAAGTTGGCCAATCGTAACCTTTTTTATTGATACATCTCAACAGTCCTTCGCTTTCTACTTCCGTCTCTGCAGTTACTTACATACAACCTTTATTTATATTCGATAATTAAATTTCAAAGCTACAAGCTTGTGGGGTCGTGTAAAGTAGCGGTCGTGCTGTTAATCTTAGCAACTTGCTGTTCGAGCAACTCAATATGACAATATGATCCGTGGTACTTGAGTTGATATTTTCAAAATTCTCATCATCCGCTTTCAAGGCTAACAACATATCGATATAGTAAGGATAATCTGCATATCGATCACTATTAAGAACGCCAGGATAAGGTGAATTTGCAGAGCCAACTAAGAACTTTGCTGGTGTTAAAAAAATATCCTAAAACAGGAAGACATAGATATTGCAGGGATTTCTTGTGGATATAATAGAAAGTTCAATAAATATATATCGGCCACCAACTATTCATCACGGGTAAGCTATTAAAACTGCATTCGATTTGGTAAAATGTGAATAAAATATTGTCAGTTCATCACATGAACGATAATTTGTTTTCCAGCTATTTCTGATTTTATTTATTTGCTCAGCTGTTTATTTTGCCTTGTAGACTTTGTAGTTTGTAGAAATTATGATTTCAATGTAAGGCTGTAAGCTCACTGAACAGTGGTGGTTATCTGTTGCCGGATCACATTTTCTCTGTAACTGATAAGACAACCCAGAAAATGACAAATATTTTGAACTGTTTCCCATTAAGAAACGCACTGCCCTGAAAAGCATTTGTCATTCAATGTCTTTTCAATGTCTGATGTTTTTCTAAGTGCGGCTTATTTCTGTTTCTAGAGTACTTTTAATCGACTCATGGGATTTTGATGCAAACACAGCGCAAGATGGCTGTTGCCTCAAACGCATTTTCACGTTCGTTAAATATAAAATATATATCGTACGTTTTACTTTGACAACAAATATTAACAAAATTTCCTTTAGATAAGCAGTTCTTTGTTTACTACTGGAAACTCTATAATAAAAGCTGTTTTAACCCAAAACTTAAAGGCCACTAAAAGTTTTTAACTTTTATCCTCGAGTCTTGCCATGTATTCGGTGTCAAAAGCCACAGCTCAGACTATTTTCCACATAAAGGCATTACCTCAATCGTCTCCTGGACTCGTTCGGTGAAAGTTTCTTGAATTCTTTGGCCAACTGTTCCCCCAAAAATGCAATATGATCCGCGTGAGAGCTGTGCATTCGACCATCATAGCTGTGTTGAGAGTGCTGTGTGGTTTGCGTCGTCAGTAAAGCCAATACAATTAGCAAAGGAAAAGATTTACAAGCCTTCATGTTGATCGGACTACTGTACTAAGGTACCTCTAACACAGAATTGATGGTTAAATCCAGGCGCTCGACGACTCTCCGTTGTTTAATTACACTGTTCAGTTGTTATTGAACCAGCTGTGAAGCGTGGTTCTATCACAGGTGTGCCACGTTCATTACGCATGTCCTTTTGATGTTCCACGCATATGCAACTAAGGAAAGAAGAAGACGAAAATGTCAGAAAAATCATTCAAGAGGAGCTTTAACGTGATAAATTACACCGTTTAAATGTTGCATTTGCTGGTGAAAAAAGTTAAACACACGCTGTAGCAGTGGTTCTGTTCTAATTGACAGAAATTAATGGATGACTACGACAAAGATCAGGATGGCCGCCTTTCTGTTGATGAATATCTGGGTCAGTAATGAACAGTATGCACCAAATTACTCTTCAGCAGCAGTTTCCATAGAATGGTCACACTGCATGGTTTGATCGACAGATGGAAACGTTAGAACCACACTGTATAGTAAAACAAACAATACCAATGTACAGTACTGTTCACTAGCTTTTCAAAGAATGGTCACACTGCATGGTTTGATCCACAGATGAAACGGTTAAACCAAACTGTATCGAGAAACAAACAGACGGTCATTTTTCTAATAATTCTGTTCAGTAACTTTCCATTTAACTGCATGGTTTTTTAAAGCTGCTCTTTTGTGGAAAAAACGCTGAATAATTCTCATTGTGTTTCAAGAAGTTTATTTAATATCAAAGTGAATGATCGCCAACTTTGTTGTTTGTACCAAAACCGGCGACAGGGAGTGGCGATTTGAAACAACTTAGGAGGAAGTCCGCACTTGACTGTACTCAGGGGCAGCCATTTTGCGGGGCATACATACTGATTAACATAAGTCGTCATAAACTAGTAGAGAGGAAGAATTCTAAAAAGACCAAGACAATAAACACAATATTGTGGTGTCAGATACGTAATATCAACTGTGTCAAGTTTGGGGTATAGACAGTCTGGCGTTAAGTTGCCTTTGTATGACTTACACACTAGTTAGTTATTCCAGTCGTTTGATAGCCTGATATCATTATACGCGATACTTCTACTCTCTGGCTTAACCCAGGAGTCGTGTAAGCCGGAGCTCCTGTTAACTCGAGTTCTGAGAAGGTCCGCTAAAATACACGGCAATATCAGTGCACAACTTACCAGCGTTGTTGTGTGACAATACGATTAACGGAAATGTATAGTGAACGGCAGAATCAAGGTGGCCGAGCCGGCCGGCTTGTGCATGATCAGTTCACTTCATTCGTGTCCCTAGGCGGAGGTTTGAAGTAGCTCGATTAAGGAGGAAAGGGAAATCGCTCTTTAACGTAAAGGTTTGGTTTCTGAAAAAGGAAAAAAAAGATACCTTAAAAACGGAAGTAGAAAACGAAAATCAGTTGAGCGCTTAAGCGATGCTACGTCCCGTATGGAAAATGGGTGGGTCGTAATAATCTAAGAAGTAAAAAACTTCAGTAGTACTTCTTGGTACGGAAGCGAACTTGAATAACACCAAAATACCCTTACATATACTTTCTTAGAAAAGTAACAAGAAGGTCACATGAAACTGAGTACAAAAATAACATAAACCAAACTGAATCACAAGGACTGATCAAGTTTCTTGTGAAAAGCATCGCATTTTTTGGTGCATTCTATCAATGCTTGAGTTGTGAGTAAGTAATCAGCAACTGAGGTCGGATATAATTCAATTGTCATTCAATTTTTTTTTTCGTATGTTTTGGGGTTGAAACGGATCTTACATCAGATTAGTTGCTCGCTGAAACAATTTACAAATTACACTCGAAACATCATTCTGTGTCATTCAATTTCATCATGATTGGGGAAAACCTATTCCTCGCTTACTTTCGACGCAGTACTAGGCACTTTCGATTTAAACAAATAGTTTCGTGTAAGAGCTTAAAATTTTAAGTTGATCTCTATACACTATAAATTGATTTCAATATTTGAATCCTCCAAATATACACACAAAAGTGATATCAGTATTTGCACTGTCAGTAGACGGATTTCAAGTGAACAATTACGTTTACGAAGAGTTTCTCAAGGATCATTATATTATGGAAATATACTGGAAGGGAGAACTCTAACAAAAAAAGAATCCCAAAAAAAGAATCTCTCGTAGTATGGATTAAATTGATGATGATTAGATTGATTAAATTGATCACTCATTCGCCAAACTCCATGAAGTAGCATTGCTTTGACTACCTTTCCTTAGTAACAATTCAAGACAAATAATTATAAGTCGTCTCAAATCAAACCTACGCTAATTTTATTTCCAACACAGGCACACTGGTAGAAAAAACAATGTACCTCCAGTCAATCACTCGTGCGTTCTAGAGTTTGGAGCATGATGACTGGTATAAACATGTGTCTATATGGCTGGTAGCCGGCCAGGGGTCTTAAAAATTACTGTCTGGTTTCTATCTATTTTTCTAATATGTTTAAAATTGTGAACTGCCGGTCACTTAGTAGCTTGAATTCCGTGACCGGCCGTCGGTCGTAATGCTGGCTGAAGAATTTTTCTCATCGTAAGTGTCAATATGAGTCGTTCTACCCGTATGTAGGGACAAAGGAGAATCTGTCGACTAAACAATTATTAGCTGGATCTTGTAGGTGAACTAGAAGAGTTTCCTACTTCTAAATAGTTTCTTAGTTTGAATTCCATAGAATAGTTTCTAATGAAGAAATAAGAGAAAATTATAAACTGCCGGCCATTTAGTAATTTCAAGACCCTGGCCGGCTCCAGGTCATATAGACAACCTACCTTACCGCATTTGTGTTTTACTTTACAACCGAAGGAAGTCTTTGACTTTAGTGATGTCTTTGACGCTTTTGCTAAATCTATCTTCAGCAAAAACAACTCCCATGCCAACTGTTTTGTTTTGTGGCTCATTCTGTAATGTCGGCGGAACAGGCGTTATAAGTAAAGTACTTCACGGATCAATTGGGTTGTAAACAAAACAAACCCGATCTACAAGGTCTCCACTTACTTGCCATGTGTCGTGCCAGTTTAACAGGCTTTAATATTCAAATAACTTTTTCTATCAGTTTAAGTTTCACTCGCAGAAAATAGAACGAGTTTGCGAATTCGTAGAAGCAGAGGCGACTGTTTCGTAGGTTTCAGCGGAAATGGAATGAGCGAATTTCCACAACGCGGCACAGTTAGCGGAAGGAAGGAGTTTGTGCAACTCTAGTACTAAGCAGAATCGTGGTCGCATAAGCCGTAAATAGCAAAACATACAATACCATATCTGAATTTAAAATAAAAATCACTCTTTGGAACCAAATGAATTAACTTGTTTGGTAGTTTATAAGAAAAACTCAGTGGCTTTAAAAAGCAATAGAGTTATAACGTTTGCTGGGTGTGGTGAGCGAATCAGCTCAAAAAAGTTCCCGAGCGTTCAGCCACCCTTGAATTTATAAATTACTTCAACCAGGCAGAATGCGGAGAATCTACTAAGTCAGCAAAAGGAGCACAACAGCAGAGTAATTTTGGCGAAGTGAAGTAATAGTGGATACAATAATTCATTCCTGGTCTTAAGTTACATAGAGAATTTGAAAAACTATATAAAGTGTTCATGTTTTCTAAATTTCAAAATACACTGTTTTGTGGACAAGTAATTTTCAAAAAGCTAGACAGAAAAGCGAGGTGAATGCAGAGTTATTCTATGGAAGTGTTTAAGGTAAGTCAAGAGGGCAGTTCCTATTTAGGTTTTTTATTCTTCAACTGTGCGAACTTCTAAATTTGTAAAGTTAATCAGTTTGAGTTGCTTAGATGAAGGAGCTTTTCTACCAGAGCTTCTATTTTCTGAAAATAAGTTTTCTGACAAACGTTTTTAGCTTGTTTTAACATCGCCTTAGATTTATTAAATGCTACTCATATTGTACTTCGCACTAAACTGAATGCAATACAGGTCAAACATCGGGGTCTGTAAGGCAAAATTGTTAACAAGAAGTGAAGTCACTTTTGGAAATCTTTTTATTGAGACATACTTTCGCGCCATCAAGATTTACGTCACAACGTACGTAGGACAAGGAACATTTCCTGAATTGGTGTAATAGGCCAATTTGCGGTCAAACTGGTGAGACATTTTAGCCACTGATACATTTGTCACGCTTTCCCTCATTTTTTAACCCTTTCAATGCTTCAGGTCTGTAAATTCTCCCTGTAATTCCAATACACTACAGCACAAACAGACTATAAGAATTGAGAACATGATCAAATCGACGATGGTAAATCGATCAACCGCCAAATTCTCCGAACTAGAATATAAGGAACTGTATAGCACTTGGGCAGGAGAATTTATACTCGACCGTGGCAGTAAAAGGGTCAATGTATGTGACATTAGAAACTGAACAAAGCGAGGATTTGTTGCTAATTCGTGTTTAGGAAACTATGACAATCGTTTTCCGCGTAGCACTTTTACGTAACGTAAATGGAGGAAACAGAAATTAGATAAATAGGCAAACAGAATTAACACTGAGTCAGTGTAATTAATTTCGAGTGCTGCAAGTTACTCCTGGAAGTGCTACTAGGAGTTAGCCGTTATATACTGAGAGCAAGAGAGTCACACTAGGAGGAGAGAACATAAAAAAAATAACAGTTATTATTAAGACTGTGATTTCAACAGGCAAACCCGCTGTGTTGTAAGTAATAAACACACACCTTTGTATTGTTTGATTAACGCTCTTCATCATTAGGTGTTCCATTTGAATAAGATCAAGATGAGATATGTTTCGTTTTAGTTGTTGTTCGTGTTTTCTGTCTGTTTGGTTGGTGGAAATGCCCGGACCATCTCTTCAAAATCTGAAGTGGCAAGTGCACAGCGAGGGAGAAGTGTATCAGCACATATTACTCACATGAAAGACTTTTGGAATCCGAAGGCGGTAGACAAGGAAAGAGGTAAGGAGACGGTGGGATTTAAAGGAAAACAGATGACAAGGCAAAGTTTGTTTGATAAACTGCAAGTGGACCAAGTTTTCTCAAAGCTTGTCGAAACCTCCGAGGAGCTACATACTAGTAGTCATAGCAACATTGCTGCAGCCAAGCCAGTTGCAACGACCGGGAAGAGACAGAAGAGGTCAGTAACAGAGCCCAGTTGTTACGAGAAAGGACGGACAAACCATGTACTCCCCAGCGGGGAAACTATCTTTGGAGTTGTTTGTAAAGTCTCTACAACTTCGGCCTGTTCTGATCGTATTCCTATCTACGGCTATGCAAAGTGCGTACCAGTTATGGAGCTAAGGGAAGGAATTGCGGTTCCAAAGGGATGCGCATGCGCCACTATAACCCAACACTGATTGGAATAGACACGGTTAAATTTGAATAATATTATTGCATATTCAATTTTATTTATCTGTCTATCTAGCCATGTATTTATTTATTTGTTTATTTATTTATTTATTCATGGATTTCGGCAGGATTGTACTCTTATTGAATTTTTAGGGAAACGAGTCTAGTTTGTGAAGTTTCATCCTGTTTCAGTTTCAATGTGCTGGCACATTTTATTACTGAACTTAGTCGTCGAAAGAGATGTTTAAACACTATATTTATATTGATGGACCCGTTAATCACAACATGCCACGTGATGTAAAATACTGTTAACAATGCGACTTCTCGAACTAAGGCCACCCAGACACATTTTCACACAAATTATCCAATCACGATCGAGTATCTAAACAACAGAATCTCTACAATTGTTTTATATTTCGCTGAAAATACAAATAATTTGCTCTATAACTGTACAAAACATATTAAGAGTGAAAAAAAGTCATCTTAGTTGGTAGCAACTCGCCTCAAATCTGTCGTTCAACCTCAAAAACAGACATTCTGAATAGTTGCATGAAAATGTATTTGGATGGCCTTGATCCGAGTAGTCGAACTGTAAGACCGCTATGACGTGGACTAGGAAGCAGTTAACACAATGAAACTACATACTGTGTGACCACACAGTTATTATCACCACGTTTGTGTCGTTTGCGTCGTCCGTTCATCCGGCCACTCCATGACGTAGTAGTGGTTCCCAATTAATTAACAGGGTTCCATTCTGATTAGCAAGTGTAACTGACTAGCTCAGTTAAACTTAATAACGATGTAAAAACGCAAGATAGTTTGGTAAGCAAGTCAAACCATTTTGTTGATTTGTTTCCAGTAATGTCATTAGTACGTTTTAGTGGCTTTTAAAGAAAAGTGTTTAATTCTCTTTGTAAGAGAGCAACGGTTAAATAAAGCACTTTATGTTAAAGAGTGGGGTACCCAAGAAGACATGTAAAGGAATACATTATTTATATAAATTCCTTGATTACTAAGTGGGTGAAAGCAGTGAACTGCTAAAACTCAGTTTATTTTACAAACAGATATCCAGAGATCCAAAATCATCACACCGTGGAGTAATTTCACAAGGTTTTCCATTGAGTGGAATTGCCACAACCACAAAAATTAATTAAGAATCGAATTGAGCGACCTCTGGTAATCAAAGGGTTTGTAATGTCTTACCAAAGTAAGTTTGAAACGTCTTCAGTTAGCAAATAGGATAATAGAAAGAGACTTGTAATTTTGAATTGTTATTTAAATTAAGAGTTATATTCGCCCTGATATTGGGTGATACATTTAACTTATACCTGTTATTATTTAATTGAAATTATTTGCAAAATATGTCTAGTGTTTATCTGTAGAAGATTTAGATGGATAGTGGTAAAAAATTAGTGATAAGGTATTTACGAAAATGACTTAAATAAACTATCACTATTTCTATCAAGCATTTTTTCATACTTTGTGGGGATAGTTTCTAAAGAAACTGGTGCTGCGTCGGTGGGGAATTGAAACACAAGAAATTGGGTAAATCAAACGAATTGATTAAGTAAGTTATACCACCATAAGGTAAAACTGACGTTTCGAGCGTTTGTCCTTCGTCGGATATAACATCTAGTGCTCTGAAGTACCGAGCCGTCTGAGTCAATCGAGACCCATGTTGCTGAAAGTATGAACTTTATTTCATCAAAAAATAAAAAAACTAATGAAACTGCTATTACTTGAGACCAACTGGTTTCTTTCCCCTTATCCTCGCAATGTTTACAACCACTTCCACGGTCACTAAGCTAAAGCCCAGGAAAAAATAGTTACGCAACATTGAAAGGACGAGAGGATTGTGTAGCCTAGGGCGAGTGGAGAAAAACATGGCGGACAAAACGCGGTTAGCTGATTGCTTGAAGGTGCGGTGGCCGTTTTGAATCCCTTGAATTGCTGATCAATTGTAAAGCTTTGATTTTTACTAGAATACTGGATGTAGATGTGAAATCTTCCATAGGAAGTACAGTATCTGTTTGCAACCATAACTATTGGGTAGAAATCGGTTCAGCATAACCGTGCCCGTCTCTTGAAAATGGAATCAATTCGAGAGCAATGTGTGATATTTGGATAGATTGAACTTGTGTTCAAACTACACATTTACACGAGTGAAAGCTAAGGAAAAGCTAATTATGAGAACCGTTCTTAAATCACGAAATGAAAGCGATAAAGCGGTTCTGTCCTCGGCTGTCCTTGTTTACCGGTACACGAGGGGATAACCATTGTGTTTTCTTTGTTTAGGAGTCATTGCTCAGCCCTAATGTATTTTTTGATCTTTTATATTGGCTATTGTGTACTGGTATACGAGGACAGAACCGATAAAGCCTTCGAGGAGTTGTCTTGGTCGGACTTTCACACTTACAAACAGGACTTGGTATGTCAAAAAACGTGCGTAAGTTAAAATCTCAAGCAGACTTGCCAAATACTCAGTTAGAAATACATATACATTATGATTTCTCTGTTTACCCTTCTGTGCAACTCTTTTAATTGGCTGTTGGAGGTCTCTTATAGATTCAAACAGCCCCTTCTCCTTTTTAAAGGATAAGTGCAACCATGTGGATAATCAGACATAGTTTGACGCTACCCTGGTTTGTTAATTTAATCCATGCCATTGAACTTACCTTTTTTAATAGGACCCAGAGCATCCCAGGAACCTTATCCCCGAGTTATGTCGACAGTTCTATCATCTGGAGTGGGTGACTGGCACTGGCGGCGGGTTAAGCATGAAATATGGGTTTGTATTTCAATCTGTAGGTTGCTGACTATACAAAAACCTTCAACATGAACAATTTTTATAATATATTTCCACAGAAATGAGATATACATTGCACCCTCTGCAGTTCAAAAAGAGAGGATAAAGGTTGGTAGCTAAGGCAAATTTTTTTTATTTGATTTGAAGATTTAACCAGTGTTTCAACGGTAGTGTGAAATTGGAGTTATTTGTGGATGAACTCTATCTATGGTGGTTAATCATCTGACATGTAAATACATAGTGCTTTCTCCAAGTTAGGGACCATTAATTTTTTAAGAGGAAGGTGGAGCTGTTTATCAGAGAGCACAAATAAAAAAAGAGAAGTTTATTTTGAATTAAAACATTATGACATAAATGTATTGCTGAAATATTTTCCCTAATTTTTTTGGGGTGGCCCCCCCTTCAAAAGCATTTTTTCACATGCCCCCCCTTAAATCTCACTAGCCCCCTCCCTCACCCATGTGTATATTAAATGGCTACTGTTACTATACCAGCTAACTTGGTAATAAGCTAGCATTCAGTCTGGGGTGGAAGGACAGGGAACAATATTATTACTGCCTGTACTTTACACTGCACAACCCCAGCTTGTGAAAAGTAACACTGTCATTTCTGCTTTATAGCCCGAGGACTTGTTTGTGTGTGATTTGGAAGAAAAAGAGCTCTTTTCTCCTCCACCATCGTAAGTACATCTCTTTATCAGTAGTTTAACCGTTTTAGCCTATTCAGATGTGTTGGTTTTCCTCCTTGTGGCTTGAAGTGCCATAAGTTGCATACCCAGCCTTGTCAATGTGAAGTTTGCTATTTGTAAGAAGAGAGGTGGATACAAAACTGAACTCACTTTCTTGTGTTTGTAGAAAGAAGTTAAAGAAAAGCCAATGCACCCCCATGTTTATGAGTGCTTACACACTGAGAGGTAAATTGCCATGTGACTTGTATTTGGAATATGCAACATGTACATCTGTGTTGAATCTGACAGCCGCATTTTGCTAAAAAGTTCTTAAGGTTTTGATTATTTTTAGTTCCTGAGAAAAACAATGAAGCTCATTATTTTTTTGATATATCATATATTCTTCTTTAAAGTTGTCTCGACTGGTTACAGTGCGTTTCTGAAAACTTTTTACATACGGATTCCGGAGTTCGTTTGAAATTCCCGACGTTCGCTACGAACTTAGAAATTTAATGACGTAGTTGTCAATCAAATCGCGAACTTCGAAACGAAGGTGCGGATTTCAAGCCCAACTTCGTTGGGAAGTTGCGAAGTTCGTTGCGAGCGAAGTTCACGCCATTCGGTGTAGCTGGGTTAGCAACATAATTACAAAGGAATCCGTTCACATTGTAAGGGAAAGCAATCCGAAGTTCTGTCATACAGAAAATTTTTGAAAGCTGGTTATAAAGAAAAGGGCCATCACAAATAGGAAATGAGCCTACGGAAACAAACCATTGCCAACATTGTTGATAACTACGTTCGCAGAGGGAACGCTGAAGCTGAAAAAGGAGGAAACAAACGTAGCCATCCAATTCGACAAGTCTGCCATAATCGAAGATAAGACAAATTAAGAACTGGAATAATGACAATAATTGCGCCGGCTGTCAAGCAATTCTAACTTCCCCTGCCCAGTTCCGAACTTCGCTGCACGTGAAATTCGCAACTTCGTTTCGAAGTTCGCGATTTGATTGACAACTACGTCATGAAATTTCAAAGTTCGTAATGAACTTCGGGAATTTCAAACGAACTCCGGAACCCGTTTGTCAGAAGGTTTGAGAAACGCACTGTAATACAATTCAAAATCATATTTGTTGTTTCAGGAGCAGGGGCTGTGATTCACACACACTCCAAACAGTGTGTTATGGCGACACTACTGTACCCAGGCAAAGAGTTCAGAATTACCCATCAAGAGATGATTAAAGGGATGAAAAAAGGAACAACGGGAGTAAACTACAGGTCTGAAACATGGTCAGCTAAAAGGAATAACTTAAAGGGGTATTTTGGCCATAATTTGTGTAAATCTGTTAGTTGAAAACTTCAAGCAATCCTACATTGTTCCTCTAATGCTAAAAAGGAGTAACATATTTAAGTTGCATTCATTATTTTATACAGTGTAGCATCAAACTACAGTGTGTATGTCTGATTCTTCACCTGGTTGCAAAGTGCACTTTTCCTTGAACTAAGGAGTGACATATTAGCTGACATAAAACATAAAGGATATTACACTGTGGCAAGAAGTTAGAATTTTATGTTCGAGTGAGATATTGTTCTTGCCACAAGAACATAAAATTCATATCTTCGAGCTAAAGTGTAATTTTCTTTTTATTATATGGAAATAAAGACATTAACACGTTGTTTTGGCAGCTTTGTACACAAGTTGAATCGTGCAAGGCCGGAAATGACTTCATCGATATCCTCACTTGTGAAGATATAGAAAATACGCCACTAAAGTCCCGGATGTAGTTTCATATGAATTTTTTGCGTGGTGTAATTACCAGTAAACCACTCATGCCTATATAACTAGAAGGGCACTCGGTAGAGCGCATACCTCCGCCCTGCCACATATGTACACCTGATATTACACTCATCTGGATCTGAGATCCGGAGTTTAATCCGGATAAGTCCCAAATTTTAATCGATTGATCCTGGGTATATTCGGTTGATAAGTTTTTGCGTAAAACGATTAACAGACAGACAAACAAACAGACAGGCGTGAAAACATAACCTCCTTGGCAGAGGTAATAAAACACAAGATCCAATTCTTCTTTGGCAGTTTCCACAGCACACTGTAATGAATCTTGTAAAAGTTTATTAGACTAAAGAAAATGATGAATATTGAATGACCAGTGTGTTTAAGGATGGCTAGCCTTTTTGTACTGTGCTCATTGTCACATTGTCAAAAACCTTACAGGTTGAATTAGCTTGTGCTAAATGCTTGCTTATTTAAGGAATAAAAAACGCGCCGAGTTCATTGATGAGTTACAGAAGCACATGGGAATTTTTAAGAACATCAAAGAACTGCTTCTCACACTTCTCGAGTGTTCTTAAAAATTTCCAAGTGCTTATATAACCCAGCAATGCACGAGGAACAAGGTTTTTTATTCCTTTCACAAAATGCCCAATTAACGAATGCTTGTTTTGCCAGGGGAGTAGAGAGTGTATGCAAGAGAATCGAAAGCCTGCTAGATTTATGGCGTTCATGTTCTTAGCTAAAATTGATGTAAGGTGATCAATAAAATGGGAAGTCGTTCTTCGAAATGATTTGGGCCAAAAATAAAAGCATTACTATCGAACTTGCACAAGAAGATTTGTGTGTGACGTAGCATGAGTGCATATGTTGCACTGTGATGTACGCGCGTGACGTAGGCCGCGTGCTTTATGGTGTTACAATCAACTCGTCTTGACCAATCAGAGCGTGCCTTATATCTGTTCCATTCTATAAAGTATTATAATTATGGTTTGCGCTCATTAACAAAACAAAAACACAATATTTACCAGTCTTCCAGCCACTAAACATCTTTTTAAAAATGATATTTTCTGAATGGTTTCTAAGGCAAGGTTTTGTGATTGCTATCTGTTTTCTAGGTTCAATGAGGAACTAGTTATTCCGATAATTGAAAATACGCCTGACGAAAAGGACTTGAAGGTAATGCTCTATGGCTCTTTTTGTTTATCCGTGTTGTTGTATTTCTCCTTCTTAGTGGTTTCAACAAATGTAGCCTTTTATGCAAGTTTTGCCTGTTAAGCCAGTTTAGCCTGTTGAGTAAGTTTAGCCTATTAAGCAAGTATAACCTGTTAAGCAAGTTAACCTATTTTTGTTTTCCCTAAAGGATGGCATGGTGGAAGCCATGGAGGAATATCCGGATGCCTGTGCTGTACTGGTGCGTCGTCATGGAGTGTATGTTTGGGGAGATTCTTGGCGGAAAGCTAAGACCATGTAAGCGATTATGAACGTCTTGAACTCTTTGGGGTGAACTTTATTTCTGTCACGTTTGGGGACCGTTCATTTTTTACGAGGAAGGGTGCTGGTGGGATTTGGGAGGGGGGCATGCGAAAATAGAACGGCTTTCAAAGAGGGGTCATCCCAAAAAAATAGGGAAAAGGGGGGTTCACCTGAAATATTTTCGCAATACTTTGAAATGGCAGAATGTTTTAATGAAGCCCATTAATGGAATTGCTGCTTCAAGGGGGGGCATGTGAAAAAAAATTTGCAAGCTGAGGGGGGGGGGTCACGCAATTTTTAAATGGTTCAAAAATGGTTTAAATTTTTAAATTCTTAAGTGGCTGGTGTGATTCTTCCCGAATCACACCAGCCCCCCCTCTCTCGTAAAAAGTGAACGGTCCCTTGGATGTGATCAGTGCCCCCTGCAAGTGGCATCAATTTAGTTATAAAATTATCCATCCTTAGGGACGGACCATTAGAAAAGTGATGGGGGGGGGGGGGGGGTTGGGGAATTTTCAGCTTGCACGAATTTTTTTTTTCACTCACTGCTTGTGCAGGTTCACCTTTTTTTCAGGTGAACCCCTCTGCACGAATTTTTTTTACTACGTGTGAAAAAGTCACAACTAGACCTTCCTTCTGCATGAATTTTTTTTTACCTTCTTCTTTGCAAGAATTTTTTTTCTTGGCATTTTCTCTTGCATGAATTTTTTTTTGTTTTTTTTTTCCCCCACCCCCCCCCCCCATCACTTTTCTAATGGTCCGACCCTTAGCTCCCCTGTGGTCTGTTTACACTCTTTGCCTTCCCTCGAGATTATTTTCTGCGAAGAAGCAAAAAGATAGCATTGTTGTGGTTTACATGAGTTGCAGGTCACGCTCCAATGCTTTCTTGTGCACAAGCAATTTTAGACACGCTGGGCGCGGTTTGCCCTTTAATTCACCGAGAGAGAAGTTTAAAGTGAGCGGGTTACAGTCAGTAAGAACCATACGACAACAATATCTTACGATCCACAGCATGGTACCAAGACAGCTGATTATTGCTAAACCAGGGTTAAGACTAAATTTGGTCACTTTAAAGGGAAAATATCAGCTCCAAGGTCCTAGCTGGCTTTAACTCATGAATCCTGGGCTTAACAGGAATTTGGTTTAATATCATTGTTATTATTATTATTATTAATTTTTTATTATCTTGGTTATTGGTATTATTATATTTATTGTTATTGTTGTTGTTATTGTTATTATTATTATAATTTTTATTATTGATCCTTTAACCTCCTGGGATTGAAAGGAAAAAAATGCCCGACGTCTCCCCTGAGCGCAGTTTTAGTTACTGTTCGTTTTAGTTACTGTTTGTTTTAGTGACTGTTTGTTTTAGTTACTGTTTGTTTTAGTTACTGTTTGATCCCATAAGATCCTCATTTTAAACAGTAAAGCTGACGATGGTCTGTTCATAATGGCATTTGCAGGTGTGAATGTTTAGATTATCTCTGCGATATTGCTGTGAAGATGAAACTTCATGGTTTGGATCCAGCGGCAGCACCAATAGCAGTTCACCAGAATGGGGTTTAACCGTGACTCGCCATTCCCCTCTGTAGACTTGACAACAATAATGCCCCGTCACGTTGATTTGTTGATAGGAAGCATATGGAAATGATAATCAAATTGATAGCCTCTTCCAGCCAATCAGATGGTGTGACTACACGAATGAACGGGCGGGAAAGGAGAAAAGAAGGGTTTGCTCTACCATCTGAGAACCTGGAAAGGCTTGCTTGAATGAAAGAGAATCCTGTTCTTGTCATCTTTTTACACGAGTGCTTTCAGTTACAGTAACAACCATGTACACAGTTTTGCTTCTGACACCTTTTCGTCTCGAAAAAGAGGCTTTTGAGACTTTTAATGGGTACAGTGTGGTTGCTTCTTCATACGTGATATTGTACCTATTCTGTTGTGGAGACAAATGTTTGTTACCACTCTTTGGAAAGCAGCTGAACAAAACTTTATTGTCATCAGGTTTCGTCTGTTTTGAATTAGTACCAACAACAACTTTGGACTGTGACATAAAACATGTAAGAGTCGCGTAGATTATGAGCGAAGGAAACACACGTCATATGCAGATGAATAGGGAAGTGTTTTTGAATTGAAAAGTTATTGGACTGATTTTTATTTATTCTACTGACACTCGGAGAAAATAGATCGTCATTATTATGATATTAACAAAATGAAAGTAACGGAAAACGTTTTGTTTCTTTTCATTTGTTGTCATTTAAGTTCATGCTTTTCATTTAGCATCAAGTGATCTTGCTTCCAGGATATCTGTCCTTTTCTCATTTTTTATTAGTTCAATAACTTGGTGTCGATATTTAGCGCGTTAATTGTTCCTTTGCTTACATTTTGCTCTTCAATTTCCTTATTGGATGGGCAGTGAATCAATACCGGGAGTTAATTACCATGTAAGACATTTGAAGATTTTCCGTACAGATTATCTCGTATTTCGCTCAATAAACAAAGAGAAAAGAATATAAGGATTTAGGTGTTATACGGAACGTGAATTTCCTAACCATTTTGTTGGATTCTCGGGTAGAAAAACGCATTGTTCTCGTGTGGTGCTTAGACGTGTTTGGACGTAAGTAAATTAATACGCGTTTTCCAAAAAAAACGAATAACAATCTGTTATCGTTGTGTTAATTTAAACATCTTCACTCATATGCTAATGCAAGAAAGGGAAGTTGTAATCCACAATAAAAGCATCTCCACATGTGATAAAACAAACCGAGATGATATCAAATTTTCCTGCCTGAGAACAGGACAGCTGGCTAGCTAATTACTTCCCCTGAATAAAGAGAATTCTCCGTATCTGTCAAATACATAACAAGCAATGCGAGAGTTGAAAGATGACAGAATTTACATGGCTTCGGAATAGACCTAAATGTCGCGCACGCCGACAGGTTCGTTCATCCTTTTAACTTTGGCAGTGTACTCAAGTCACGAATGCAAACCGGCAAAGATTTTAGGTTTGCATCGTCTAACTATCGTGTAACCTTTCCGGGAGAATTTGTGAAGACCGACCTACCAAACCTCCCCTACACAAAAAAAACCATTACGCTTAAGTCTGAGAATTTTTATCATGAAGCTTCAAAGTACGCCATTCTTCAAGAAGTAATGGAAGAAAGAATGAGAAGAGAGGCATCGATTTTATCAACAAGCCCTCATAAAAAGATAGTTAATGCAATTCGTTATGCCAGAGCAATTAATTCGTCCCTTGATTCCAATCTGGAGAAGACGATGAATTCACTGTATCGTGAATTGGAGCAAGAATTTCGTCGAATTCTCGAAGTTCAACAAGAGGCTGTTAAGGAGTCAGTTTCTCCGGTTGTTAAGAACCAGTATTCGGTGTTTTCTGGGGTGACAAATAAGCAGTTTAGAAGACGGCTAAGTGAGGCATTGGCTAGAAGGAAAAGAGCCGAAGAGTTTAGCAGAACTTGTACAAGGTTTTCGCTACCTAATATCACGTCAGCTGCAGCTGGCGAAGACAACTCGAGGAGTGCAATGTTTTCACACTGTAAGACTGACGGTGTCATTGTGTATTTACCACCAATCTGAATTCGTTTTGGCGACTGTTCATTTCATAGGTTTTTGATTTTTAGACATCAACCACAACTGAGAGCAAGAGAACTTAACGGGACACCAACGCAACGTTTAGAACGCAGCTTGAAGGGTCTCTTTCAATTTTCTCATTGACGACAGTTTTGCGATAAAATTTGTTTGCTTTATTCGTGAGAATTGCAAGTAGTTGAAGACTCAGACTAAGTACAGAAGTTTGCATTCGTTTTCTTTTTAAGACCCGCATTTCCCGCTTAAGTCGCCTTCTTTGTCCAACGCAAGAGATTTTATCGTCACTGAACACTTGTTGTTTTGTGGTAAATAGCAACGGGACCCCTATTTACTGTCTTGTGATGGTGTAAATTTTCTGCACATCCAAGTCGGGTCTGTTGTTAGCTTGTTATCAGCGCTTTGTAAGGTCTCTTATACCGATTTTTATCACAACTTTATCGAGGGACCGTCTTACAAAGATTTTTAGGTGACTCAGACAAATACAGATTGCTATAATTTTAGGTTTTAAGGCTGTAAAATTCAGGAAGCGGATTTCTTCAAACCGAAAATGATGTTTATTTACCGTGAGTCTGATGTCTCATAATTTTTGTGCGGGTGAGTTGAAACTCTTCTATGCTTTAATCAAAATTGCTTCAATCGAAATTTAATTCTTTTTCCTTTTGGTTCCAAGCTTTTTTGTTAATTGAACGAGGAGCTTGTCTTTTCATCTCTTTTAAAAAAGGGCAGTTAAAGTGACTTAATCATCGCTTTATTTTTTTTTTTACGTCTTATTATTCTTTTTTTTAACGTGACTCTTTCGAAGATGTTATGAAGAGTTAAATTATTTTCCTTATCACCACCTTAAAAAAAACCTACATTTTTTTTTTCATTTCCTTGAGGAGAAAACAAAAAACCGGAAAAACTCGACGCGTTTTCGTGTGGATACACACTTCGTTTCGTGTAACGTACCCGAGGTGTGTAGCAACATTATGGCACGATCGGATTTATTATATTTATTTGTCCACGAGCTAGAGTCGGGCGTCTGTCACGTGGTCTAGTAAGCCACACATGTACGCATTGTGCTAAAGTATAACATGGCTGGCACGTGAATCGATCCTAAATTTTATGGACATGGTTTTTATCTTTTATAAAAGGAAGTACATACTTTTTAAGCTCACAATGGAAATAAATATTCCTTAAGAATAACCTACCACCAAAACAGAAGACAAGGAGGCCTTAAAAGCAGCGAAAAGCCGTTTCGCGATGCGATTTTATTTTCCTATGAAAACCGAACCTCGGGCTTCAAACGGACTTTTACATGTAAATACAAGACCAGGGTAATCGCTAAAGCACAGTAAATGTTGCTTGCAAATGTTTATTTGCCTTTTCCAACAGTTTAAGTGATTACTTGAACCAAACTCCAGTGACTCTAATTTTCATCGCAATTTACTGCGTTTATTTTTGTTAAGGTTTTGGCCGGAAAAGCTTTTTGTTGATTTTTCTCTCTTTGCCAATCGATAAATAACACAGCGTATTCTCATGCAGTCACCCATCCAAGTAGTAACCCCGCCCAACAGGGCTTAACTTCGGTGATCGGCGGAGCAACGGTGTTCTCTCTGTGGTATGCTATTCATAGGATGCTATTATTTTTTGGGAGGACATGTTAATGTCCGACCTATGTAACTGAGAAGCGAGGTGGTCCTCAGGCAGGCTGGGTGGAGGCTGAAGGTTGGAGGTTGGATGGCTGTTCAAGCTGTGCAAAATGTTCTGTTTAGGGGGAGTGGGGTGAGGCAATTGTGAGTAAAAACGTGATTCAAGCTGCCCTTTAGAGAAATAAAGATTGCGTATTAATAACTAAAGGAAAAGATCATACAGGATCGAGAGAGATATATCTTGATCGTTCTGGTCTAAAATAAATAAAATTCAGGCCCAACTGGAATCACCCACTCTCCCCTCATCAGCCCCTGAAAGTTCAATAGTCGCCCCCAAAGAATGTGGCGCAGTTGTTTACGTGAAGTTCTTGAGCAAGTTGTTGCGTACTTGAGTTGGTTTTCGAAAGGTCAGTATTTCTTCTTTGTTTTACTATTTGTATACATATACAAAGACATTGCGTGAGAGCGGGGATCGATACTCAGGTGAATTTCTGACTTCGATCGCGAGCCTGTATCTCCTAGTGATCGCACGATTCTGTGACTTTGAGATAACTGAAACATTCTTGAGCAAACTGGGTGAACGGAGCATAATTTGAGGTAATATATCGAGAATTACCTTGATCATTACCTTCAGAGTTGTTCATTGGAACGTGGAACTAGTTCTGACCACCTAAATCTGAAGTTGATGTGGGCAAAACAAAGGTGAAAACCGAGGAAAACAATGCGTAGCAAACTCTTTAATTTCCATTATTTTTGAACACCATAGACTGATTCGCAGTGCTGCTGATATGGCCGAGATCATACAGATAGGAGATTCTTTATACACTTTGCTGTCAAAGTGCACCGGTCAAACGTTTTTGCTTCTGTGTGAATTACCAGAGAACGTGTCCGTATTCAACATTAATTTTAGTTTACACTACAGTGAAAGTTTGGCAGGTAATGTCAAAGGTCATTTAATGAATAGCATAACTCAAGTTGATGAAGGTTTACATCCGTATGTTTCTTTAATGGAGGCCCTGGAATCCATACTTTTTTTATGAATTATAAATCATGTTTGCTTATTGTGAAAGTAACACTGTGGCTATTTTTAAAACAAGCAATAGTTTATTTAAAATTTATGATTCCCACAGCAGAAATGTTTGGGGGCAATTTGATACATCAGGAACTGCAGTACTTTTAGAGTTTGCATCAATCGAGAGTATAGTTAACTATATTGAAGCAGTTTATCCTAATAAATCAGTGGTACCATTCGAAATTTTAGGTGCTAGAGTTTTTACAATGGAGTTAGAAGCTGGTACTATGCAGAACGACTTGCATAGGATTGAAGAACCATGTCAGATAAGTTCACCAACCAATATGTATGAACCTCACAGAGTCAAAGAACAAGGTTCAGAACTACTGAGTATACTTGGACCAGAAAACAGGAAGAAACTAATTGAAAAAAATTGAAAAAATACGTTTTAGTAGTTGGTTTTGTATTTGTACATGTATATGCATTGTTCATATTTCAAATAAAATCATGAGAACACTACAAAACTCCTCATACATGTACCTCTGACTTTACATGTCCGACCATGTACGCACTGCGTACCTATTTTTTATTTTCGTCTCAGACCGAAATCCATTGAGTATTCCAAACGCTCATCTGTCTGGTAACTTTCGCCACTTCCCTTATTTCACCCATGATTTCTTCTCCTGGTCGCATTGACTGACCATAGCAGGTTACTGTATCTGGCCAATTTTTGTTAATTGATTGTGACTATGGGTAACCATGACTAATAGGACAGTGCATTCCACGGAAACGCCCCTAAGTGTCTTGTTTATTTATTATTTCGGTGCATTTATTTATTTTTTCAGCTTGCATCTCTACCAGGCGTTGAAAAATGATATGGTATTAAAGCTATTGATGCCTTGCAGAACTTGTTTTTCCCTTGGCAGATAATTGATTCAAAAGAGTTAATTCTTCTGTTTTATTCAGGATTGTGGATTGGACTGTGAAATACATGATGTTGTGATGTTAAGAGAAATGGTTGGATCGGATATTCTGAAGTTCAAAAAAGGAACTATCGAACGAGGAAACAAGTCGGAACCGCTGCAAGAAAAGCTCAACCAGCTAGATAAGCCAAAATATTTTCTCAGGGAAAAGCGAGCCGTAAGGGATCGCTGGGGACTTTTGTGAAAGAGATTCAAGAAGCGTATGGCTCACGAGGAAAATGAAAGTGGTATAGAAAGTGACATGTCGGAAAGCCGGCGATACTTTGATTGTGCAACTCCTTGAATTCGAGGAGAGTTTCTCCCTAAAACAAAAAGAAATGGTCGATAAGATGAAAGGGGAGGCAGAGGACATTAGAAAGAAGGCCATGGAGCGTATGAAGAAACGCAAATCGAGTGATACCGATAAAACCTCAGAAGGTGTCAAAAAAACTCGAAGAACTCAGTGGAAGCGACTTAGTAGAATTCCTGACAGAGAAAGCTAAAGCTGATCAAGAATACCGCGACGAAAGGGCAAAACGACAAGATCTGCAGATGGAATTGTTAAGGAAACAAGCTGAGCAGCAGTTCCAACTGTCTCAAGCTCTTATTGTTGCAGTGCAGAAACTTGCAGAAAAGTAGAACATTTCACTATCTATACGTGCAACTAAGATCGTTTACCCCTTAAGCTTGCATGAAGGAAAACTTTGATGATTTTTTCAAGGAAAAACATTTACATTTACTCTATTATTTTAACATATCATTTAAACGTAATGATGTTACATTGAGAACATGAAATGAAACTTTGACTACTGACTCTTATGGTATACTTTTTCTCTGTAATAAAGACTATACATTATTAGCATGGAATATGGAATCATTTAACATGAAGGCATCATGTCGTCTGCCCTCTTTGAACAAAAAACATATATGTTTTAGTGATCAATAATCTATATATCAAATTGTTACAAGTATTTGATATGGGAATGTATGCACTGTGTTAAAACATTGACCATACTGGACACTTTCCATCACACAATCGTTGTGTCTCCATTCTTATGTATACAACTATACTTAAGTTACACTTCTTTCTGATTCGATATATAAAATCGGTTTGGTCGCTGCATAGTTAACGAAAGGAAGAACAAAAACAATTTTTAATTGAAGCTTACCTATTGGGCCATACATGTTGCCAATGAGGCCATTTGGCAGAGCAAGAGACTGAAATTTCAAGGAGTGAACTCGTTTGTGTCCATTATACACCATCCGCTGGTACTCCCCTGGTCTGCAGACTGGGCGGACGGTCCCACCATCTACAAATCCGAAACAGTTATGGAGAGGGGCACCTCTTGCATCAGTACGGCATCTGCGTATCGCTGAAGATCGGGAGGACTTAAGACGTCAAGATTCCATTGGGTTAGCTTGTGGGCATGGTTGTCGAAAATGTAATCCGTCACAGTGTTAGTTATCATTGAAAATTCTGGAATTGGCCTTGAGAATCGAGGGATCATATCGTAGTATCTACAAGGGTACGCTAGTCATTTTCAACAACATGCACAGTGCTTCAGTTCCATCACACACAGTTCTCTGTGGGCAGCTGGATACGGTATCAGGGATTCGTAAAGCCTCTTTCACGGATTTGCAAGGATGTCGTCCTTTGCGAAGCGAATCTCTGCCAAACACTCCTCGTTTGTCATAGCTTCAAGTGAAAACTCAGTACATTCTTCGTAGGGAGAATCATGATTTTTTGACTGATAACTATTAAAAAGAACCAAGAACTCTTCATAATGCATAAGCCAAAAGAAGAAGATCCCTGATTTCTTGAAAAGAAGACATTAAATAAAATCTTCCTCCAAGGAAACAGCGAGAGAGTAACAAAAACAAACTTCTGCTGTAAACAAAAATTTCCCGCCGTCGCTCTGTCTTCAAAAGCGCATTAATGTTTAGTTTTCAACGGGAACAACGTCAGGTCGCCCTTAGTCCCTCTCGGTTCCTTACGACGTCGTCGGGTCAAACTGAACGCCCGGTGCTTAAGTTCTCTGTTGACACGCTTGACGGAACGTAATATTTGTCGCCTGACGTTCAATTATTCAGGGGGTCGGTCTTCTTCTAGCCGGTGTGACCTGTTGATCTGTGCCCATATTTAGAAAAGCAACTTGTTGGCAGTTGTGTAGAAGCGAAGCCATCAAATACAGCAACGGCCTCTTTCTTCTTGGTCCTCTTGGTTTTAATAATTTTTCAAAAAGATGGAACATTAATCGTCCGGTCTTCACAAGTCTGAAAAATGTGCTGGGAGTGGACTTTGGTATCAAAGTAGTGACTGCTGTGAGGACAAAGAGATAAGTTGCAGAGAAAAGAATTTTCCCGAGGTAAGATATCAGAAATTGTTGCCTTCTATGACGATGGGCTATGGCGGTAAATACGTTTATTATCAAACACCGTGAGAATTTAATGTGAAACGTTTTCTAGGAAAAAAGACGCATGGCCACATTGACAGAGTTCCCATACCGACCATGTAGGTAGACGGTAGATGAAACGAGAGTAGAATATATCTCTTAACTGGTCACTTCGTCCAATCCGTGAGTTGATTGGCCTGTATATACGGCCTTTATTAAACGGTTGATACCAACGAGTCGATTGCATCTGGAATAGGTAATTCAGGGAAAAATGGAGTAGTTATCGACGGAGGAAGGCACTGATATGCGGTAACTTTAGGTCCATAATTGGCCAAAAACGTCTAGTTGAAACTCGAAACAAAGGCATTACATTAATAAGTCATGGCGCTCCATCTAAAATCACAAAAGACCAGAAAACTAAGCCGCTGGTATTTCTACAACACAAATCGGTTGCTAGTCGTATCACCGCAACGGAAAAATTTCAGACAAACAGACTACGTTTTACTCTCGAACATTTCTATCGGACGGTTGCAATTTTAACCTATTTTCCTTTATAAAGCGTTTTTATACTGAGAAAACCAGTACTAAAGAAAGAACTTTCCAACACGTTATTGATAAAAGAAAAAAACATTGACATTCTAATACTTTACTTTAGCGTGACCATTACTCTCACTCTAACAGAAAGTTGTACAATTTCATATACTTGACAAAGTCTACTCAAAACTGATGAAACAATTCTTAGTTGAGTTTTCTTGAAAACGCCGTTTAATTAATATAAACAACACGATTCATTTGCTTGAAACTTTATGTTTGCGTGAATCTTACTTGTTTCTTTCTCTTTCTCTTAAAAGCTCCGGCTTTTCTCCTACGGCCCATTTTTTTTTTTGGTCCATTAAGTTCAATCTTGCAGCTGCGTCAAATTAGCTGCAATGTTCCGGAAGTCTTGTTCGATGGAAATTAGCAACCAACCGTTTGAGAGTGGCAGTGTATTGTAATCCTCTCGCCATGTTCAAACTGAAGCTTCCTACTTTTCTCTCTCTCTCTCTTTATCTCTCTCTCTCTCTCTCTCTCTCTCTCTCTCTCTCTCTCTCTCTCTCTCTCTCTCTCTCTCTCTCTCTCTCTCTCTATCCCTCTACTTAAAATCGCTTTTGCAACATTCAGTAGTCGCCAGAGAATCGTCTCCAACACTTCCTGGTGTACTCTAAGCACAGTCTAAAATTCTGAGACGTATTTACAACGCTCGTTAATTCAACGATTAATTTTAAATATGCACCGGCTAACCGTCTTCCGCTGCTATCGACTTTAACTTAACATTCGAAACTAGCGCCCTTTTATACAATGCTGTCTTTGTATCATCGACTTTAAAGTGTAAAGAATAAGCAACGAAACGTTCTTTCATCTTTTAATGTCAATTCGACGAAGCTTAAAATAAAAGGCACCTCTGTGACTATTTAAAACTAAGGTATAGCTCGTGCATAGGAGTACAATCGTAGTAAAACTAGTGAAATTAAAAATGATGATGAGTACTTTGAATGGGTTTAAAGTGTTGTTTCTTTTTCATAAGCTCTAAACCATTCTCTTCAAGTTTGCCGGAAATAGAAGGTTTCTAAGTAAACACAACTAAATATCTTATACATGCAGTTGTTTCCGGTTTTCCGTAATAACAGTACAAAGTTGGCCAGTTTAGATTCATCTCGGAAAACTTGCTGCCTTAACGAGACTGACGGCATGTTTTTTATCCTAAGATTCACAACAGGAGAAGAGTTTCAACGTTTTGAGAAATGTGACTATTTGTCTTGGGAATAAATAACTGCTACTGATTCTTCTTCATCACTACAAGTTGATGGAGAAGGGAAGTCGATTTTTTTATTTCAGCGCGAAGCTCTTTTTTGATAAATTTCTTCTCGTTGTGAAATCAGGTTGTGGAAACAAAGAATTGTTTTCTATGTATTTTGTCAAATATTTTAGTCGGTTTTCTCGTAGCTGTTGATCGTTATTCGCATATTTTGCCCCTGGTACCCGTGATAAACTATTTTTTCTTATTGAATCCAGTGTCTCTTCAAACACTTAAGAGCGGGTTTTATTTTCATCTAGGACTGGTTGTCAGTGGGGTATTTCCAACTTGATCGGCTTTCACACAGAAAAAAGTGTCCATTGTAAGCAGCGCGACTTCCGTGAAATTAAGACGAAAAATACTGTCAATTTTTTTTTCTGAAATGACTTGATGATTGACGAATATCAAGAGGTAAAGTATTAGTTAGAGCGACCAAGTGTTATGGCGATAACAATGTATACCATGCAGTTTTAATTATTTCATTACGCAGAAAATTAAGGGAAATTCAAAGATCCTGTTTAACTTTCTTCTGAATTTGTTTTTGTTTCCAAACGTATGAAAACCTGCCCAATATGATTGAATTTGAAATTTTATTCAATCGAGAAGCGTTCATGATTTTTGACAGTCTATTAACGGTGATTGCACAAAATTCAAGACACACAGAAAGGCTATTCAACCCAAAATCTTGACTGAATGTTCAGCCACAATACCGGCGGTAACCAATCAACCGAAGCTGATTTCTATACTAAGTACGTCTAAATAATTGTTTCTCAAGAGCACAACGGAGGGAGAACCCTCTGAACCTTAATCACAATGAGTCACTGATGCGGTTGATTTGCTTCCCTGGGTTTCACTTAGGAATACCTGCATAAGACCACTGTTAAAAATCTGATTTCAGTTTGGTTTTGTTTATGTGCAAATGCACCCTCTACCTGGTCCGTGGCTATAGCATCACCAAAGAAGTTGTAGTTAACGAAACTTATTGTCAACAACCTTATTGGAATTGTCTTGTAGAGTATGACATTTAAAAGGGGTTTGGCTTCGTATACAGTTCTGCATTGGTCCAAAGTCACTATTTACCGATCAAGTAGCACAAGGGAAGGTGATATTCATTGTTAACTTTCTCTGTTTGAAGGTCTGATGGCTTTGTTAAGACGTGCTGCTCGGTTGACGTTCCTCAGAGTATTGGTGCTGTTGTGCCAGTTTACTGATGTATCTAAAGCGCAGAATGGCCAAGTGCAAAAGCCTCATATCATTATGATTGTAGCGGATGATTTGGTACGTGTCTTGAAATTATTACATTAAAAATTATGTAACGTTGATAATGATGATGGTAATAAAAGCAAAATAATAATAATAATAATAATAATAATAATAATAACTAGTAATCGGAAAGTCGTAGGTTCGACTGCTATTGGGAGAACTCGGATTTACATTTCCTAATTTGCCTGTTACAGTGCTGAAAAATACATCTTTCACAAACTTTCTAGCATCAAAATAGACCTTCTTCACCATTTAATAACCCTTTCACTTTGATGAAACTTAAATCTCGGTAGTATGCAGGATGTTTGTCCTATTAACCTTTTATACCAGTCTTTCAACAATAATTATGTGTGATGGCAATATTTTGTAACCTAAACTTACTATATGTTATGACGACCAACAAACACTTTTCGCTTTTCGTACTGATTTTTACCACCATAGCTAATGACGTCACTAATGTGAATTTTTCTCGCCATTTTTCTAGGGTTGGGATGACGTCAGTTTTCATGGCTCGCCTCAGATACCAACGCCGACGCTCGACGGGTTGGCCAATTCAGGTGTAATTCTTAACAATTATTACGTATCCCCTATGGATTCGCCAAGCAGGGCAGCATTTTTGACTGGAAAATATGCCCTGAACTTAGGTAAGAACCAGGATTTTTCTCACCAAAATTGAGCCTTTTCTATTGGCTAATTGAGACAAGTCCCCCCACCCCCACCCCCTAGTGCAGATTATTGGAAAGCAACAAACACTCAAAGTTGAACTTGCAATACATCTGTATGTGATAGAGATCTTATAAAAAGCAAAGACGGAAATGTTACCATTTACACCAGTAAAGAATAGCATGTAAACAAACAACATCAAATTACTGTTTTCCACCGGGTGTAATTAAGGGATCGTACATTTTTTATGAGGGAAGGGGGCTGGTGTGATTCGCTAATTAAAAATTACATGAACCCCCTTCAGCTTGCCAATTTTTTCACATGACCCCCTCCCCCCCCCCCATCAAAAGAAAGAGAAGTCTATTTCGGATTAAAACATTATGACATAAAAGTATTGCTAAAATATTTCACGTGACCCCCCTTTTACCTAATTTTTTTTTCGCATGACCCCCCCAAATCCCACCAGCCCCACCCCCCTTCCCTCGCAAGAAAATGAAAGATCCCTACGTTCGCAAAATTGTTCTGAAATTTAAGGGAGAAATGCAAGTGCCAACAGTAAACTTGCTAAAGCATCAACTTGTCACAGCGTACGCCAAGAAAAAGTTAGGATTTCTGGAACCGGTCAGATTTCTGTTATTTCGTACATTGCACTATGAACTTCCTTCACCCTAAATCCATCCAACTGAAAGGCGTTGAAAGATCTTTTAACTTTCCCTCAGTTTTGAAGATTTTGGACGCTTTCCTTTCAGGGCTCCAACATGACACCATCAACAATAAACAGCCGTTTGGTGTCCCTCTCAAAGAGAAGCTTCTACCTGAATACATGAGGCAGTTGGGATATGCAACCCACGCAGTAGGCAAGGTAGGTCCTAACTTGATATGCATTTTTAAATTAAGATGGTTGGTTTAAAATTGGTGCTGTATTAATGGGGGATGAAGAAAAAAAATTGAAGTTAACATTTGAGTTAATATCTTAAGGATGATATGGAGGCTGACTATTTTAGCGTTAGCTCATTGTCCTTGTGAAATGACAGCTTCTTTCATGATTATCTTGCGGTGGTATGAATTTTTCTTTCAAATCCGTTGATGCCCCTATGTCACTTCTTGTTGTGCATTGATTGATTTGTACATTTTATTTCTACAGTGGCAGCTTGGTTTCTTTGCCAAAGAATTTACTCCAACCTACCGAGGTTTTGATTCTTTTTATGGCTTTTGGACTTCCGGTCAGGATTATTACAGTCATGTGGCTCACGATGGAAGCTTTGGTCTTGATTTAAGAAGAAACTTGGATGTAAGAAGATGAACGAAACTAAACTTTTTTCGTGTTCTTATGCTTTTATGCTTTCTTATGCTTTATGGTTTGGGGAGCAGGGTTGGCGCAGTGATGAGAGCGCTCGCCTTTCACCAATGTGGCCCGGATTCGATTCCCAGCCCCGGCGTCATATGTGGGCTGAATTTGTTGGTTCTCTACTCTGCTCCGAGAGGTTTTTCCGAGTACTCCGGTTTTCCCCTCTTCACAAAACCAACATTTAGTTTGATTTGATTTCATTTAATGGTTCGATTTGATTTGTGCTTTACGGTGTCCCCAATCAGTACGTCAGTGCTAGATACAGTTGACACTCAAATAAAGTTCATTACTATAACCCAACTAGTGGACTAGTGCAAATGCCGCAATCTGATTGGCTACGCTACTAGAGGACTATTAGTAATAGTCCTCGATTAGCGAGATTCATGACGCTTTCTTTCGTTTTATTCCCAAATATATATTTCTTCAAGTGGTATTTGCTAACTTTATTGTTGCCTTTTCTGTGCGACTAGTTGGGTGACACTAAAACAACCCTTCGCCCTCAAGGGCCACGGGTCTAATTGTTAATTATTATTATAAAAAAAGTTATTATTAAAATTTATGTGCTAGGACTTCTTTGCTTACGAAAGATGAATCATTAACCTACTTAGTCTACTGAGAACGAAGTAACGCTTCGATATTCCATTCGAACTTCAGACTGCTGGTGCTGCTAGCAGCACGTAAGACAGGTGGCAAGTCCTCCTCCACCACGCCCACTAACCGTGGACGAAGGGACAACGTCAAAACGCACTTCTACTTCGAATACTCAAACTAAGTTATTTTAACAACAATCTTGTTGACATTGCAGTAGACTGTCATGTCAGGAGCCCATCACTACATGTTAATTTCCTATTCGAATTTCTACTGTCGCTTTTATAATGGCGGATGATAGCGAAGGATCGTGCGAAAAAGTTTCGTGGGAAATATTAGTTCTAGAAATAAGCACATCTGCTACTGTGCTGGGGACGTCACCCAACACAGAGGAACGCTCCTGGTGATGGGCTCCTGGTCATGTAAAAACAGTAACTCATTCTTGATTCTTACAGGTGGTGTACAATGAGACAGGCACCTATGGCACGGATCTTTTCACTCGCGAGGCAGATCAAGTAATCAATGACCACGATGGAACCAAACCACTGTTTCTGTACTTTGCTCAACAAGCTGTTCATGTAGGAAACACCAATGATCCCCTTCAGGCCCCTCAGAAGTATCTGGACCGCCTGGGTTACATAACAGACTCAAGGAGGCGCACGTATGCAGGTATCAACAATACCTAGCGTATTTTTTTAACAGCAGAAAAAAAAAATTAATAACAGAAACACGGTTGGAAAAATAAAGGTGAACAAACAATGGCACAGAAAATTCATGTGCATTCAAAAACCACTTATCAATCGACGAGAAAGCTTTTAAAGTTGTTTTCAGAAACCACTTGTCAATAGGTGAGATTTTAAGGTTAAAAAGTACTTTTTCAACTGACATGACGTTATCTTAACCCATAAAAGGATGTAACAGTCATCACATGATTACTGCGCACACTGCCACACTGTGTTGCAGGGATGGTATCTGCTTTGGATGATTTGGATGAACAGTAGCATGATAAGTTAAGTTATTCATGCACACATTGCGTGCCTGTGTTGCAGGGATGGTATCTGCTTTGGATGATTCAGTTCGCCAGCTCGTAAAAACATTAAAAAGAAAAGGCCTCTATGACAACTCTGTCATAATCTTCACTACAGACAACGGAGCAGCCGCTGGTGGGCTAGATGCAAGCGCGGGCTCAAATTATCCATTACGAGGCGTCAAAAACACGCTATGGGAAGGTGGAGTACGTGCAGTAGGATTTGTTCACAGTCCCCTGCTGGGTAAAAAAGGTCAGTACTTTCACTGTATGAGGGCAGGGTATATACAAAATAAATATACAACCGAGAAATTTTCCCAAAATGCAATAACTATGTTATTGCACAGAGGAATACGTCTATTGTTGGTGTGGGCTCCTGTTGTTGACTGATTACTTCTGATAATTTTCATTATTCGTCATACTCTTTATTACTCGCACTCACTTGCAGGTCGTGTCTCCACCGCCTTACTCCACGCCTCAGACTGGCTCCCAACTTTCTACGCGTTGGCAGGTGGCGATGTGAACAGCCTGGGTACCATAGACGGCTTCAATGTCTGGGATAGTATTTCAATTGATGCCCAGTCTCCAAGATACGAAATCGTTCACGCTCTGGATTCCCTGAGGGAGAAAAAAGCAGCATTGAGGGTTGGGGACTATAAAATGATTGTTCATCAAAATCGTAGTTTCTATGGTGATTGGTACCCTAGGCCCCAGACCTTGCGCGAGCTAGACCTGGTTCCCAAGCCCAAGGTCCTTAGAGATGCAGTTGTTGACTGCACGGTCCGACATCCTCACCCGCTTTTGTACACAAAGGCACCGATATGTAACCCAGAGAAAAAACCTTGTCTGTTCAATATCAAATGGGATCCATGCGAATACCACAATTTGGCCGATTTTATGCCCAATACTTTGAAAGTCATGGTCGATAGACTTAAGTTCTATTACTATAAAGCTGCACCTGCAGTCTACCCTCAGGCGGATGAAAATGCTAATCCTGATATGCACGGGGGCGTCTGGTCGCCATGGAGAGACAAACCTGATGTTGATCAAACCGTGAATGATTATGTTTATCCTAATTCGTACTATGATTCGCATCAACGCGCTTCCAAAAAAGCTGTTTTGGATCATAAACTCAGTGATTTCATGAAAAGTCAAGCTAATTCTATAAACAATACTGATTTGTTTGCTCCGAAGGTTGCGTCACCTGTCGGTCCACTTTCGGGTACCGAAAATATCATTATCAATTTCGGAGGATCGAAAGTCGGTCAGGATGCTCCTGCTACACCGGCGACGTTAGCAACGACAGCAACTACAGCAAGCACGGTAAGCACGGCCAAGATGGCGAACACAGAGCCACCGACAACGCCATCGACCACCACAACCGCCTCAACAGCCGCAACAGTCATTGAACAGACTGCCGCCCCACCAACAAGGAGTATGAATGCTCAAGGTTTTGTCAAGACGACTGTTCCTACACCAGCAGCAACTTCTGAAACTGAATTAACTACAAATACTCAGGCTACAGTAGCTAGTACTGCTACAACAGCTACCAAAGCCACTCTCGCTCCTTCCATACCTCCAGCCATAGTGTCCAAAGGAAAGGTACCAGATCCTGTTAACTACAAGGCACAGCGCCCAACGCCGTTTCACCCAACTGGCTTCCTCAAAGGATTCTTTCAGCATCAGATAGTTGGTTTTGTTCCAACGTCCCCACCTGCTTCTAAACATATCAGCGGTGGGAGACTTATTCCTGAGACCGTGAGCGAAGTTGAACGTATGGTAAAAGGCCAGCAACCTTTGGCTGGTAACGACAGGAAACCTCTAAATTTTTTCAACTCGCCCACATTACCACCAACACCCAAACAAGCCTTGTTCCCAACTAAGCAGGCAAGTCACGTGCCCCTTGACGTGGAAAACGTTATTCGTCAGCACGGATTCACAAAACATTTATCCTCTAGTCACGTGGTAGAGGTTTCGCGCCTTCCTCCGCAATCACAACCAGGCAAAGTTACCCATAAGCCTTATCAACACGCATCTCAGGCCTCTATCTTTGGAAGTCACTCAAACAAGTTGAACAAGCTGCCAGAAATTCTCGATATTATCGACGAATCAGCTGTACCCAGTGCCTACTCGACCGGCAGTGGTCAGCACCAGATCCCAAAGATTTTTGACATCATTGATGAAGCACACAACCAGGGCGAGAAGGTCAAGGAATTCTCTTCACATAAACAAGGGCCAATAGCAACTAGCAAACCACTAAGCAGTAATGACGTGGGCTCAGGAATGGGTGTGGGTCTGAATGGTTTACCAGAAGGCATTTCGGTCTTCGGTAAGCTTGGCGATGAAAAGATTCTTTCAAAATCACACGATACTGAAGGCAAAGGTAGGGAACATATTGTCGCAAAGGAAAAACCACAGAAGAAAAAGAAGGTGCCAGCCGTTCATAAGTTTATCGGTAACATTACTATCGATGGACGTCATTTCTATGTTGTCGGCACAGAAAGTGAGGATTTAGAATCCATTTCAACAAAATTAGAAGGCAATAAAATTACTTTGCACCTTCCAAAAACCAAGAAAATCAGTAGCCAAAAGTCCAAAGTTAAGGAAAAATCGCCCGAGAGCGCGGAAAGTAAGTCGGAAATTGGAAGCGTGGCGTTTAATTCCAACCCGTCTTACAGTGAAATCACAGATTACATCGATGACGACGATGACAACGATAAACCAGTCAACAAAACGTTGGCAGCTCATAACATTACAGCCGTGTCTACAGCTGGAAATAACACCAAATGCGAGAAAGTCGTTCAGCTCGATACTTCGGACAACGCAGTCGTCGTGTCTTCGGTAGTGATCGTCGTAATTGCATCGGCAATGGTCGTGGGTGTTGCTGTCGTTGCTATGGTTGCAGTAGTGGCGAGACACTGTCAGAATGCTAGGAATTGATGTCATCATCCCTTATTTTTTCTGGATAGCTGACATATTTTTACCTTTAAATTGAGATTTCAATGTACAGAGAATTCAGGCAGACCAATTGGATTATCCACTAAACGATGAAACGAAAAAATTCAGATATCAAAGCAATCAATTCAATTGTTCTATTTTGACCTCAAGATAATTTCTTCTGCATAATTCTTGCTTCTATTTTCCCCCATGACTTTTGATAATAATTCATCACTTTCAGATAACGTTTAATGAACTTACCATGCATTACTTTTATTAACGTAGAATATTTGTTTGTTTTTGTTTCCTTCCAGACTGTGAATTTTATTAAATTTCATTCATGTTCACCTCTGAGCTACCTCTGAATCTTCTCTGAATTCTATTTCGTCACCCTTAAGAGTTCGATTGCGAGATAATGAGATTCCACTGTGCAACGAGTCGTTTAAATACTGCATTAAGTATTAACTCTGTAATTGAAAAATACTTCATTTAGCTGCTCTCCGATTTTCTGAGCCGGTCATCGGGGAGTTTCGTAATAAGTGATTTTCGGAAATCATCCGAATTACATCCGAAAATATTTCAATGTTTTCGATCCTACTCATGTTCTCAATGTTTCGTGATAAGATATTTATCGTATGATTTATTGTATGATTTATCGTATGGTTTATCATTGAATGATTTATAGTATGATTTATTGTATGATTTATCGTACAGTCAATTGAAGGTTTAATTTGTGCTACTAAAGTTACGTGAATGTCAAACTGCCGTTTGCTTAAATCTTTTGAACGTACAATCAGTAGTGTGAATCTAATTTCTCCAAGCTGCTTTCATATTATTACTAATGAATGATAAATTATTTTTGTAACCTGTAGACAAGTGGCCTAGATTCGGGTTTTTCAGTTTGTAGTGTTCTAGCCATACAGTGCATGTCATTATATTACACAAAACAATTCTCCAATAAAAACTGCTATAAGATGAAAAGTTATACAATCCACTGTGGAGGGTAAAGAAGGAAGTGCCGTTAGGTACGTACTGTGGAAGAGAAAGATGGACTAGCTCTTGACACTTGACGAATTTTTATAAGTTCTTAAAGCAATATTGGTGCTGCTCATTGTGGTGACTGAATGAACAACTGCACGAAACTGACACGAAGAGTTCAGATTTAAAGAAGTTATGGGGGGGGGGCATATGCATAATTTTGAATAACGAAAATTCGTGCATGAGCACGAGCAAGGTAGCGCGGCATCTTTTGAACCATAAAAAAAACGTAGGACCATACTCTACATCATGTAATTATCATCAACATTTTTAAGATCAAATAATCTGATTTAAGGTTACTGTAGACCTTCAAAGGCTGAATTTTGTGAATTTTTTTTTCTGTGCTCCTGACATAGCTAAAACATCAATTTAAAGTTTGGTGAAAAAAGTTGTTTGAAATCATTCAATGATCGCGAGATTTCGGGGAAAAACTATTTTGGAGAAGAGTTAATAAATAACTAGAGGCGTTCTATTGCCTACTGATTTTTCGCGGCAAATCTTATCCGGGACTAAAATTGCAAACGTTTTGGCTGTTGGTATCAGAGAATATTTTAATGTAGAATCCGTGAAAACTTACATTATGAATTCATCGGAAAGAGAAAAGATGCCTTGGACAAAATCTCGTAAGAAACCTGGAGAAAAAGGAGAAAGGCGATTTGTTTGATGAAAGTAGGAGGAAGCTCGCGGCCAGTGACAAAGGTTCGTGGTTTGACCAGCCTTCAAGCAATGTTTCAGGAGTCTCACATCCTTCAACTTCCAGAGATGTTGGTGTCAGTAATTTAAAGCTGATGGCTTCGAAAGCTGCTACCCCTGGTTTAGCAGAATCTGACTCGACCAGTGGCGAGGAATTGAACGCAAGCACAGAATCGGAGGAATTGGAGTGTGGCCTCGTTTTGTTTTGGATCGCGCTCGGGTGACTGGATGTTTGGTTCTTTGGAGGTCGCCACAACTTTTCTTCCCTTTCGCTGATTAGTGCCTTTTCTCTTTACTGTTTTTCCAGAGGCTTTTCTCGTTGATTTAACTTTACCCATGTTTTCGCCGCAATCACTCGACGCTGTTCGACTGCGACTGCAAAACGCCCTGCAAATTTAATGAGGTATTTTTGTTGCGGGCGCTCGGGGGATCCCAAGCTCGTGTTTCATTGGTCGGCGGCATGACCCAGTTGACAGCCGCTTTGATGAGGTGTGATAAGCCTTTAGAAATTTAGGAGTCTAAAACTCGGGCTTTATTTTTGCATGGATTTCCTTGCTTCAAGCAAATTAACAGGGTATATAGATTTGACAGACTCTTATGAAATTTGGCCAAAATGTTCCTTGATTATCAATGCGAAAAAGGGTGTGAGGCTTTTTTGATATTCCAAATACTTCTCCTTTTACGCGCTGTCATGTGACGCAGATCAGCAAATATTCAATTTGCCAACTTCAAAATAGATTTTCTCGGCAACCAGTCAGAATATCGAAAAAGCCTCACACCCTTTTGTAGCCTATCACCTACTGATTGACATTGTGCAGTTTGTTTGGTCGTACTTGAAAGCAGGAAGGCAGGTAATTCAGTTAGTCAGTTTTGCGTTTGAAGGCTAGCGCGCGCTTACCATTAAATCAAATCTTAAAAAAAAAATACTTCTTCTGATTCTACATTTTATTAGCTTTACGATGATGTATACTTTTCTATGGTTAGAGTATAAGCCGCGCACATACGAATGATTCTTCGGAAGACACCCCTGAAGGTCTACAGTAACCTTAACGGGTAAAGGAAAAGAAATCTGGACAAAAGTAATTGAATCGTTTGATTTAATTTCACTACTTTGCTCCCCGCTGAGACGGATTTCTTGTCCCAGCACTATTTTTTTAAAAATTAGGTATTTCAAAATCCTGTTTCTGTAATTAATTCTTGCTTAATGGAGTAGCCATCAATGATCCTGTTTCATCGGTTTTTTTGTGCGTGTGTGTGCTTTTCATTGTGCATCAAATGCGAGGTGTGTAACTTTGCTCCTGCTTTGCTTCTGCCCTGCCTTGATCGCCAAAATCATTTCCGGCTTTTATAAATGTCGGCCCAACTCTTAAATGATACTCAGCCGTATTTGATGGTAAATCCGTAAATTGGTTCAATGTTAAGTCCACTTATCACCCATTGTCACGTTAAATAATGCTTTCTCAGTCGACAAATTAAACTTTTGTGCCTTTTATGTTAGCACACAAACAAACCACACACAACTAAATGTTTCCTGGGTTTCATTGTTTGATTTGTTAGTCCGTCCGTCTGTGGTTTTGATTCATTCTTAAGAAAATCAAACTCACAAAATTTTAATACTATTATTCGCAGTTTTATTCAGAGTGTTGGAATGGAAAACGATGCAAAGAACCTTTAATTTTCCAGCTCAAAAATATGTGTTTTTGTCTGCATTCAAGTTTACTCGATTTCCGTGTCGGGCGGTTTGTCTCCTCATCAAGGAAAACAAGGACTGAGTCATGCAGGGCGTTATGGGGATAATAGGTTATTTGAGTTTTTAAAATGGACTATTACTCTAATCTGCGTGAGAAAGTGAATCATCAAAAAATGAAAAATAAAAGAGGTTTCTCTGAGGACGTGATATAGAAACCACGCTCAACGGTTCATTGTTTTCTGTCCTCGACCACAGAGAGTTGAAGCCGGATGTTGTGATTCGCTGAGCTTTTTTGTCATTGTGATCTGCATCACTCCCTATCCACATGCTCCAGCTTCACGCACCGGAACTGGACCATTTCATTTGATTCTTGGCTTTCGTGTAAGTCAAACTGTTTCCTTACATTTTCTACCATCATCACAAGTCGAAGCAACTTGGATGATTTGTACATGAAAAAAGTTTTAAGCGCCGAGAAGTACCAATTTTATTCCATCGCAGCTTCCAGCAGAAGGTTTTATCTTATCGGGACAAGCACGGTAGATTTGACTATACAAGATCAAGATTTCTTGCGCTTCATAGGGAAATGAAATACACCACGTTACTTAATTTAGTATGTGCGATACTAACTGACAGGCAATACGAGGAACCAACTTCCTGATTTATTTACAAAAAGAAGTAGAATTTATAATGTATTAAAAAGGTGCAAAAGGCTCCAAAATGCGGCATTTTGGGTAAAGACTTCATTGGTTTGTACCTTGGTGCATTTGGTCAAGAAGTGGTTATTTTAAAAACTCTTTAAGGTTTCTCAACACGTGTTAAAAAACTACCAGTTTAAAAATAAGAGACCTTCTGTCGTGGGTTCAACCTCAGGAATTCTCCTCATTTTCGGCATGGCAAGCTAAACGTTTTTGTAAGCGAGGTCACACGTTCACAATCCAAGAAAAAGTTTAAACTCAAATCACAGGTTGACAGAACTCCTAAAAGCTAGAAGGCAGAAATACGAGGGCAGGGCCACATTTCAATAAAAGAATTCCCTCCCTTCCTTTTCTGGATTCATTGATATGATCGTATTTGGTTTAGAGGACTCAATAGCGATGAATTTATGTTTAGCCAGAAGCGGAAACCAAGCTATACCATTATGTTGATTTAATTATACTGACATCAACGGCAATCCAACACACCTACTCCCCCATGAAAGGAAGCCAACATCTTTTAATTAAAATTGTTTCCATTCCATATATTACATAGTTTTTGAAACGTTTAGTACTACAACCAATAGCTCTGAGCATTTTATGGCCATCAAAAGACAGTCTGACCAGTTGCAAAAATTATGTAACTCCGCAACTAAAAACTGTATCATAGAAAGTAGTTGAGGCAGAGCTGTCTGCCAAAAGTATGTCATAAAGTTTCGATACCAAATACTCAGAAAATCAGTCGTTGAAACTGAACATTTAAGTATAGCGTGCTAACACAGCGGTTCTCGTCTGTAGTGTATTGAAAAGAGGTTATTGAAGAATTATAGTTTAATAAATGCCTTTTCTGGCAGCATTCCTTTCAGTTGACAAAATTAGAATACGGAGTCATAAATAGTTTGTTACATAGTGGACAGCCCTATCTCTTGAAGGAAATCTCTTGTCGACAGCTCTATTAGATTTGACTTTTGAGGTGTATAAATAGCTTGGCAAATTGGAAATTCTTTAACTAACGAGCTTAAATAAAATCAGGGCGAGTAACTAAGATTTGCGCTTTCAACACCGTTGATAAGGTCTGTGGTTCAATGCTCGAGTTTCATTTGCCGGCGAAAGATCCAAAATATGCTTTGTGTTATATTATTTTAGAATGGTGTAGAAATGTGAATTTATTTATAACATCCATTTCTGAAGGAGACAGTGAACTGAGGGTTCAACTAAGTTTAAATTAATACATGACATTGAAGTCATTGTAAAACCAGAGTTCAAAATGGGAAAGAATTTACAACAAGTAAATTTAATCACTTCAAGTGGAATACTTCAACAATTAAGAATTATCACTGAAAGACTCAAACAAATGTTCTAATTGATAACTTCAATTTGAAAGTTAACACGTGTGAGGCTGTAGGTTGACCCGCAAAATATTCCAGCCACTCACCTATAGATAAGACGGGAACTAAGTTTCAACTGAGACTTGGATCGACCCCTTGCATTTGAAAGAAAAAAATAAAACTAGTAAAACAGCCATGTCAAAGAAAACTATTTTAAATCAATGTTGCTCTGACTGGGGCTCAGTTAAGGCCCAACTGGAGTCGATCTACTACTACTCAGTAATGATTGTTGTCCTGGTGGACTTGACGTTATCTTAGCGTCGTTCTTGTATCTCTGCTCTGCGTGTTGGTTTAAATTGGCTTTATCGCACTCCGAAAAATATTAAAGAATGGAATGATCTGCGGTGAGGGGATGCTTTGTTATTCAACACTTCTCTCACATCACTGAATCATATAATATTACTCTCCCTATAACTTATATTTGGTCGTGATTCATTGTCAACCTGAAACCCAGGAAACATTAGGCCGCACAGAAACGAGATAGGATGGCCTTTAATTTCCTGCCTGCAATTTCGTCCAGTATTTCTACCCTTGCAATTTTTGTGGCTGCTTGCCAGAGACCTGGACGCCACTATATCATCGGGATGTAAGTAAGAGTGAAAACTTGACGCGCGAGGGATTCTGGGATTTCAAGTGTTCGAACTGGTTTCGGATTACGATCGACTTCACACTTTTGTTCAAGATGACTAGAATTACTATATTCAATATCTGCAACTTTGTCACAGGCATAAGCTACCTGCGATTTTTCAGCCCGAATTGGGTTCAGTTCTTTGTTAGTTATCTCTGTTCACCTTGAAAGATGACCATCAACAACTTAAAACTATCCCTAATATTCCCCTGCACAAATCAGTTCGTCAGTAGGCATATGCACGCATTTGGGAGCCTATTTTTATCGTGTTTTTGAACAAAAAGGTTGAACTGCCTAGCTGAAAGTTAACCGATTTACTTTTGACGGAATCAAATCCTCAAAGTCACCACGCAAGAAACAGAGAAGTAGGCCTTAGATCCATGATCATAGCACTGAGTTTATTAATTCAAATGAACTACAGAAGAAGAGAATAAAAAATCCGGATTGCTCGCCCTCGTGGTATCGATTAAACAGACAAGTTACCAGATTATTCCACAGCCATCTTCTATCTTCCGCGTCAATCTAGCATCTGAGAAGAATAGGCCCTTTGTTAGAGGATCTAGAATGTAAACTGCGGAAATTAATGAGATGAGATGAATCAATTGCAAGTTTTATTTTGGCAATGCCCTGAGGTGTGTACTTCTTTAGCAGTTCGTTGGCCAACTGTTTTTTTAGAATTGGATCGATCGTGACATAACGTTTGACAGATAAAAATGTTTATATCAAACATTACAACGGCAACATTTTAAGTGATATCAAAATAGGTGGCTGAAGGACCTGAAGTTTGGGAAACGATGTCAGGGTAATGATGATCTATGTGTCAGACCGTTTATTCGCCAGACTCTTAAGTTAGCTATGACTTGATTAAAACTGGCGATGAAGTCGGACAGAAATGTCAGACAGTTTAAATTCCGTCGGACTCTTATTAGGTGATTAAAACTGTCATCTGTACTGGCCGAAAGAAGAAGCGAGCAATTTGGCATCAGATGTTCAAATTCTTCTTTCAAATTAGACAGGCCTTTGCCAACTTGATGTTCATGCCCATTTTGTTCTTCCGGTTAAAATTCAGTTTCCTAAATAAAAATCCTGATGTTTCTCTTTCTTTTGGGATCATTCTTCAGCCTGTTTTAGCTTCTCATTCCGTGATATGGCACAGAGAAAGAATTCAATCAAGCCAACAATGGATACGAAATAACGAATATTTTTCCATGTCAGGAATCTAAAACGCTTCTAAAAATTTTAGCTATTCTAACTATACATCACTCAACACATGTGCGACTCATTAACTTAAAAGGTTCTTGCTTGCTGTGATCGACTCCATTATCACTCTCCATTGATACTAAATACTGAATTGAACATGTCATCTCCTACCAACAGTTTCAGACTTCTACATTATATAAGCTGCTTCAGATCAAGCTCCCCAAACGTACCGATGCGATTATTTTAACTTAAAAAAGTCCATCTCTTGGTTAAAGAATCTAAAATTACGTTAATCTCAGTGGATAGCTATAAACACAGCGTGGATATTTAGATTTTCGGCTTTATATAAACATTTCTGAAACTCCCGCAGTGCGGTACTTTGGCAAGCACGCTAAAATCATCGACCGCTTGAAGTAATGGTGATTGCATTGTAAGGGCTTACAAAGTAGAGGCCGTTTTTCCGTCAAATGGCTTAAGACACGTTTTAAAAAAGCATAAATCTGCTAATTGTTTGCTATTGTTGAGGGAAGGAATATCAACCTTTTCAAAAATAGGCGTGATACATGGAGTGAAACCAGGAGAATGATGAAAGACAATAGCTTACTGAGTGCACGAAGCGTGGGATGACCTTCTTACACGGGCAAGAATTTTTGTGGAAGTTCGTTTAGAAGCGGCTTCAAAGTAACCACTGGAATTCCACAGCAAAGGCGCAGATATGAAATACAGAAATTTATTTGGATTTATAAGGTGGCACGCATTTAACCATCCTTCAGTAAACCTTACAATGTCAAGAGTTATTTAATATCCTCCGGGAAAATTCTTTCAGACGGATACTGGCTGTGTCTTTTGTCGCGTTTATAGGACACAGTGTCAAAAATTGAACCCAATCACTGCTTTATTAGATAAAATTGCTAGAAAGTCTAGATATTATTGTCTTTATGCTCGAAGGTTCTGCTTCATTTTGAGTTCAAAGTCAAATGAATTACAGCGTAACTGTTTCACTAGAAGAACGCAAAACGATGGATTCATCTTAAGCCCAGAGAGGTTTTAAAACTCGCCCGAATGTCAACAATCCGTGGCTTGGTATTGTTCTTAGGGATAAACAACGATTCTTTAAGGGCGCAAGGTTACTAAAACACGGCTATCACTTTTGATCGCATAAAAATTGAATTGACGTTAACTTCCAAAAAACCATTAATGTTTCTGTGTAAGTTTTTGTACTATCCCAAACTTAATCCAATAAAAGCTGCTTAAAACATTTACAAGACGACAGCTCAAAAGCTACCGCACATCACACCTCGACATTCGATATGTCGGTTAGAGTTTTCTCTTTCACTCATAAACAGAGAACTGTCTACACTTCATTAAAGACATATACAAATTCTCGTGTGGAGAGCGATAAGTGATTTGCATCAACGACGTTCAGTACATAATAATTCCAGGGCCGAATACTCCCGCCGTCTCTATTGCCTTCCAGTCATAATTCACTTTTCTCGCGCACGGTACTCTGTGATCAAATTTTTTGGCGAGTTTGCGGTTTACAGTAAGCTCGAAGTTTCGATATTTGCATTAAGCTCTCAATTAACACTTTGTTTGGACGAAAGCCGACAAGAGCATCCCGCAACCCATGGTTCTCAACGTACGGGACACAATGCGTTTCTTCTATTTTCAAACCCAACTTATTCTTTTCCTTGTGCTGTGTGATGTTAAAGGTGTGAATTTTTTTTCTGTTTTGTTGCGCTCATAGTTTCATTAACATAATCAGTGACAAACATTTCATTGTAGTGGTTACCATGTTAGCGTTTTCAGCTGCCCTGAGTGAAAGATTTTGCTTTAAAGCTGAGCTTCGACCAAAACTTTTCGTGTTGGTATGCAGCACCATCGCGCCGACCTAAGGCATTGAGGAAAACATGGTTTCCCTCGCTGTGATGTTTGTTCCTCTGTAAACTAACGCACTTGGTTGCAATTTAGTCCTACAGTGTGCAAACAAAGAGGAGCTGGAGATGGACCTAACAGACGGCCGCGTCGTATCCTCGACAGTGACTAGGGTTCGGTCGCAAATCACACTCCTTGATGGCCCAAGCGCTTCATCTGGACATGAGCGGTGCAATGGGCAAGCCTTGGTTCGGCTGGATTTCAGTGGACCCTACAGAAAAGCCAAAATTGAACTCTTTTATGGCGGACAACCCCGTCAATGGACTGCGACCATTGCAGATTCACCGAAGAGCTATGGCTTCGGATCGAACCACAGGTACTCAAGCAATTGTGCCGAGGCTCAGGTATTCAACAACCAACTGCGAATTTACAGTAACATGTTACCGGGTCACTTGAGAGACTCGATAGACGGGTATTCTTTGATGGAAGTCAATGACGATGCCGTGAATAGAGGCGCCAACCTGACTATCGAGCTATCTGACGAAACTGTCTCTTGGAAAATTTACTTTCCTCCCAACACGTCTGAGGTACCCTTTAGAAGGGGCTCAATCAGAAACAACCCGTTTCTGTTCACACTTTCAGGGCAGACTCCTTCATATGGTCCGCCTCAGGACAGCTTTGTTTACGCCGGATTCAACCGTGTGCCTCTAGGAGGCTTCCACAATGGCTCAGGCCTTTGTCGAGTCCGAATAACGTTCAAGCGAGAACTTGAAGGTAAGCATGAAAAACGGCACTGGACGTCGCCCTAATTAGGTCTCTGTATGGCTTCGTTTTCTTGTTTACAGTAATTTGGATTATCAGCGAATCACTCACGTCTATCTTTACTTTGCAAAACGCTCTTCCTAGAGGGCATCGGTGGTATTCACTTTATCTTCAGATGTACATGCTGACACCGATGTATTCGGTTGCAACTAAAGGTTCTTGGCGGTGCAGACTTAGCCATGGAAAAATTTTTTGATTCTCTAAAGCTGTGACGAACTAAAACGTTTTTACTGTTAGTTCCTTATATTATCTCGCTTTTATCAACTTAAAATCTTTTATCCTTTACTTTTCCTTGAGTCGACAATCCAGTCAGTTACCAATGGTCTCAATTTTTGTGATTTACTCTCTGGACTTTGTTGTGAATGTATGTTTACACGTCATGGGGAAAAGGGTTCGACAATTATAGCAACTATTAATGCCGACTACATATTTTCATGAAGAGCTAGTTTTATTTTTTCGCCAATTTTTCTTTCTTTGCACTGTTCGCATTTCTATCGTGACTCCCACTCACGCGAAGATAGGATTTATCTCCCTGACTCAAGTCTTTAACCAAAAAAATTAACACCATAGAGATTTTTCTCATGCTTCCTTGGCAGTTAATAATATCGCATAGTTTACTAACCTCTTGAACGTTCAAAGCCAACATCACTCTTCGCTAAGAAAAAGAAAAAATACTCCGACATAGTCTGCAAAATGTTGACATTTTTTTCGCGAGTTTCCGGTAACAAACAGTCTGAAAAGCGATGTCCCTTCCGACATCCTTTTGGCAAAGAAACCGCGTTGCAAAAAATAGCACCAGTTGACCAACTCGGTGACATGAACGTAATAATTCAATACCTTAAGAAACTGATAAGCGCTGAATTTTGGCTCATTGTCCTCGCAAAAAAACGTATATGGCTCAGTGATTTAATTTGCTTAATTGTTGTCAGCTTAAACTACTGTATATATTGATGGCTTGGGAAATGACACGTATCAACCAAGGCTCATCGCCCAGTTTAGTTCGGACATTCTGATATGCATATAAAAGGCTCTGCTACTCCGCCATAGAATTCAGGAAATATAATCCGCCAAGAAAACTTCATTTCTAAGTCCATATTTTCTTTTCTATTAGGCTGTACTTAGCGGTATACCGAGCAAACATGATAAGTCGGCTGTTGACATGGATGCATATGATTAATTTCATTTCATGTATGTGGCGGCAGTGGATATGTCATTGAAAGGGTCAGATCCTTGTATTGATTTTAATATGGAGAAGCACATTCCATGTCGATAAAATAAGGGGTTTCCGAGTCTTAGACACAACAAATTCCTCTTTAAAAAGTTTCTATAGACTCCCTGCCGATGCCATTCCATAGCTGAACAGTCAGGGTGTAATTGCTCTATTGCGATGAATTGTTGAAATTTATTGCTTATTCCAAGAACCCTTGTTTTTTTGTTGTTTTTCAATGGGAACAGTATAACCGTTACTAATAGCTCTCAAAAATAAAATATACATTTGCATTTTAGAAGAAGACCACGATCTGCATATTCGATCCTCGTCCAGAGCGTTTAGATTAGTGCACCGATGGCAGGAAACCTGAGTTGCAAATCAGGGATAGCGAGGATAACGCTCTATCTCTGTAGAAATAGCCTCCTTTCAGTAGAAGGTGAAGCAAGACTTCATACTAAAAGTTCGTGCCAGGCATTCAGTTATAAAACAAAGTCTTTCTGAGGCTTACAGTGCTTTCCATCACGCCAAAAATTTCCGGAAATTTCTATTGAAATCGGAACAGTTAGGAACGCTTTCTTCCATGTGAAAAGTTTGCGGAAAACGTGGTCTTTCTCCAATGGGTGTCCTCTGACGAGTCGGTCCAGTCTGAACCACATTTCCATTCCATGTTGAAATATTTTAATTCCAGTCCTACTTTGCTATTTTTAAATAACATTTCTCGGTAGAAAGGTCAATGGAATGTGTAGGTCCTTTTGGCTTTTTGTTTCGATCGAACGATGTGGCTCCATTTTTGCTTGGTTAGTTTTACTGGCCTCTTATGGGAGGTCCACTTTAACACCGAGAAACCGTGAATTTGCGCACGCGCCAGTCATTGCACGCCAGTTAGACATTTTCTCGTCCTAGCACGGTTCAGCTAAACAAACCGACCTTATGGAAACTGAGAGAACATTAAAATCATTGTGACAAGGCTTCGGAGGCAATTTCTTAATTCGATGGGACAACAGTTGCCGACTGAGTCTCTGTACCACATGCATTGCTGAACGCAACTTATAAAAGGGATACTACATCTACAAGGTGTTTATAAATAATTGCGTTTACATGTTCAGTACTATTCTTAGTTGAAACTGAGAAATATTGGTTTTAGAACAAGGAGTCGATGTCACTCAAACGCAGAACCCTAAGGATATTAATACAAACAGTGTTATCTTTATCTTCGCAGATTCACACTGTGAAAGAAATGACTGCCATAAAAACGCCAAGTGCCGTCCAACCAAACATTCCTACAAATGCGTTTGTAAGCCCGGTTACCAAGGCAACGGAAAAAAGTGCAAAGGTATGAAGAAACCTTTTCTGTCTCTAATGTCGCAAAAGAAAGGTACACATGAGGAATGATATGGCGGAAACAGGAACGTTTTAACTTACCATCATAGCATATATTAAATGTGTGCTAGCCCGCCATCTTGTCAAGGTTGGGTTGTTATTAAAACACGTGTTACGTAGACTTTTTCGTTTGTCTCGCCACGCAGTCACTTTCGTGTGGATTGTGGGGTTTACCTCAGTGTAAAAACCTGTGAAGTTTTCCTTTTTTTCACTATTATTTTCCTAATTTCTATTGTTTTGTCTCCTTTGCTTTCTTTGTTTTACGTCAGTCGTGAACGAAACAGGTTTTTAAACCGAGGATGAGCCAGATTGTGACGCTTCACCTGCCCACTGCTGCTCTTCTTCAAACGATACGGTCGACTGGTTACAGTAGAACAGTAGCCTAATATCTACAGTAGTAATTTTCAGAGCTGGCTAGAGACCTCTCTTTAAGCCGGTCCAGAATTCTTTTAGGTTCAATGCCATTCCAGATTTACAGCATTTTTTCTGATATCTCTTACCAGTCTCCCATGGCTCAGTGGTAGAGCGTCCGAATTAGTGACAAGAGGGTCGTAGGTTCAACTTCTATTAGGAAAACTCGGATTTCCATTTTTCCAAGTTTCCCAGTGACGTGCGAAAAAACGAGGAAAGGGGTGTTCGAGCCCAAAAGCGCCAAAACACCAGGGGCTTTTTTCTTTCCCACAGAAGAATTATAAATTATAAATCCGACATAAATCAAAATCCATCAAAATCAGTCCAATCAAAATCAAAATCCAAAAAATCAGATAAAATCGGACAAAATGAAAGTCCAACAAAACCCAAGAACTTCCAACAAAATCATGCTTAATAACACAGAGCAAAATCAGATCAAAATCAAAATCACCCTGAAAACCATCCAAACCTTAATCTCGACCAATTACCGTAGAATATCTAAGGATGGCATATAAACATTCCACCACTCAGCACAACCTAGCATTTCTTAGCAAAAACTAGCAAATTTTCAACAAATTGCAGGAAAAATACCAACAGATTATCAGTAAATAGCCCAAGAATAGTCAAGATTTGATCGAAAGTAATGATTCACCCTTAATTTTCATTAGTGCATCAGCCACTAGAAACATATAACAAGTTAATTTACTGAATCCTGTCGTATTTCTACGTATGGTAAGTCGGACGCCATCATATGTATCAGTTAAGGACCAGCCCAACCCATAGATATGATTATCGAAGTGTGATCTCAGATCAATCCATAGAGCGAATTTATCTTGGTAAAAATCACTTTCACTCAAATTACCGGTATCCCACCGCTGTTTAATACTACGCCAGAAATCAGTTGGCACCATACCGCTTGAATATAATCGGTTTGGAATTCCTTCGATGTCAACAACAACCGAAGTAATATCTGGATTCAAAAACGTTTCCTAATCTCTCATACCATTACAACTTTCATCCACAAAAAGACACAATATTCCAGTTGCTGATCTTCTTGGAACATTAATGTGCTTGTAGATCATACCATCCTTCTGTTTATCAATAATGGAAGTTTCCACTAGATGGATATTTTCGTAGAAATATCCTTTACCAACTGCATACGAATTTTTTGCTTCTCGCGCCAGATAATCGCAAGTAATACATCTGTATTCTAATTCGATATTGGTTAATTGATAATTCGGTGTTTTCACAGCATGGGTATAATAAACAATGTCGTTCACTGACGCTAGTGTCATTTCAAATTTCAACGTGTCCCTCAGTCCTCTAGGGTAAAATGCTCCACCGTCAGTTGGAATTGGATGCTTTAGGGGAATGCAATATTTTTACTTGCGCTTCCCAGCGGGAGCCCAAGTTTAAAAATGCCCTTCGTTTTTTTGTTGTTTTCTGTCTTGAGTCACAAATCGCCGTCTGGGCCCTAATACGCATGCGGGCATCTCAAATCATTATACAGGTCACGGACTTCCTGCGAAATTTTCGAGTACTCCTGGGAATTCAACAGCCAAAAAAATTACAGGTTTGATTGTGAATTTGTACTGAAAAACTATTCTAATTGACCGATTCCTTCTATTCTGAACAGTTTTTGCGAAATGTTTGAAAAACATGCCCCGCCCGGGTCAATAAATTCGCTTCGAAATGGTCTTGTAGTTTCTTCAAATCGCTTGCGCGTCTCTCGTCTCGCATTTAGAATTATACGCGTTTTTTTCTTAGACGTAAACAAAGATTTTTCTGAATAAATTTTTCATTTAGGAAAGCATTTTGTCTGTTATCTGTGTTATTCTTTCGATTTCTATTGACAAAACGTGACAACTGCATAATATTGCCGATTTTACGGTCAGAACCTTTATTAGTTTCTAAAATTTATTACTTAACTTAATCAATCAGTGTAAAACGCAGACTACAGACCGGGCGTAAAAGACGGACAGAGGGTAAAATTTAGACCAGGAATAAACACTGCTTACAACATACTTGCTTGTACTATGCTGGAGCTGTAAAAAAATCGACAAAAGACAACTGAGATTTCATCATGTCAACGTTGTGGCGTTTACAGTTCTGCTGGATATGCCAGGAAAGAAGCCCAAGTTCACGCACATATGCGTCTTGTATTTTATGGATCGCGGACAGTAGAGGATCCTTTGATTTGGTGGTATCCTTATCACCTGCATTAGTCCGGGGTCTTCGGATGTTTTCAGGTGATATACCCTGTCTCAGCCTATCTTTCCGTTCTTGGGCGGTTAAGAAAAGATCATTGTAGGTCATTAATAAGTCATACCGCTGAATATCCTGAAGCAGTTCTCCGCCAAAACTAACTCTCATTCTGTTTAGTTAATTCCTACCGATATTATTCACTACGGTATTATTAGCATCTCCTGTAACTGTTAAATTGAAGATCAGGAATACACTATGTGGTACAATAACTATATCCTCATATAACTCAGGGATCTTCATTTCCAAGGTTTCACCCGGATTCGCTGTGGATGGATTCATTGTAATTCTATGGAGATTAGACTCTGCTTTTAAACCATATGGTACTCTAGAGTATCTATTGGGTCCCAAGTGTTCACTAACTGCTGCAGTCATATAAAATTTGATACACTCATCAATTTAAATTATGTTCTATGACGCGTTTAAGTTGTACCAACAACATGTTGGTTGGATTAATGAATGATTAAGACAGTAGCGGTGGTGGAATGTTTATATGCCATCCCTAGATATTCTACGGTAATTGGTCGAAACTATGGGTTGGATGGTTTTCAGGGGACGGGCCGATCGATTTTGATTTTGATCTGATTTTGCTCTGTGTTATTAAGCACAATTTTGTTGGAAGTTGTTGGGTTTTGTTGGACTTTCATTTTGTTGGATTTTGATCTGATTTTTTGTATTTTGATCGGACTGATTTTCATGGATTTTGGTTGATTTTGATTTATGTCGGTTGTTGCGGATTTTCTTCATAATTCTTATGCGGGAAGTTTCTAGCTCCAGTCTTGAAAGCCCCTGGTGTTTTGGCGCTTTTGGACTCGAACACTCCTTTCCCCGTTTTTTGCGGTTTTCAAATCTAAAGATGGTCGACCCTGCATGACCTTGTGCAAATGGCGAAGCATAAACTGAATGTTGGGAATTCAAGTTCCTCAGATCATTGGCAATTCTGAGGTTAGGGACTGTTCGTTATTTATGACTAGGGGGTCGGTGACTTTTTAACCAACTAAGGCAGATTTAAAATGCACCTCTCCCCGAAAGAGCGTGTATCCAGGAGGTGACCAAAGAATCGCCGCCCTGTTAGCTTAGTTGGTAGAGCTCCGGCCTGTCGAGCCGGAGGCCGTGAGTTCAAATCTCGGCCGGACCAACACTCAGGGTCTTAAAATAACTGAGGAGAATGTGCTGCCTTTGTTATGACATCTGTACGGTGGCTCACAAGTGCCATGCAAGAATTGTGATTTTTTTTATCGTTTTAGTACGGTGGCTCACAAGTGCCATGCAAAAATTGTGATTTTTTTTATCGTTTTAGTACGGTGGCTCACAAGTGCTATGCAAAAATTGTGATTTTTTTTATCGTTTGTGACTTTTTTAGCGACTTTTTAGCGACTTTTTTAGCGATTTTTTTAGCGACTTTTTAGCGACTTTTTTAGCGACATTTTATCGGGCTCAAGTTGCACATATGAGTGACTGGTAAGTTGAAAATTTGCGTGTGTGGTTGAAACAGGAAGAACCGATCATGTCGATTTTCTTTATATTCAGCGTCATTTTTATTGCCGAAAACAAAAGATAATGACAGGCCTACACGGACTCTACTCGTGAGTTGTGGTAGCGATGCATTTGAGCCTTCAGTCAAATCTTCGCTCTAACGAGCGTACCTTTAAGGGGTTTGCCTCTCTATAATCGGAGGCTTTGTGTAGATGCTTTTCAGCAATGGCTGGTTTTGTATTACAACCCAGTTTTCCATTAAAATTTTCTTTAGGCAACGCACTGCTGGGTGATATGTCGTGACAAATGGCAAAACTCTCGTTTGAGTCTTTTTTCTTTGTTGGAGTGCCAACCTTCTGTCTTCGAAGCAGACTCTTGTTAGGGACCTCTCAATGAAGTTATTAGGGTATCCTCGCGTTTTGAGGCGTAGTTTGAAGTTTGAGAGGCACTCTTTAAAAAAGTCACTAAAAATGAACAATCCATTGACATGAGTATCATTGTGCGGGCTGTTGAAGAAGAACTCAGAGGAAGTGGCAGTATCACAGGGTGTTCAACTGCGCCTAATACAGGCGCCAATGCAACTAAATTCTTCACTTTGGCGACCAAATCCTGAAAGTTAGTCGCCAAATTGGCCACTAGAATTTCTAATCACATCTTACCTAGAGATCTAGTGATCGATGAAGATTTGTAAAGATAAATCTACAGCTAAGTTCCTCATTAAACTCATTTCCAAAACGCAGCACATGTACGAAGGTAAATCCAGAAGACGCCATCTTGTATTTACGTAACCTTTTATGTTGTATATGAACCATTCTAGTGTCCTCTTTGTAGCACTTGCAAATTGCGGGCTCATTTTTCATCGCGTTTGACAAAATGTCGACCATGTGAGCTCGTAAACATAATGGCCACCAACTGTTTGGAATTAGCTACCACTTTAAAATATTTAGGAGCCAAGTGGCTACCGAAAAAAGATGTTTATTTTACGCCCTGTATCATCGGTTCAGAGCAAATGCATCAAAGATAAACAACGGACCATCAGTTGATTGTTACCAGAAACATCGTACGTCAGGTACTTAAAATACTTGATCCATGTCAGTGCATTGTTCTCGCCTTGTGCAAGCTCGATTTTTAAGAATTCTCTTTAGCTGCCTGAGACTGAGCCGAATTCCATGGACATTAAGAAGGAAACTAAGAATTTGTGAGGCGATAAATCCAAGTGTAAAGTAACTCGCAATTGCATCGTTACGGTTAACCGCTCGATTTACTGGTAAGTACTCGGGCATGACAGCTTCCACGGAAGAACTTAGAATAAAAATGACGCTGAATATCAAGAAAATCAACATGATCGGCTCTTCCTGTTTTAACCACGCGCGCAGTTTTCAACTCATGCACACTTGTGCAACTTGAGCCCGCTAAAAAGTCGCTAAAAATATCGCTAAAAAAGTCGCTAAAACGATAAAAAAAATCACAATTTTTGCATGGCACTTGTGAGCCACCGTACATCTGCAAATATACAAATTCATTGTTATTATCATTATCCAAAAATTATCCCACCAGTTTATGCCACTGGCCTAAAACAAAGCTCAGTTTAATATATCTGCAAAACGGAAACAAAAGGGTTGAAACAACGGATTCTAAAAGTTTACCCCTCTCAATTCTGTTATATTTAAAAAAACACCCCCCATTTCCCAAGGTTTTGAAACTTTTACTCCCCACCACTCTAAACACCGGCCCCCCTAGCCATAAATAACGAGCAGTCCTTTAGTTCTGTGTTATGTTAAAGTGTAACTATTGTTTTCAAACCCTAAAACAATCATGAGCTTCATTTATAAATTCAATTGTAAAGTTTTGCTGAATTGATCCCTGGTGGAATAAACCACCAAAATGTAAATTAAAATCGATTGCAATTCTTTGTTCACCTCCTGTACTACAGAGCTCGATATCTGCTCAGCAAAAAATGGTGGATGCCAACACCGCTGTCACAATGAGGGAGGTCGGTTTTGGTGCAGCTGTAACGAAGGATACAAACTGCATCCTAACATGAGGGACTGCATAGGTAATACCTGATACTTAACTCGTAACTTGGAATGTTTCGCTTATGACTATTTCGGTCAAACGCTTCATGTAGGTGTAATGCCTCCATCTCCTTGATTGTTCTCTGCTGCTTGCTAACCTGTTTTTTTGTGTAAGAACTATATTAATATCGACTGTTTTCAAATCATACAGAAAGAGACGCAGAACAGGTTAACTGTCCCATGCGATTTTGTCCACGATTGAGACTGGACTTTTTAGTTAGTTTAAGACTAGGTTTACACCACGGGAGATTTTTCTGGATTCGTGAATGTTTCCGGACTCATTAATTTTAGAGTATTCGGATTCGTAGGCATCTACACTGAAAGGGTATTCGGATTCCTGACCGTATCCATCACCAATCCGGAACAATTTCCCCCAGTGTAAACCAAGTCTAAGGGGCTGAGGTTGGGTCTGCTTTAAGACTGAAACAATCCAGGGGATGAACACGCCTTTGTAGTATGCACATTTTGTAGTACTGTCTATGCTTCCCTTCACAGCTAAGAATGAGGTGGGTCCCATTAGTAAGAGAATCCGTGTCCGAGTGACTCAAGGTTTATCTTGTAAATTCAAGAAAATCAAAGATCAATTCCTTGAGCGGCTAAGACTGAAGTTAATGAGTCAAGAAGTATGCAACTTCCCTTGCACAATTTACAAACCTTCCCTGCGTTGTCGGGCAAAGAAGAACGAAAAACTCGTGTTCGCAAACTTCGAGATTAAACTGGATCCGCGTGACATTTACGCCTCGAAGTTCTGCAACGCGACTTGTACTCGTTGCCAGATGGAGGAACGACTGGAGAAATTTATCACCGTGTTACGCACCATGACTGACACTGAAAGATTGAACGTGTCACTCAGTGGACAAGTCATCACCTTCAAAGAAAAATCACTGCGGGTCTCACGGGAAACTGATTACTGCACAGAAAAACCAAGGCGAAAAGTCAAACGATTAGGTGAGATGAAATACGTTTTCTCACCAACATCAATAGTAATGACCCTTTTTGAACTGTGCAATGTGTACTTTTGCTGTGCTAAGTAAAATTTGAGTTAAATTTCACGAAAATGACGCACTCAGTTTTGGTTTCTTACGAAAGGTTTTCCTCAAAACGCCTTTTGTGAAATTATATTCAAAAAGAGTTAATTTTCCTGTATCTCTCATAGCTATTTCCTCGTTCTTATAACTTCCGGTATAATGTTGTAATGTTTTCCCATAGCAGCCCGGTGTCGCCCAGGACAGTATTTTGATATTTTCTTACGCAAGTGCGCCAACTGCTCTCGAGGATCATATCAACCTAACAAATCTGAGACATTCTGTTTCCGTTGCCCTGCCAACAAGACCACATTGATGTCTGGTGCGCAAGATATCTCAGATTGCCAAGGTATAATGCCTCAGTGTTAGATTTCAGTCTCATATAAAGGTGCACACGGGTCCATTGGAGCTGCATGACTGGAGCTCACGTGTGGCATAAAACCTCTGGGAGTATTGGGCTGACGCACCACATTCTATGTTCAAAGACGACAATCTTGGCCACAACGTCTGGAACAGTTTTCACGATTTCCATTGAAGCATCAGTATCAATGATTCCCCCCCCCTCCCCCTGAACAACGCTGATCACCACTGAGAAGTAAAACACACGTGCAACATACTGAAAACTTTCTGACAGGTTAACTGTCCACGATTGTAGATAATGAAAAACACCTCTTCACCAGCTTCAAGCAATAAAACAGACAGTCGACTATTTTCACTCCTCCCTTGATGGGATGGTGGTTTATCGTAGAGTTACTCTCAGTTTTATACCACCGGTACCAATTTTCACAACTGGGTGGGGAGAGACGTTTTTTGTCACCTGCGCTTGCTCAAACTACACAAGTAACTGTGCCTTCACTTATAATGCAGTTTAGAAGTGTTAAGTCTTCAGGCAGTTAGTACCAATTTTTTTCTTACTCAATTTGTTTCTTCTCATTTTTTTCCCACGCATTTTTCTCCCTTGTAGAAACAAAATGTGGCGGGAACTTGACCTCAATGAGCGGCGTCATCACATCTCCAAATTACCCTGACCCTTACCCCCACGGTATCGAGTGCGTATGGCATATTCACTGTCCCAAGGACAGAGGCCTTCTGATGCTCATACCCAAGATATCAATACCGCTGACTATGGATTGTTCAGACCATCTCATTATGCGCGAGAATAGAAGTCTTCACTCGAGATACACATACTACGCATGCGAATCGTACGAAAATCCCGTGGCGTTTATCTCACGGAGTAAGAATCTCTACATTAAATTTAAGTCCAAGAGCAGCAATGATATTGTGGAGGGCTTCAAAATATTCTTCGTCACTTTCGAAGGTATGTTGTGTTTTTCAGGGTGCAATGCAAGATTTATTTTTCACCAAACTTACGTTGGATCGGTGTAAAATACCAAATAAAATGAGGTATTTTTCACTGTAGTCTACCATACAACCCATTGATGAATCGAGAAACCAAAACTACCAGATTGCAAATTTTCTCGAAGCCGCTACGGCACAAAGGCAAAATATTCTTAGAGATTTTGGGCATAAAACGCGAGCCCCAACAATGTTAAAATTCTACAGTTTTGAAGAAAAATGAAAACAAAATGAAAAAAGCCTATCGGAAGCAGCACAGTCGTGTCTTGCCTGAAGCCCAGGTTTTATGAAGCCCTATCAGTCAGACAGGTGACCAATGTATAAAGTCTCTTACAAAATCAATACGTTGTCCATGAAACAGATGATCGAAACGAAGAAAATCATCTACTCAAGATTACCGAGTTGATTCACTATCGTATTCCCCAAACAAACATTTAATAGGGTGTGTACAGCACCCACTAAGGAGAATAACAGCTCATATCTTGGAATTACAGGTTTTGTAGGCTATTTTTCTCTTCAACAGAAAAGTACAGAGAGCTGGTGAGATCAATAGTGGAGGATGGGGCTCTTTATGCAAACGACAGCCTCCGAACAATATTGAAGGTAAAATAACAACCATAATATTTTTGTAGGAAACTTAAGAGCACAAATTCTTACTTCTAAAGAACGTTTGTTTTACCATTCAGCGTGTTGATAGCTTTATTTCTGTCGATCAAACCATGCAGTGTGACCATTGTTTGCACTACTGTACAGTACTTTACTGTGGTACTGTTTGTTTTACTATACAGTGTGGTTCTAACTTTTTCATCTGCGGATCAAACCATGCAGTCTGACCATTCTTTTTAAAGCTACTGAACAGTACTGTACTGTGGTACTGTTTGTTTTACTATACAGTGTGGCTTTAACTTTTTTGATAGTTGGATGAAACCGGATAGTGTGGCATTCGTTGAAAAGAGGCACAAACTTACTTTTACAAGGGGTAGAAAGAGACCTCTATTACGAAAGCTCTTTTAAAACAGTCTAATCCATTTACCACGGATGACTTACCAGTTGATCTTTGCATGCCACGTTACGCTCAGCTGTATGTATTATCGTCATTCTACAGGACGAAAATCTTATCACACAAATTCTTGACATCATGGTTCACCCTCAGAAGTTTTTCCAAGTAGAGCGAAGCGCCAAAAACAAAATTCCGGAATTTTACGCCTTCGTAGAGAGCAAAGTCGAAGAACGTATTGGTTTCCCGCCTTACAGCCGAAGGTGAACGAGGGCGACACGAAGAGCTGGGAAGAGTAATTATACTATGTCATAAGCCAATCAGATTATAGATACTCCATCAGTCCCAAGGGAGGCAAGACACGTGTAGAATACAGTAGAAGAGAAGACAGTGGCCCGGTCAAAATCTCGCAGAGGAAGCTAGCAACAAATGTTGGTAAATTTTACAGTCATAGGAAAACCTTGCGTTTTGATATCATCTGCAAGTCAGGGAAATTTAGCAATATAGGAAACATTGATCAAAACAGTCAAAATTAACGCGTTAAGTCTACAGAACTTCTGATTGTTTCACGAAGTAGTCTAAAATAATCTGGCTCGCAATGCCATAGGTGTTGGATCAATGTCAGTATCTGGGCAACTGGGCACCTACCCCTCCCCTAACCCAACAACTTATAATAAGTTAAAAAGTTAGCGTTAATGTTGGGTTAGGGGAGGGGTAGGTGAACAGTTGCCTAGACATTGATCCAAATACACAGAAAAAGTTAGCCGAGAATATCAGCTTCGTGGTTTGCAGTTGCTGTATAATACTGCATTGACCTTTTGTGTTATGAGTCACGAAAATATTTTTTTCTAGATTAAAAACGTTAAACGGACATAAGTTAGGTTCTTTATACTCTTTTTGCGTAATCAGTGGACTAAAAATGCTTGATTCGATATTTAGGAAATAAGAAATATTCCTTAAATAATAAAAATATCAGTTAAAATAAAGAAAAATCGATAATATTGGGGTCACTGCATGTGTACAATTGTAATTATACAAAACCAATATTATAAAAATAAAGAAAGCAATTTTGTGGACAAACGAGTTTGTGAACGACATTAACACGCGCTGGCTGGTAATGAATCATAAAGTTATTGTTTTATATTCTGCGTGGTTGACAAGAGTTGTCCGATTCCATTTTTAAGCTCCTCCCAGAGTGGGGCAGAGGGGTGGGGGGGGGGGGGGGAAGTACATATCCCCATGTTCCCCGTAATCTTTCTGCATTTGTTTTCATGTTCCCCATTAAGAAAATCACTTGTTCCCTTATTTTTGTTCCTTTTTTCTCTGCAATTCAATCAGAGGTTCCCTAGTTCCCTGAGGATAATTCGAAAATATCCACTGTTCCTTTAAAATAAATGCGTCTGTTCCTTTGCTCCCTAATACTCCTGGGAAGGGCCATTATTGATGTTTTACTTTCAGGCAACAATATGCCATAGTACTGGTATCAAGTCGGATCCAGTCACTATGGCGAGTTGATTCATTTCTGTATGGTTTGGTTCTCGGGTACAAAGTCATCGTATTCCGACACTTTAACGTAGCCATACGATTGGTTCATCAAATCTTCCTCCTCCTTCCGATAGGTTTCCTCTGCGTAGTTTGACCACACAACAGACATGAGTCCGAGAACTATGGCAGCTCCCCCGATATATTCCAAAGTGTGCAAAATCTCCCCTAAAACGAAATATGACAAAATGGCGCAAAACAAGACCTGTAAAGGCCAGGTCGCTGTGACCAGGGAGGCTGAGATCTGCATGTTGCACCACGAAATCAACAAGTAACACAGTCCTGAAGCTATAAAGATGGCGTAAAGTATGGGATAGATTTCTTCCTTGGGAAAATAAGTGAATTTCTCGGGTTTATTGACGTAGTAAAGCGATGCCAATGCCATGAAAATGGTACCAAAGAGATAACTCCATGCTGTCACTGTCACGGGTTTTGTCTTCCAAGGAGAATCTTCTTTGTTAAAAATGAATCTTTTCTGAAAGAGAACGTACATTGCCATACATAAAGTATTCCCGAGTAAAAAAATATATCCAAGGAACTTGCTGCTGTTTGTTTTTTCATCTTTTGACCCAGAGTCACTGTGTTTTTCTGCTGTCATTATTACTGCACCGGTAGCAGCTAGAACGATTCCTATGCACTTCGCCCAACCTCGTATGGTGCAGAAATCTGGAAAAGGCTCTATTCGTACTAAGATGGCCAGAAGAGCAGTCCATACTGGGATAGCAGGCTGGAAAATGGAAGCGATGTTGGCATTTGTGTAGTAAATGCCAAGAAGATAGAGAAGTTGGTTTCCAAACATTCCAGTTAGACCAAGTAAAATAAAAAGCGGAAGCTCTCTGGGGAAGGGAGAGAAAGATTTGTTACTGTACGTACTGTGGCAGCCAGGTTTAGTCAGTTGGGAACCAACCTTATGAGCAGTGCGTTCCAGAAGTCACCGAGGTTGATAGGCGAGAAGCCCAGTAAAAATGCTTTCATGGTTCATTTTACATTTTTAGTATTGAATACAAATATTACAGATTTGAAAACGAAATCTTTGAAAGAAGTGGTGGAAAAGTCTAACAAAACTAAGGTAAATGAAAATTGCATGACGAGATCAATTACTTCCTTGTCTATCACTTGTGGGAATTTCCATCCTATTAATATAATGCTGTTTTTTTTTCTCTGCTCAGCCCATTAAAAACAGTAAATGGTTTGAACGCTGGAGTCTCAGTGGTTGTGTGTAGAACTACCAGCGAACTAGAGAACTACATCCATTTTGATATCACAGGTGATTCCTGCAATTTGATTGGCTCATAGCAGTGTGATTTCCATTATAAATATAACTACCTGCAGGCGCGGATCTAGAATAAATGGTGACCGATTACACAAACGAGCTCCGAAGGCGCAAGTTTCTAGGAGGGTCGGGGGGGGGACATGCTCACCCGGGAAATGTTTTGGATTTAACTCCCTTAACCCTTTCACTCCCAAGAGTGACTTTACAGATTTTACTCTGTCTAACGCCAGACGATTTTACTCGTCAAATGGAGACCCCTTGGGAGTGAAAGGGTTAAAAACTATCTCCCTTAACCCTTTCACTCCCAAGAGTGACTTTACAGATTTTACTCTGTCTAACGCCAGACGATTTTACTCGTCAAATGGAGACCCCTTGGGAGTGAAAGGGTTAAAAACTATCTCCCTTAACCCTTTCACTCCCAAGAGTGACTTTACAGATTTTACTCTGTCTAACGCCAGAAGATTTTACTCTGTCTAACGCCAGACGATTTTACTCGTCAAATGGAGACCCCTTGGGAGTGAAAGGGTTAAGTCCCGTTTCCTAGGTCTCTGAGTCATTCAGACAGAGTATTGGTGAGTACCATTCTCCTCACATTTCAACTTGCAAAGTTTTTCTTTTTATTGAAAATATATTATTCAGTCATAATGGAAAATCTGACCGATTCCCGTGAAACGGTGGAAACAGGTGTGGATCCACGCCTGACTTTTCAATTTATTAGTTAACATACGTTTCCTGTAATGTGCAACTTTTCTTTGTATTCCAGTGGTGGCCAAGCTGTTTGTGGTACGAGTCGAACGCTCAGTGCAGTTAACTTACCAACGAGTTTGACTAATGGTCGTGGGTCGTGGGTAATAGTTAATAATAATAATAATAATAATAATAATAATAATAATAATAATAATTAATATTTATAATAAATGGTCAAAAGTTCATATTTAATAAAACTGTAATTAAGCTAATATTCGAAAATAACTTATGAAATGAATTAAAATATCCTGTTACATTATTTTTAAGGTGCTCTTATACCCTTAAGTCAGGAGCCCATGACAATATGGGAGATGGAGGCTCCAGGTCATGGGCTCCTGCTAAAGTAGGATGATACTGATGAAAAAGATGGAACGACTTTGCAAATTTGCCCCTAGAAGATTCAGTGTAAAATTCAAAGAATGTACACAGTGGTAGAACTTTTTTACGTAGTAACGGCCATAGTAACGGTTGTTTACTGTCAGAAAATGACTGAAAATGTAGATGAATTTTAAAATATATTAATGATACTCTTAAGTACTCAAGTATTCAAAATGTAAAGGCAAAAAGGTCTATTTTTGATCGAGGTAGCACTTCAAGCATTTTTAATACAGTATGTGAAAGTGATTTTGTATTTCTAATCATATGCTAATAAAGACTTATCATTATTATTATTATTATTATTATTATTATTATTATTATTATCATTATTATTGCTATTAGTATTACTAACTATTAACGACACCCACACCCACGACTTGTACCCACATCCACGACCCACGACCATTGGTCAAACTCGTTACCAACGTGCAAAATTAAATTATGAAATATAGCTAAGGTATTCTTGGAGGTTACTATTTGCTTCCTAAGCATAACTGTGAATGCCGATAACGCGATACTCCTCTTTAGAACTGGGAGGATGATACCGGGGTACACTCCGCCGATATGAAATTTCAACGGGTACCTGTTGTTAACATAGCTGAGCAAAGAGACCGTGGTATACAGTCACCTAAGTTAATGGCCGGGAAGCTCAGTAAAAATGCTTGGCTGATTCAATTTACGTCTTTTGATATTGAACAAAAATATTACAGATTCGAAAACGAAATCTTTGAAAGAATTGGTGGCAAAGTCTAACAAAACTAAGGGAAATGAAAATCCAGCATTCTCGTCTACAGACATACTTTCAATATGCTATGTGGACCATCATAGCTTCCACGAGATCAAACGATCACAGATGGGGAAAAATTAAAAATATTTTTAAGTCATGATTCTCGCATCAATCGAATGTCTATCACCGTGAATGGAATCTAACTTCACCTTAAATAAATCCAAGAGCTAATCCAAAGCGGAAGACTAATTTATAAGAGCTGTATGTGTCACCACTTCAAATCAGTTGATATCAGTGAAAGCGAAAAAATTAAGGAAGCAATTCGCTATTGGTTTTGGTTGGGTGTGGTATAGTATGGAAATGGCTACATGTAGCAAGTTGAAAAATTTAGGCAAAATTTTTGAGGATTTGTGGGTCTCACAAATTCATTAGCAGTTACGCTAGCGGACAAAGATATCACTTTTTTTTTCATAAGGCAAATACTATTTGACGATTGACCACAGCGAGTGATAGACATTTTTTTAAGACTGTAGTGTTTTTTACTAAGAAACTCACGTCTATAGTAAAATAATCTTACCTCGGCAATGGTAGTTTTACGCTCTTCTCTGATATGAGGGCCGCCAACAGAAGCACTGGAAAGCAACCTCCATCTCGGATCAAACTGAACACGAGAGGGTCCGCTTTGTTGTTCTTGGCAAATTTCGATACAATGACTCCATATGCCCCAAAACCAAGCTGAACGACGACAAGGGCAAGCCACACAGTCCACACAGCCGCCATCTTTGTTATTGGGTAATGATGAAAAAAAAGCACTTCCTGTAAGAAACTGCTGGTCATGTGATCAACAACACTTCCGTCACGAAACACACTCCGAGTATCGGTAACGGATTTTTGAAGTGGGCTTCATCTTTTTCTAATTTTCATTTTTCAAAAATAGACTATCTTTAGGAACTTTCGTGCTCAAGTGAAAGACTTGGCTGTTTTCTGAGCTGTCTACTTGCAGATAACATATTTTGTACATTTTGACTAAACTTTGGGATGAAATATTTTATCCATTTTTCTGGTGACAACAGTTGTCCTTTAAAAGTAACTAAATCTAACAAGAGACAGGCCTCTAAAATAGACAAGTTTTAATCAATTTACAGCAAGGATGAGGAAAGAAAAGGAAAAAAAAATTTCTTTAAAGAGCATGCATAAACATTTTTTGTGTTTTAAACACACTCAGAGTCACTAGCATCGCTCTAAGAAAAGATGTTCTCTGAACTGACATTTATTCTAGTTAACACAGTCACAGAGCATTCATTCCAATCAGTTGGTCATTTGGGTCATGATACCAGGGTCTGGAAGGGGGTCTTGATCCCGCATTCCCGCTTTCACGAGAATCCCGCATCCCGCACTTTTTGTTAACTTTATTGACTCTATCAATCAAACAAGCTCTTTGGTTTGGTTTGATTAGTGTTCACCTGGCTGATTCGCTTTCACTGCTGGTACGTTTATTTGGGTCGTGAAGATTTCCCGAATTCCCGATAGACAGGCAAAAAATCACGTACTCCGTGCAAAAAGTTCGGGGAATCCCGCTTCCCGAAGAGCAGTCAATTCCCGAATCCCGTCAATACATTTTGCGTTCTCCCGAATCCCAAACAATATTTTGATGAAATCCCCGATCCCGGGAATACCCTTCCAGACCCTGTTATACGTCCAACAGGTAGAATACTCTTCAAAAGGCAAGACCAAATTACAATCTACTTTGAAAAATTCACATACATATATAGTACTCAAAATTATTAAGTATCTCTTAAGAAAATAATTATTTGTTCAAAATATGATAATTTTGATTTTAAAAGGTTTTTAACGGTACGTTTATCCAGCCAACAGGAATTTCTTGGGCTCTGATTATGTTAAGGCTGATTAAAGTTCTTTATTGAAGCTGGGGCCAACGACCCGTTTCTCGAAAGTCCTGTTCCGGGACTGGCCCGAAGCTTCATTTTTAAGTCGGCGTCCGCATCAAAATTAAAGATTGCGTAATCTTTGACGAGCAAATCAGCCCAAGGAAACCGTTAACTTAGAATGACCTGGCTTTAAATTAAGAAACTACGAATTTACAATTCCCGTTGTAAATATTTCGACTATGAAATAGCTCTCCGAGACCAGGACCTTTCGAGAAACGGAGGCCAGGCGTCCATTGGCACTCTATTCAAACTGACGCACGAGAAATAGGCGAGATTGGCCTCCAGACCTCGCATGCCTGGAATTGCAATTCAAGTCCACCGTATTGAAAATTTCTTTGGAAGTTTCGAATTCTTTAGTGAAGCTTTAGTTATCCACATCTCGTCCTCCGTTGAAGAAGAGAAAACGAAATACGATTCTGGGGGAAGGCAAAAATAGACAAAATAGAATCAGGGTTCGTTTCTTGTATCTGTGAGACAAAAATATTTAACCCAGCCATTTTTCTGATAATCTCGCCATCCCGCACTTTTTTCCTTGGGAATCCCAATCCCGTTGTATTTTCAAAGACGTTTTTGCGTTAATTAGTAATTTGTTATATAATAATTAACGCAATAGGACTCAAAGACCTCATATGGTCTGATACTAACGTGGGGTAAGCGATAATGGAAACGTTTAACAAGTCCTGACAGGGTACAGAGACGTTGTATTCATTACTTGACACGCACGAAAAGGTCCATTTCCGCCAGCTTCCTGTTTTTACGCAGGAATTGAAGTCCCGTATTCCGCTCTGTTTCTCATCCCAACCCTATAAAAACACGAGATCCCGCTCCCACTCGCTACTGAAATTCCCGCTTCCCGCTTCCCGCCCCTTTTTTCGGCTTAAATCCCGAACATCACCACGAAAAAAGGCCAAATCCCGCATCCCGTCAAACCTATTGGGGACCTTCATTACGTCATTCGTGACGCTGAGTGAAATCTTTTAGGTAGTTTTGTCATGTTGGAATGAGGAGTTTTCGAAGCTCGTCCGCTTCTTTCTCCAGATCTTTCTGTTGTCTCCAGAGCACGCACTGAATAATCTTTAATCTCTCTATGGCCGGGCTGAAGCCTGGTTCAAGTTGTATAGCAAACAAGTAATGCTGGATTGCTTCAGGAATTTTATTCTGAGAGAAAAATTGATAGGAAAAAATAATAAATATAGCACATTCTACAACATTCTAAAAAAAATAATAATAATAACAACAACTACAAAAAAAAAAGAAAACATTCTAAACTCCGTACACGACGATGTCACTGTTATTATTGACATTGTGGCTTGGTTACCTGGGCTCCAAAGACGTTACCAAGAATAAAATGTCCGAGAGCAAGGCTAGGAGAAATCTGCAGAAAAAATAAACTGATTAGATCTACGGCAAAATACAAGTACAAAGAAACAAGAAAAAAAAAGATAAAAAAGAGACAAGGAACGCTATCACGATTCTATTATCTCTCCGTAGTAAAGCAAACACTTGAAAAGTCTTGAAGGGTCTTTTCATAAAAAAATTTGCAGAGTATAATTTGGCAACGCTGTACGCGTTTGCTGATGGCGTTTGATGGTGAGCATGGAAATGGGGTTTTGAACTTTCAAGTCTTTACTCCACTTTTTTAAAGTAACTAAAGGTCATGAAGGTTTCTGCTTTCTTCAGGGATTCCTCTGATTCGTTTCTTTGACTTTCTTTCGTTTAGTATGAGCACAGTTAAAATGTTCTGAAACCAACAAAGCTATTCAGCGTTTTCCTACCTCCAAAGCCTTTTTGATTACCACCACCGTGTCTTCTAAGCGACCTTCCCGTAACAGAATACTGGCAAGACTGACCTGCGCCACATCCTACAACAAACAAACAACGAGTTAATGTGTAACTCTAAAAACATAACTAATCAAGGTGCCATTGTCTACATTGTATGACTCATACAAGGTTTGATTCTGAGAGTTGAAGGATTGATTGTGAGAGTGAAAGCATAGGACCAATTGTGCGACCAAAGCTTAAACTGTGGAAAAGAAAGGCTTTAATTAAGTTATGAACCCCATTGTGTGACTCAAGGTTATGTAACCCAAGATTGTTAAGTTTGACTCTGTGACTGAGAAGGTTACATATCCATACCACCATATAAGGCAAGGCTTGTCTCCAGGTTAGACTCCTTTGAAGCTGTTGTCTGACTCATCACGCAACGCCTCTCGCCACACTGACACTGGTGTCATGCAACCCTTCTCCCCACACTGACACACACGGATGGAGGAGAAGCCTTGCGTGACGAGCCAGACAACGACTGCGAAAGAGACTATCTCTCTCTAGGAGAAAAAGGATTAAACCAAGATAGCGTTGACCTACCCTTGAACTGGGTGGAGAAAAGTAAAGAGCTTGTCGTAAACACTTTATGGCTTCAGTGGTATCTCCTAGCACCCTCCAATACAGAGAGGCTATATTTAATAAAATCCATGATGAAGAGTTCTGCAAGAAAGATTTAACGAGTCGCGTAAACACTCTATTAAGCCACGCGAGTGGTTTATGTATTTGGGTTACCTTTGGAGGCTGGCTTGTCAGAAAGGAGCGGCTTATTAATGTAGCTAAATGTAGTATGATAGGATTACCATATTTTGAAGACTTTAAACTGTTGTAGATTCGAGAGATTTCTAGTGCTAGCAGGCTACCCACAGTCTTGAAAAACTTGTGATTTCACGTTCGTCATTCTCCAAATCAATGGTGCAATAACGTCACAAGCTGAACTGCTTGGACGGAAATAAGTAAAGGTAATCATACGGTTTCGAGTTCAATTTGGAATTAATTTGCACGAGTGAGTTTTTCAAAAAGCTGAAATTGCACGAGCCGCTTCGGCGAGTGCAATTTCAGCTTTTTGAAAAACTCACAAGTACAAATTAATTCCAAATTGAACGAGAAAAGCCGTATGATTACTTATTAATAATATAAACATGAAAAAATTTGCCTGGAAGAAGTACCGGAAGATCTCATTGCGGACAGGAAGTAAGCATTTGACGCGGATTTGATACTTTATTTACTGATTGGCTGATGAAGATCAACTGAAAACGCTACGAACTCAAAGCGATTCGTTTAAAAATAAAGAATATCATAATCCAGAAAATCGATGTGTAATTTGCACTGGTGTTACACTTTTTGCACTGGTGTTACACTTGAACTGCACTGCTCTCAGCCAATCAGAATCGAGTAATTTTTTCATGTATATTATTAATCATAGAACTTTAATTTCACAAGATGAGATTTTTAGTTCAGGGGGTGGGGGTGGCTTAATAAACTCTTTCTAGAGAGGATTTACGGTAGTGCAATTTACAGTGAAAGTTGGGAAGTACCCTAATGAAAATCTTTCTTAAAAGTTTTATACTACATTTCTAATTTCTAAGGATGGGCCGATATCGATACCAAATATTCGATACCGGCGATAACGACGTAAGATCGAAATGTATCGATACTGGCGAAAAGAATCGATGTTTTCGATACTGCACTTACAACCGCTGAAAAAGAGGCGAAAAGACTCTGGGCTCGAGATTGGATAGTCGTGTGCAGTGGACCGTGCAGTTACCGCAGTATACGAAACGTGACCTGTGAGCAATGGAAGAGTGAACTGATCGGCTGTGCCGAGTCCTCAATCCGCTTTCCTTATTTTTTTTTTGAACGTACATCGGCATGCCTGTTCGTAGAAAATATGTCAGACGTTAAAGGTCACTTGTGATTACAGACCGCTAATCGCCGTAACAGTGTCAGATCAAGCAGATTTAATATGTGACTTTAACACAATGACGTCATAGTAGCGATATTGAAGAAAAAGGTCAATATCGCACTCGGTATCGTATCGATTTGAAAAAGTGGTATCGACCCATCCTTAGCAACTTCCCATTATTTATAGGGTGCGCTCTGCTGTAGGAGCACAGGTGAGTCCAAAAATTGGGTCAGAAAATGCTAAAGCTCCCGACCACTTGACCAGTTTAACTTCTTGGCCCGGAAGGGTCCATCCTAAGGATGTGCCGTTAGTGTCCAGCGTATACGGTCCCCTCACCAGACGATCACAGGGCAACCTACCTCTGGACTAGGAACGAGCGGTGAAATCGAATCAACAAGAAGAGTCCGATAATTAAGCCTATCCAAAAGATGTAGCCATTATGGTGTATGTATCGCAAATGTCATTTTAAGAATAAAACAGCAAAGTGCGCAAGAAAGTCTTAAACCATTAGAAATCAGAGAATTTGCTGTTTCCACGGAGGAAGTGCTGCAGCTAATCGATTGGATGAGATGTTCTGTACTGCGCATGCGTAGTCACACACAAAGAAGACCAACTTGAGCGAGGAACCAAGAAATCATCAATTGAATTGTGAATATGATGTTTATCGGCTACTTGAGCCAGGGAACGTCTGATACACTATTCGTATTCTTCTGTGGAAGTTTGCTTGTCCAGGCCCAGAAAGTTATTTGTTAACATGATGTTAATCAGGATTTACTTACATATTTTGTTTACTGCCGACATGTTTAGAGTTCATTCTCATTCTGCTACGCACAGAATTTCTATGCGGATGAGGCTTGTGTCACTTGGACTGATAAACGAGGAAGTTGATTGAGGGTTTCGACTACTTACTAATCACTACCAAGAGAAAATGAGGAAAGAGAACATAACCCCGTCTGATATGATAAGGGGACAAAATCTATTTTTAGTGCGGAATCTATTGATATCTCGTTCCATGGCTGCGCGGTTCCCACATGGCGCATTGAAATTACAACCAAGTGATGAGAAGGACATCAGCCATTGGTCAGTTAAAATACTTTCCAGATCTAAAAATAGATTCTGTCCCCTTATCATAGTAAGAGAACGTAGTGTGGAAGATACGTTCTCTTACCTCATTTTCTCTTAATTCTGTCCTCTTATCATAGTAAGAGAACCCAGTATGGAAGATACGTTCTCTTACCTCATTTTCTCTTAATTCTGTCCTCTTATCATAGTAAGAGAACCCAGTATGGAAGATACGTTCTCTTACCTCATTTTCTCTTAATTCTGTCCCCTTATCATAGTAAGAGAACCCAGTATGGAAGATACGTTCTCTTACCTCATTTTCTCTTAATTCTGTCCTCTTATCATAGTAAGAGAACCCAGTATGGAAGATACGTTCTCTTACCTCATTTTCTCTTAATTCTGTCCCCTTATCATAGTAAGAGAACCCAGTATGGAAGATACGTTCTCTTACCTCATTTTCTCTTAATTCTGTCCTCTTATCATAGTAAGAGAACCCAGTATGGAAGATACGTTCTCTTACCTCATTTTCTCTTAATTCTGTCCCCTTATCATAGTAAGAGAACCCAGTATGGAAGATACGTTCTCTTACCTCATTTTCTCTTAATTCTGTCCTCTTATCATAGTAAGAGAACCCAGTATGGAAGATACGTTCTCTTACCTCATTTTCTCTTAATTCTGTCCCCTTATCATAGTAAGAGAACCCAGTATGGAAGATACGTTCTCTTACCTCATTTTCTCTTAATTCTGTCCTCTTATCATAGTAAGAGAACCCAGTATGGAAGATACGTTCTCTTACCTCATTTTCTCTTAATTCTGTCCCCTTATCATAGTAAGAGAACCCAGTATGGAAGATACGTTCTCTTGCCTCATTTTCTCTTAATTCTGTCCTCTTATCATAGTAAGAGAACCCAGTATGGAAGATACGTTCTCTTACCTCATTTTCTCTTAATTCTGTCCTCTTATCATAGTAAGAGAACCCAGTATGGAAGATACGTTCTCTTACCTCATTTTCTCTTAATTCTGTCCCCTTATCATAGTAAGAGAACCCAGTATGGAAGATACGTTATCTTACCTCATTTTCTCTTAATTCTGTCCTCTTATCATAGTAAGAGAACCCAGTATGGAAGATACGTTCTCTTACCTCATTTTCTCTTAATTCTGTCCTCTTATCATAGTAAGAGAACCCAGTATGGAAGATACGTTCTCTTACCTCATTTTCTCTTAATTCTGTCCTCTTATCATAGTAAGAGAACCCAGTATGGAAGATACGTTATCTTACTTCATTTTCTGTTGTGACTACTTTATCTACTGTGCGTCTAGTCCAAGTGAAGGGGTGTACCGGCATGGAAAAATACAAAAGACCCGTTGACACAGGAAAACAATGATGAGGTTCATCAGCGACCGTCAGCTCTGCTAAATAACATGATGCTCGTTTCCTTATTTCCTATCAGGTAATCAGACAATAGTTTCCGCTACGCCAAGGAACAACCGAGAAAGGAAATATCGAATCTCCAAGATTTTTCTGGACATGTACCTTTTTCATAGAGTTGTATATCCGTGTTCCCAATTCGTCAACACTGGACTGCTTTATTCTTCCTATGGTCAAAAGAGTCTGCGAAAGGTGGAAAACAAGAGATCATGCAATCAACATATACGCGTATAACAATAACATCAAGAAATAACAATTACATTAACGATAATAATAACAACATAACAATAACAAAAACATTAACGATAACAATAACAACATAACAATAACAAAAACATTAACGATAACAATAACATAATAACATTAAGGATAACAATAACATTAAGGATAACAATAACATTATAACAATAACACTAACGATAACAAACAATAACAAACCTGGGTAAGGCCTGCCTCCACTACTTGCTCTAGTTTAGCTGCATTTACTACACCCTTCAACAACCGAAAATATAAAAATGTTAATAACTATCCGAATTTAGCTTTAAACTTTTCTTAGATACGTGAAAATTTATCAGGAGTAAAATGTAACACTAATCACAAATTACAAAAGTAAAACCGACTTGAAAACATAATATTAACGAAACCTGTTTTTCATCATTGCCGCGTCTCTTATTTACAAAGCTAACATGTAATAAACCTTTAACCTGATGAAGTGATTTTGACTCCCTAAGGTTCCGGGGCAGGCTATTCCACAGGGTTGTACCACTTCAAGCATAACTTTTTTTATTTCATGTAACTAATTTGCGAAATGAAACAACCAGTCGCTTGACGGTGTCCCGAAAGGAATGGCGGGCTTCATTTCAAATTACAATATTTCACAATACTATCAAGCGAATAACTCTTATCACATGACTGGCCTGGTTACCTGAAGCTGGTCAAACGTATGCTGATTGTTCTTTATCTTTGCGGTGCAGCGAGGTCTTCTGGGAAGGTCATCCACGTCGCTCAGGAAATCAATATGAACTCGCACACTAGGCAAACAAGCAAACAACCACAAACAGAACAAATCAATAATAACAAACAAAATAGCTGATTGTAAACAAAATTTATTACCAACCACGACAAGAACAAATCAATAATAACAAACAAAAAAATAACTGACTGTAAACAAAATATATTACCAATAACAAACAGAACAAAATTGAACGAATAAAGGACTTCATAACATCTTGATAATCAAAAAGTGAATTCCACGTAACAGGTAAACTCTGCTGAAGCACGCGCTGATTCGAAATCAAATAAGTAACTTTTTGAAAGCTTAATTTCTGGGTCAAAGATATTTTTTGGGAAGCGACATTGAACATCAAACAACCCTTGAAACATCTAATTCTGAAGAGGAGAACTAAAAATAAAACGGACAGTGATGGTGCTTGTTAATAATGTTACAAATCGAATCGAAGGATTAATGCAAGTTTAAACATCTAGTATCACACAGAAAAGTGCTTATACTTACTCTATATTTTTTGTTTCCAGAGATAACCAAGCACTGAACAGTTTATTTCGCGCAATAAGAACTTCTACGCCTTTTATATTACCGCATTCTTCTTCATTTACATCCTGTACAGGACCAGCAGTGTTGACGTTCGCGAAGCTTGTTTCAAATGCACTGCACCCAAAGCTAGATTTATTATCGCATCTCTTGGTTTTCTTTTCTTCTTGTCTTGCTGTGAAGCTTTTTTCGTCGGGTGATCTGATTGGTTTAACTGCCGCCTTACTTCCCTTGGATCTTTTCGTCTCATTTCCTCGTGCTATACTATCTAACTTGCCTTCTACCACTTGTTTTGCAGGTAAATCTGTGGCAGCCACAGTCTGTTTTCCGTGCACCAAAGACTGAGACACTAATATGCTCGCTTTTGTGCCTGATCCATGAACCGCTGTGGGCGAAATTTCCGCAGAGGTCAAGTGTGGCATAACTGTACTGTCCTCGCACAGCGTTTCTGTAGCTATATTGTTCTTAGTTTGCTTGGTTGACAGGACTTCACTGATTGTCGTTTCTGGAGGCCTATCATTACTCTTAGCTAAGTTGCTTGACAAGCCGGTGGGAAACTCGCTTGTCGCACTCTTTGAGGTTTCTCCCGGAATGGGAACATTTCTATTTCCAGGAGGACCTTGCACAGGTTCTCCACTTCCCATCTGATTTAAACACTCATTCATGATCACCTCTCCCTTCCGTTTTTTTCTCCCATAAGTCTGACAATTCTTCTGTTGTATTTGTGATCCTTTGCTCTCGAATGGCGGCAAATGTTTAGGACCTAAAGAAACGTCACTCATTGGTTGCTCGATCTGCTCTGCACGGGATATTTCCCGCGCATTTTTTGATCCTGCTCCCTGCTCCAGACCGTTCTGGTTCATGAGG
>OX453275.1:1055000-1207500 GCA_949710005.1 Ricordea florida
CAGCTTACACTGTAACCCAAGACTTTACTAGTCTGACTTCTGTTTCTGCGATTTAGTTATGAACCAAAAGTTATTATAGAAACCTCTTGAAACATACCTTTTTGTAACTGCACCTGTACAGTGCATTTCAAATTACAGCTTAGAGTTTTATAGCTGAACTATTTCCCATTACTACCACTTATAAAAATACTCGTTTAATAAAGGACCTTGCGCAAAGTGCAAAAAAAAAACTCAAAAGAAAAATATTTATTAAATAGATCTATGATGTTGTAGAAAGCCAAAAAGATAATGTTGCTACAATGTACCTTTTGGAGTGCAAGTTTAATTCGGCTTCCTAGTGCATCAACATCTTTGAAATATGGCAGGTTCTCAACCAATCTAGGCTCTGTGACAGTGTAGTCCACTTCATGACGTGCACTGACACCCAATAAGTGATCATAACTATACATGCTAAATGGTAACTCTCCAGTACAGAAGGGACGCCCAGGCCTCTTAGGGAGTGATTGACACATATCAACATGATCAGCCACACTGGAAAACAGATGTTAAAGAAAAGACATTGACTGTGATTTAGTAGAAACCAACTCAAATTCTATCACAAGTCCTATAATCTGGTTCACTAAACAAAGAAAAAAATTAATATACCACCTGCTTGGAATATTTAAATAGCTATATCCTGTGTAACTCAGTCAATATATTATTTCAAAACAATTGCAGAAAAATGAACAACCTTCCTCAGTGGTATCACCAGTTTGGGTGAGACTTTCTTTTCACTACAAACCCAAACAAATTCTTGCATGTTCAGCTTTTAGAGCTGGATTTCATTGAATTTCTCAATAATGTTGTAGCTTGTTTTCAAGAAACCTTGTAAATTGGCAATGTTCACCTGACATAAGAATAAACAACTTGAGGATATCAATTTTTTCCAAAAAGAAATTAGAAGATCGAAGATATTAGCCTCTACAGGCTACTTTGAAATTTGTTTTAAATAAAGTTCATGTATGTATGTATGTATGTACGTACGAACGTACATACGTACGTACGTATGTATGTATGTATGTAGAACTAAACATTCTGAATCTATTTTCAAATGAAGTATTATGATCATTTTTATTTACTTGATTCCTTTTTTCTCAAAAGAGGAAACTGTGTCAAGTTGGGGATCAAACTCAGCCACAGGAGTTCCAGCTTCAACACAGTCGAGGTCTGTGCTGTAAAATGACAGTCTCATCTCTTGTCTCTCCTTCTCTCTTGCTTCAATGACTTTTCTTTTCTCCTGTAAATATTCCTCTCTCAATTTCCTCATTTTGTCAAATGTGTCTTGCTGTCGTATAAACGTGACCAAGTCATAAGGCCTTTTAAGATTGAAGATGGAATCCACCTAAAAGTTTAAATGCTGTTCTTAAATCTCTGCACTGGGAACACGATGAATGTACCAGTTCTTCTAACTTTCTTCTATCTTTCTATCACATCAGTACAGAATGGTAAAATTAAGTCATTTTAAAGTACAAAAGACTGCATGCATAATGTGCGGGAAAGTGCGGGATAATACGAGAATCAAGCCTTTAAAAACTGCCAAGAATTGAATAATTCTCTCTTTCATTGAATGTGGTTAAATGGAAAAATTTCTCCCCTCAGTAACATAAGGTCATAATTATAACTTCGCGTGATGATCGCATGACAACCACTCACGCGAAAACTGGCATAAGTGGTGGATACCAAACGGACTATTAAAGTGAAATTCTATTTCGCTAACCTATTCAGCTGGAATTGTAACCGTAAAGACAACCTATACAACAAATCAACCAGTGATGAAAATCGGATCTGCTTTGAAATTCCAGAAACCCATGGAACGTTTCAACGTAAATAATTTAATCATGTTTTTAATAATTTAAGATGACCAAATTAAAAATATTATACCTGTTGCTGAATTCTTCCATCCTCTGTGACAATCCAGTGAGTTGCTCCATCGCAGAATAGGTGAAGCCCAAATACAGATATAAAAATAACAGAAAATAACACAGAGCTCTCGTACATCCTGCCACCATCTTGCGCGGTTTATGTATGTCTCGACAGGCCCAGAATTCAGTTAAGTATTGAAATCGAGGCTAGTGATTAAATGTCACACAATGTCATTACTTGTCACGCAGTCCTCTTTAACTGCTCTCTTCAATAGGAGGCCATCGGCTCCTGCAGCACTTAAAACTATCCACAGGATTCTACGTGACTGATAACAAAATCCCTTTATTCTCCGAATATAAGAGAGGTATGTGAGAGAGGTATTCCCAAGAATATTTTTCACGGAGAACTGGCACAGAGGAAATTTCACTGCAGTGAAGGGGTCCATTTAATATTTGCAGACCCAACCCACCTTAGAAGGTTGTTCAGTTCCGAGAATGGTATTGAAGATGCATCTATCGAAACTCGAGATGAGATTTCCTATGCAAACATAGATATTAAAAGAGGCTTAATACAAAAAACAAACAAACAACAACAACAACAAAAAAAGAAAAAAGAAAAATAAACAACAACAACGATCACAACGACAATAGAACCCTATTGAGCCGAAGTGCGACATCTCTTTCCAAGTTCAATAATTATTTAGCCATAAACTACGGTTTAAATGGGTTGAAGGTATTGACAGGCCCGCAGGCACATAACCTGGAGCGTGGTGTGATAGTTCATACTTTTGCTCACTTGATTTGTTTGACTTTTACAGCTTGGTTTTAACCAGTATATCTCTTTTAAAGATTTACCCATCTTGTATGAGACAAGAGGAGGTTCGTTATTGATTTGTCTAAGCAAAGGTTGTGATTCCATTAGATTCCATTTGTCCATAAGGATCTTTTTTAAGTTGGGAACACATGGGTTGTACTGTGTTACAAAGGGTAGTATCATTTTGCGCGCTTTTGTTTCTTCTCTGAGGGCTGACTTCTGGTCAGAGAATTTCACTTCTGAGTAGGTTGTTTGGGTAGTCTCTAGCCCTTAGGAGGAATTAGTTCCGAGGAGTCTCAGGGTCTCTTCTTTGATATAGCCTTTTTTTATTCCCGTTGGGTGACAAGATTTGAATGTGTACTGAAAGGTCTCAGTTGGTTTAAAATAAGTGCGCGTATCAAGGATAAATTCCAAGTTTCTCAATCTTGCTCCTTTGTACATGTAAACGCGCGTGTCTAGGGAGTTCTGACGGCTGTGGCTAAGTTTTGCTTTGCCGTATGTGTTTCACCTTGTGGCATTTTCTGTCTACTGGTTCGTTTCGTCGGAACTCGGTCTCCTCATTGGTGTCTTTTTTTTCGTCCGTCTCCATTTCTTTGTCTGCTAGCGCGCGTTTGTCTGGGAGGAGGCCTTCATCGTCCAGGATACTTTGGGACTCGCTGTCGCTCATAATTCAGTATCCGTGTGAAAACTTAGTTTTTCTTTCAGCGTGTTTCGATCCTATGGCGGATCTTTTCAGTTGCTTCTATTCGGGGTAACCGAGGGAGCCGTGTTTCGTGTTTTCGTACCGATGTACAGGATCAAAAATACGTTTGTGTTGTGCTGATTGGTCAATTTCTCAAGACCATGAGTGTAAATGAATTTTGATCTTGTGTACATGTGTTTCTTGCAACGGTAATTCGTCTGATTTTTTCGTATGGGTTTCCAATTTTTGTATTCTCATATCCCTCAAAGAAATGTTGTGTTATACATTGGTGAATATAGTTGAAAAATTTCCTTGCGTTTCCTAAGTTGTAACTGGGTTATAGAGATTTTCCCACGCCAAAAATATTACGTATGAAATGGGTTGACGTTATTGGCAGGCCTGGCGCATATCCTGGAGCACGGTGTGATTGTTCAGACCTTTCCTTGGTTTGTTTCACTTTTATAGTTTTACAGCGAGTACCAAAGTGATTGGATTTTAATATTTGGGCTCCGGGCTCCCAAAGCAAAAAATCCAGGGCTCCGGGCACCTCCCCTTTGGGACCCTGCAAGGTAGAACTGGGTATAAACTATTCGTTGGAACCATCTCAAACGGTCCCCCCATCAAACGAAGAACGCGCGCTAAGCCTAAAGGCGGGCGATGTCCGCCTTCAGACGAAAACGTTAGCATGCGTTCTGCAGGTATGTTCTTTAGAAAACACCTAGATATATATCTTAATATGATTTTAAATTGTTGTTTAAGGGTTGATTTTGTTTTCTTTTTTGAACCTCATTCGTTAGTTGTCACTTGTAATTACGTAATCACTAGCACCTCTGTATCTTCCTTAAAGCTCGTTTTTTATTCAAAACTTGTAGTAACTGAAGAAGGTCTCTAACCGAAACGCTCTTATTAAATTTTTAACCTTTTTTATCGTCAGAAGTTGCTCGTCCTTTTTCCTTATTTAACTAAACTCTGCCCTGTAAAATAATTTGTATATATTAATGAATTTCTCCTTAACGTTTTAAGAAAATAACAGCCTCTTGTCCCAGAGAATATAAAGTTAACTTTCTTTTTATCTTTTGACTTCAAAATAGAATAATAGCGTAAGTTGCATGTTCAGCTCGTCTTTATCAACTAAATTGCATCGATGAATTCCTTCGTTTCCTTAGAACTTGACCGGTGGAGACATTTCGAGTCGAAACGAGACGATGTCGGTCTGACCCGGAGGGCTCCCTCTGAGGAGGTGGAATGGGCTCCAGATGTGCGGTAAAGTGTCGTAATAGTGGTGGTTCCCAGGTTATCCTGTAGCCATAGACATTGGTGCGGTTCTTATAGACATGCGCACAAACCTCAGCCACATACCTACGACACAAAAGAGGAACAGCGGAATATTAGGAAGCTAACGATTAATTAACAACTCCAGGTATGATTGTGCAGCGAACTGGTTTAAATCTATAACAGAAGTGATTCAAGCTTTGACTTGGAAACGAAAGGGTCAAAAGTTGGAAGGCCGCTCCAGGCCCCAACGATGGTTAAAAGTCAGAAAAAATGAAAACCTCGACGGGCAAAAGGATATAACGGGGAAATCCTGTTGTATGAATATAGTTTCGTGTAGATACAACCTTTATTTTTGGTTCTGATGGTTTGATGGATGTCCTCAAAAATTTGGTTGGCAAACGAGTAGACAAGATAAGTTATAACACCCTGAAATGTCTAAGTGCTGACTTTCAAGCGTTTTGGGTAGAGCCATAACAACTTGTTAATTGAAGTGAATTGAGTGAATGAAAAACGTTTGTTGATGAAGTGTTATTCATGTAATTCACTTCCATTCACACGTTGCTGTTGTTTCACCAGATATATAAACTACACAAAACCCATTATCCGGTCATTCGCTAAGACGAGGGGCTAACGCTCTAAACGGCAGCTTCTTTATTGCTTTACGGTAGTATAACTTATCTTATAAACTCGTTTTGTAACCGCATTGTATTTAAAATACTGAAGACGGTTTGTTTTGAGCCTGGAGAATTTGTGAAAGACGTCTTTTTCAGCACTGTCACAGGAAAACTCGGAAAAAAGTATAAATCCGAGTTTTCCCAATAAGAGTCGAACCTACGACCTTCGGATTATAATTACTCGTTCGGACGCTTATTGTTTGCGTTTCCATTCCCCATTGAAGCAACGCTGGTTCAGATTTGGAATTTGACTCTTTGACAAATCTTACGAAGGGGGAACATACAAGGCACTCACCTCATGTGGGACTCTGTGTAAGTGCGGCGCGGGATGGCCAAACGGAATAGTTCTTCATGTTCTTCGCCTTCATCCTCAAACACATTATCGTCAACTGCATTCTCATCTTCTGGTTTCTCTCCTCCGGAGCCAGCCCCCACACTGATTCCGTGAGTTCCTAACATGACCCCACCTACTTCAGCTCCACGTATTCCGCCCTCAATGTACAACGCACAACCCAGGGCCCAGGCTGGGAAGCGTTCTCTTGGAATATGAGGCAGCATTGCGCCTGCGTCAATGTAGACCGCGTGACCACCTGGAGGCGTTACTATCGGAATGCTGTTCTCCACAAGCAGATCAGCTAAAAACTTCACAAAACCAACTTGATACTTGAGATAATCTTCCTCAATTACTTCATTTAAGCCCACAGCAATTGCCTCCAGGTCACGTCCAGCCAGGCCACCGTACGTGGTGAAACCCTCAGTAATAAGTAGCTCTTTGCGGCACTTGGCGGCGAGTTCTTCATCATTCATGGCCAAGAAACCACCGATGTTGGCCAAGCCATCTTTCTTGGCGGACATGGTACAACCATCTCCATACGCAAAAATTTCCCGTGCAATTTCCCTGGGCGTACGATTTGCGTAACCTTCCTCTTTAATCTTGATGAACCAGGCGTTCTCTGCAAATCGACACGCGTCGAAGAAAAGCGGGATTCCAAAAGCCCGGCAGATTTTGGAAACCGCTTTGATGTTTTCCATGCTAACGGGCTCTCCACCAACCATGTTGTTGGTTATTGTGATCATTACAAGAGGAATTTTCGCCTTCTGGCTTAAAAGCAGTTCTTCAAGGTTTGTCACATTCATGTTGCCCTTAAAAGGAACATCTATGCTGGGTTCCATTGCTTCCGGTGTCAAAAAGTTCCTTGCCTTACCCCCCTGGGATTCAATATTAGCCATGGTAGTTGCAAAATGGGCGTTGTTGGGAACTATATCCCCCTCAGACACTGTGCATCGAAAGAGGATACGCTCAGCTGCACGCCCCTGGTGCGTGGGAATAACGTGACGGTAACCGAAAATGTCTTTGACAACGGTTTCAAACTTCCGGTAGCTGGGAGATCCTGCGTAAGACTCGTCTCCAAGCATGACTGCTGCCCATTGTTCAGAGCTCATCGCCCCGGTCCCCGAGTCGGTCAGCAGATCTATCATGATTTTTTCGGAGTCCAGAAGATATAAATTGTGATTGGCTTGTTTGAGGAACTTGATTCGTTCGTCTCTCGTGGTTAGCTTCAGTCTCTCAACAGATTTGATTCTGAAAGGCTCGAAGAACGTGGTGAAATTGTGTTCTTGCATGGCTGAACGCGGGAACAGAGACTTCCGTTACTCTGTAAAAGAGTAAAGAAGACAGTACAGTATTACTGTTTCACTCCGTGACGAAATCATACCATCTACTAAACGAGTTTGAAACTACTATAAACTAAGCACGGAAATGGGGTGTTGGAAGCAGCCATGATCTCTCTTTATCCTGAATCTCTACAGTTATGGACCACTGCTACCATGTTGATAGCGTGATGCTCTCGATGAAGTAATTACTTTATTCCGAAATGTCAAAGTCCTAAGTAACAACTTGATATGCTAATCCACAGCGGTACATTGCAAATGCACGTGCAATAGGCTACTATGCTAATTTACTGTGCATTACATGTGCACGTGCAACAAATCTCATGTGATCCTTTGATGCAGTTCAAGGGCGGATCCAGGGGAGGTGAAATGGGTGAATTTTCACCCCCCCCCTTTTTCTGCACCCCCTTCTTTCTTTTTTTTCTTATCCCTCAAATATTGAAATAATATTTTATTTCTCTGATTTCTCTGATTGAGGTGGAGAATGTGCATAAGCGATGACCGGTTCTACCAATCAATTTATTCATTTTGAGCCCACGAACACACTGTCCAGCATATAATCCAAAAACGCCTCGTTTCCTTACAAAAATTCACCCCCATTTCAAAATCCTGGATCCGCGCCTGCAGTCTGATGACTCGATAGAATTCCAATCAAACTTCAAATTACAGATGCAGGTAAGTCTCGTTTAATTTTTTAAATTTTCAATAAGTTTCCGGCTATCCTAAATTAACGTGTAGCGTGACACGATTTTGTTCAACAAGAAAAATTCTAGTTCTAAGTACCATGCTACGATCTCATTCCCACGTTTGCCCTACAAAAAAAAAACAGTACATACCTCTTATTAATCGAGTTCGAGGTCCGTACTGTAAAATACGGACCGAGTTTTTTCCCGTCGATTTATGGCCCGCGCGCTACGCGCTTGGGCCATAAATCGACGGGAAAAAACGAGGATCCGTATTTTACAGTACGGACCGAGAAAACGAGGTTAATAAGATATTTATTATATCTCTGGAGTCATTTTGGCGACCAAAACAAACTTAAACGGGCCATACAGTGAAGTACGGCCCGCTAAATTGACCAATCACAGCGCGCGTACTAACTGAGAGATATAATAATACTAAATACATCAAAGAAAGTGTAAGACACGGGATTTCTCTTTCCACGCATTTTTCTTGATCTCATTCTACGAATTTAAGGCGTTTATACGTGGATTTAAGGGAAGTTGAAATCGTTCCATATACGAAAATTACGCAATGAACCTTGCAAATATATTCAGGAATACTGCTTTATTTGTTGCAGACAAATTGTTTACGACAATATATGACTACTTATCATCGACAGTTATGATTCACAACACTTCTGTGTGTATACAAGTATAATTTGAATAAGATTTACGTATAATCCTATACTTCATTATGCATGCTGTACCTGAATTGTTTATGGTAATGCACGTGCAACCACTTCTTGTTTTCAAAGAAAGAGACAGTACTGCTACAGCATATATGATGAAATGATGAAGTATGTGGTGATATGGAAAATCTAGCCGTATAATTTAAGGTATGAGTATTTTGCAAAGGGTCAAACTATGATTTGTAGTCTCCTGTTAAAATGCTCGTCTATGCATAAGACTAAATGCCGCGTCGATCTAAGCAATTATTTATTCAATGGAATGCAAATAATCAAAGTAATCCTTAGCACCATTACATGCTCAATTATTTCGATCACGTCGGCGGGACCACAGTTAAGATTTGTCAAACCGATATAAAACTCGAGCAAACTTTACATTCGCATGGTATTTCGAAGAGCAGAACGAACATTTTCATTTTCTTACCTCTGAGCGGGAGATCAGGTCTGGAAAACGTTGATATTGTTGGTATTTTCCCTTCCTTTCTCTGTATCGCGCTGTTTCATTGATAGCACTGGGTGATATTCGATTTTGTCTCAACAAAGCGAGCGCTGTGATTGATTCATTCTTGGTCACGTGTCCCCGACCAAACTTAACTGTGTCCCGACCGCGATACCATTGCGCAGTTGTTGCCCGCGCGCCAGTTGTACCGTCTTTGTTTATTTTTGCTATATTTTGTTTAAGGGAAAGTCTAAATATACTAGGTATATCTATCGATAGAGTGCCAACGAGCAAAAAAATGCGTGTTTTGCAGTTGAGAGTTTCTTAGGTCCCCTCCCAATGAAAGGATCATTTAGTTGAAAAGGTGTCATGAATGTATCAAGGTTGCAAAGACTTGGTTCTCATATTCCTGTTGCTTTACAAAGCGCTATATAAAAGTTTGAAATGTCACGAAGTATCTTTTTGAAAGAATAAAATCAGCTTTGCAGAGGGAGGTATCAGTAAGAAACATTGGTTTTTTGAAAATCTGAACCATTTATTGACTAATGTATAATACATTTGAATGTCAATTTTTAACGTGTTACATCACGTTTTTTAAAACACATATTGGGTGCTGGAGACTCTGCTCGCAGGGTAGTCCTATATATGAAGTAAAGCGATTGTTGCAGGAAGGTGGGGAGACAACGTTTTTGGTTGTTATAAAATGGTGGTTGCCATAAAGATAGGAAAGTTTTCTTTTTTAGGGATAAGGACAGTTATTCCCTTGTTCCACATAAAGAATGGGGTCATATTTACTTACATCTTTCTGAACAGAAACATACTAAAGCATTTGTCTGCTTAATAATTCATGTAACACAACTAATAACTTGAACGTGTAAATGGCTGATAATTATTGTAAAATCGCAACCAAAAAGAACATTGTAATTATATTATTAATTTTGGTCCACAATGAGATGAAAGAATATAAAGAACGAAACTGAACGTTTTGATCAAATGATCCTTTGTAAAGTTTGTAGTAAGAAGACTATCCAGAGCAGTTTAACCTGTAATTAGTGAAGATGATGATATTTTTGTGATTACTTTTCTGTTCATATTGTATGTGAGCTCGATGTCTGTTATATCTATTAGCAGTTCCTCAATGGTATCAGAGTCACTTAGTAGGGAGATAGTTGGGTGGGTGGCAAATAGGGACTCCAGAACATCTGTAAATGCTGTTAACCACACATCTTTGTCATCCAAATGTACAAGTAGTTGCACAGATGCATCTCGCTTGCACTCTGCTTGCCTCTGTCGTACTCCACAGTTTTTACATTTGACTGATTTCTGTTGGGACATTTCGTTAATTTTTCGTTTGCATGCCTGGCAGGTAATATAAATACTTAGTTTGTTTATCATCTTAAATCTCTGTACTTTTGCTTCTTTCTCAGGATTTTGGAGTAATGCAGGGCCATTTAGAGTTTTCAGCTGCTGATCGGCCTCTTGAAAAGTTGTTGCACGTGTTGTTCCTAAATGGGTGATTCCTTGGAAGTGTTTTACAGTAAGGTTCTCAATCACATATGTGGTGCCACTTTTGATCTTGTTAATAAGTGGATCCCATACATGAATAGTTGCAGTTCCAGTTTCATCTTCTAGAACACAATCCTCCTTCACTGATGTCATCTCCTTTGATGTTTTCAGTTGAACTGGTTTAGGCTTTTCATTTCCCAGTGAAATTGAAGCAGTGACGTTCACTTTCTGATTGACTTGAAGTGTGGGGAGCTCTTCAAGTGTAATCTTTTTGGCAGGCTGAGCTGAGGGTACAGTCTTTTGAGATTGACGGATGGGTTGATAGTCAAAATCAATGTCAAAGGTTGGTGCAACCCTAACCATTGATTGTTTATTGAATATGATTTGATTATTGTCATTTGCTTTAGTGTTTTGAAGGGTTACGGGTGTTTTTGATGCCTCATGTTCTTGTAATGTGGAGTGGCTTGCAATATTAAATCCCACAACTCTTCTCAACTTGGATGGGCTGGTTTGGAGGTCAAAATCGAACCACTGATTTTGATTTCGTGAGCGTTTAATGGGGCTTAAATTCTGAATGTAGCCACGGTGATTATCTAAGAAAGGGGAAATAAAAATTAAAATGCGAAATGTTAATGTTGAACAAGTTAATACAATTTTCCATCTTTATGAAACCAAATATGGTCAGAGAAACCCTAAGTAGACTTAAGTGTGAAGATTATGAAGGGCTGTTTCGGGTAATGAATTGAATGAAATGTAACAATTCCGTTTTTTTTTTAGTACTCAATTCTGCAGTAACTGTCGTGTCAACTTCCCATAGCCTCTGCACTGAAGAAAACAGGAATATGCTTCCCGTTTTATTAAGTTTGGGGTTAAAACCTTAAAATAATTATTTAGAACTACAGCCACATATACTTACCTGAGTTTGTGTTGTCTGACATGACTTAATTGGTTGAAGATCTGAAAACAACATACCAAAATTATCTGTAAACTATATATACACTGTAGGAAAAGGATTTTTAACTATTGAGGTTTTATTTTTTAGCACAAAGCATTTGCTGTTCTCAAAAAAAAAAGATGAAACGTGAAAGGTTTGCCCACATTATTTGCCACCAGTTACTACAGGGACAGGAGATCAAAATCTTTTTATTTTGATCTCTAACTAAAGACACATTCTGTGAAGGGTGTATTACTATTTTTAATTGTTTTAAAATAGTATCTAAATGTACAAAAAAGTATTCTAAGATATTGTAAAATGTGACTTAAGTGTTTCATTAGCTAACAAATCAAGACACTTTTCTTCTTCTAATCGGAACTTAAAATTAGTCAACTTTTTCACAGCTTGCAATCTTTCTAGTGTCACTGGTTCAATAACGAGATCTTGAATTTTCTTCACCCTACTTAAAGCAACATATGTAATTCCAAGAGTTCTCTCTGATGACCCTAAATCAATCCAAGCTTTACTGAGAGTTAGACCTTGACATTTATGAATATTGTCATTGCCCAGGCTAATGTTAATGGCAATTGCTGTCTTTCATATCTTTGTCCCAAGCTACTAGAAACTTGGGTAATGGGACAAATTGGAACACAACGTTGAAACGTAGAAGAAACTGAAGGTCCTTTATATTCCTCATCAAACTGAACCAGTACACATATAGGAAGACATGGAGGTTGCTGACCCTCGGCATAAACAAATTCAAGTACTGTCCCTATTGATCCATTGCAAAGACCAACACCAGTCCAGAGATTCATAGTTAACATGACTTTGGCACCTTTTGACAAGTAAATAACAGGCTTGAGGCCCCCCATGTCATCAGCACTAAGAGTTTGTGCACCAAGAGAGTGACGTGCCTTAATCATGGCTATCGGTTGATTCAAACTTTTAAGTTTACTCATGTTTAATTCTGCAACTTTTTCTTTGTGGTAACAAAGTCTTACTGAATGTTGTCTAAAATCGTTAATATTATTCACTTTATCTGGAGTTCGAAAAATTAATGACTCCCAGTCTGACATAGTGGAGTCGCCATAACGAGCTCGGGTTAATAATGCCCTAAAATTGGATTGCTCAATATGACTTCCTTGAACTCTCTGATTAACAGTCAATTTAACAACTTTCTTGAATTCATGATACAGCAGAAGACCTTGCATTTGTCTTTCTGTTTTTGGTAGAGAATGATAAAGTGGTTTATCACCTACAGGTGGTAACTGAGCTATGTCACCCACAAGAATAACAGAAATACCACCAAAAGTGGTGTCTGTCCGTCCAGTAGCCTGTCTACAACGACTATCAATCCATCCTAACAAACTCTGGCCAACAAAAGAGTATTCATCAATTATTAAGTACTGAACATTCTCGAGATTAGTTTGAAGCAGTTGCAAAGGTATCCCTTTTAAATCACAGTTTCTCTTTGTGCCAAGAGGTAATTTAAGCAATGAATGTAGGGTGACTCCATTAACATTGAATGCTTTTCCTGTGTAAGCTAAGACCCTACATTTTGTCTGAAGCAAATTCCTTAAGGAATCAATTACATAACTTTTTCCTGTTCCTGCAACGCCCATAATAAGAAGGTGTAAAGGATTTTGTTCACTGCTACTAAAATGATTGAAAACAATATCATAAGCTACTCGCTGCATTTCACTAAAAGTTGAAGTATCTACAATTCTTGTTGAGCATAAAGAGTGAGAACTACTTCTGTTTTTCTCTCTGTTTATCCACGAGGGCATTGCATTTATTTCCTCTGTTGTGAAATGTTGATATACCTCATGCCAATATGCCTGTTGTACAAGTGTGGATTGCTCATAAAAATCATTTGTTTGAATATTTAATTCTGCCATGAGCATCCACTCCTCTCTTTCATTGTCTGCATTGTTATCTTCTTCAAGAGAATCATTGTCTGAGAGTGTTACGTACATGTAGCTGTTTACAGCTTGCAGTTTGGTTTCCCAATCAGGGACTAAGGATTTTGCAGTATCTGTTGATAAGAATTGTTTCCAACATGCCGTGTATGTCTCATCAGATTGTTCAAGGTTATCCCAAGCATCATCTGGTGTACATTGCCAGGGTTTGTATTTAAGCAACTGATATTTACAAAATAAACCATACTCTTCATTTTTTGGATTGGATGAATAATTAGGGTAGGTTTTCACAATTACAGTTTTTCCTCTTTGGTGAAGTTTTGAACCTTTAAAAATAAATTTTGATGCAAACTGACAAAAATTGTACTCTAATAATTGTGGATCTACCTTGAGATAGTTATGACGTTCAGCATAGATATCAACTATTGAAGGAACAGTACAAATTTGGTGGTTTGCTCCAACTTGGACTCTTCTCGATCCATCAAGTGATGCATTGATAACCTCATTAGTTGCAGTTACAAATTTTATTGACAGTAAATGATGCATGACCTCTTGAATAGAGTAGTCTCTTTGACCAACAGTTTTCAGCATAACTTGCTTAAGGGCACCAGGAGTATCAGAAGTTTCATTCATTTTGTTAATAACATTGGTGAAAGAATTTTTGACTACAGAAGATGCTTTTTCAGCTTTTGATGTATACTTAACAAGATATTCCAGACAAGCATGATAATCTATAACAATTTGAATATCACAATTTGCTCTCCACCCTTGAAGCTGTAATCGCTGATGACGATTCAATCTAGAATCATTTCGTTTTGTGACAATGACAGCTTTATATTTTATGTCACCAGTTTTTGTGTTAATTGGTTCAAATTCAAGTCTTGTTTCAGCACAGTTGTCATAAGGAAAGTTGAATCTACAATGTAATCCAGATTTGTCATCTTGTTGAAGACAATATTTAGTACTACATGTAGTATGTCTCTCCACTGAATTTAACAAATGTACATAATCATCTGCCATTTCATTTGCTTTTAATGAAAGATATGATTTTTGACATGGGTGAATTTCTGGTTTTGACCATCCATCATCAGGAGAGCAAGGATTCCAGGTTGTCAACAAAAAGTCAACATATCTGCAAACAATTAACTCAGCTTCTTTGCCTTCATGTATTTCATTATCAATATTTAGAATCTGTTCTTTAGACAGCATATTTTTTTTTTCATATCTATATTTTGAAGCCAAGTATCCCTTAAGGGCCTTCTCTGTGAGGGAACATAATCCTGGGTCATTTTTCAACTTAGCAACTCCATGACAATGGATAGAACCCCTTTGGACAGCATATTCATACCTATACCAATGCCAGGAAGCCTGCAATGAATCCTTCAACCAATACTTAACAAAACGATCAGTTCTTTCAGAAAACAGCCAATCTAAGAGATGTGGGTTGTCCAAAACATGTTTTTGCCTATCGTCTGGAGTCAGTTTTTCATTGCTACTTTTCTTTAACAAGTTGTGAAATTCTGGCCAGTGATATTCTGCACATGATAAAGTAAAAAATATTGTGGGTGGTCCCTTTTGAGTTATTGTAGCCTTTAAGTCTTCTTTTGATTTATGCCAATAAGCACTGCTGCCAGTTATATTTTTGGCATAATGCATCAGCTTAGACATAAGTGAAGAATAGCTTTTAGAAGTAAGCATTTGTTTGAGTTGTTCTACAGTTAGCTGGGCCTCACCTGGATGTTGCTTAAGTAATATACTACCCTGACTAAGAAGTCTGTGCCTTTGGATCATATTGAATGCCCAGTAAGCAAATCGTGGATGACGCGCAAATCTGTACACCCATTCGCCATTGATGTTTTCAGCAAACTTTATCAAGTGCTTTACTTTATCACCTAGGGTTACATCTCGCATTGTGGCAGTATTGGTTGGATCTCCAATAGCATCAGGGAAGAGAGTGGGAAAAGCCATTGTTGCTAGTAGCTGAATTTTGAATTCACTTAACGGATTGGTTTCTCTACTAGGCCATGTAGCTTTGTACTGTTGTAAAAGTTTGTCTTTTATTAGCTGCTTTTGTGGCTTCAAAACTACAGGATTTAATAAAGTGCTGCTTATCTCTGTTTCACTATTGAATGGTATTTCATCAGTATCAAGTGGACCTCTATCTGGATCTATTTCATGCTCGCTGTCCAAAGCACAGTGCACTTTTTTTAAGTCACAGGGAATTCCTTCAATCGGAAGGGAAGATAAACAATTTAAGTCAATTTTAATGTTTTTGTAGACAGGATTGTGCTCAACTAACCAGTGCAAAGCCATACAAACTTTTTGTCTTCGAACAATTAAATCTTTGCTAGTGTTATCTTTGCCTTTCACCGTTATGACTATTATAGGAAGTTCTTTTGGATATCTTGGCAATGTGTCTGCAAGCTCTTGGATGTCTTGTGGGAAATTGATGCAGTGACCTTTATATGCTCTTTGTCCACCTGGTTTTGTGTAAACACTAATAACTGGAAAAGCACGTGCAATTAACATCTCTTCTATTTGGGTTAAACCTTGTAATTCTTTAGGAACAGGGGAAGGAATCATATTATTTTCAGCTGAAAACTTTTTAATGCTGTTTTTATCTCGTACACATCTTGAACAAATATATTGTGCTACCTTTTTGTGTTTTACTGACAATGGCCATGCCTCATGGCAAACTTGGCAATGCCAGATTTTGAAAATCATGGACTCATGAAACTTCTTCATATTTACTGCTGCCCATTCTTGATCATGTAGCTGTCTATACTTCATAGCATCAAATAGTGATAAATACTGATCATGACTTAATACAGGACAATGTTTTGGCCTTTTACTGGCCAACTTTGTTCCTGCTGTACATACAGTTTGATTGTCAACAATTTGCTTTTTACACATGGAGTCATTCAAGGATTTTTTCATTTTTTTCCTGTATTCCTTCATGTATTTGTTTTTCTTGGTCTTTTTTTTCAGTTTTTCGGTTTCATTTATGGATAATAGTTTTTCTTTCCATACTGCCTGCTGTAGTTGTTTTGTTTAGCTCTGTTTTTCAATTTGTCTATGTCATTTGTATAAGCTGGTTTTTTTTTTTCTATATTCCTTCATGTAACTTTTTTGTGCATCTAACTTAAGCCTCCTATCAGTTTCACTTACTTTTTTACATTTTATTTTTGCTCTGTAATTTCTCATTATCTCTGATAGTCTTCTTTTCTTCTCATTACACATATCTTGTTTAGTTTCATGCTCAGTTTGACATGGAGAGAAGTTAAATTTGGCAGATATGAAACACATTTCAGGCTCTTGAGGTTGCGTTACACTTTCCACAGTTTTATGGCATTTATCAGCTAAAAGAGATGTTTGGCAAGGCATGAGGTTTGTCTGTAAATCATTTGGAACTGTACATAAAGACTTTCCAAATATAGCAAAAAACCAACCATTGGGATAACTATTCAAAAGATCCTGAATTGAGGAAAAACGTCTGACTGAAACACACAAATCATCTATATATATCCATTCAATGTGATTATTTACAGCTATTGTGAAATGATGACTTATACAACGTACCACGCCTTTGAGTTCATAACCTTCACCTAATACATCCACAGAGAGGGGAAAGTATACTTGACTGATACAGTTCGATGAAAGTTCTACAAATAAGAATTTTGGAAGTGTAACAAAATGTTGCAGCACTGAAACAACCCCAGAATGCTGTTGACACAAATCACAGAAAAGTGCTCTGCTACTTGGAAGTACTGCATCACAAACACAATTTTCAAATAGGCTGTGACCCAAATTTTGGCAAGTAATATAAATAACGAATATACATGTATTTTTGACAATTTCATTGTTGCAGGAAGAACAAACCGACTGATTTTTCTGCTGTATGAGAAAAAGTGATTCCAACTGATGGTTCATAGTTCCAACTGTGTTTAATGTAAATATGTCACTAAATACAGCATGTGCAGACATTGAAGCAAATGAGTTGCAACGCTGTCTCAAATAGGACCAAACAGGTTCTCGAATAAGGCTCATATCTGTATCCACATTACAATTTTGTAAATGTAAACATGCTTCATATAAGGTTTCAAAAAACTCATTACGCTCAATATGTTGTAACGAATCTCTAAAAATAGCAAAAGCGAGTTCAAGAAAAGAGTCTACTGCACAAGAATACCTGCCTGGATGGGTCAAGCAATAATTCATAAAATGCCTTCGATTGTCATTCGTTTCCAGTGACAGTTGCCTGGCAGAGGTTGTCTTGTTGTTCTTAATGTTACCCTCTGTTATATTTCCATTTATAATATGTGCTTCTTTGTTGGTTATAATGTAAGGATTAAAGCTTCCATGCGAAGCGTGGGGAATTCTCCGATGTAAATATTTTCCCCTATAAATCGCAATATATGTAAGCTTTTCGTAAAGTCGAAAACAATATAAACTTGAGTAACTGGAAAACTTCATATTTCCCCCAATATTCACATTGTCATTATATAATATCAGCGAGAATAATACGTACAATGAACACAGCATAATGCCTGATAACTGTGTGAATTGAACCGTGATATAATTATAAACAGACTGACACGTTTTCTCCTTACACTACATTGACTCGATTTGAGTACACAATGATTCGATATGAGAATACGCTGATTCAAAGAGTATTGTCCGTCAGTTTACCCGGAAATTCGTATTTGATATTTTCTTTGTAAAGGCACGCTGGCCGGTTAAACGTTCAGTTCAATATGACCAAAGTCACGGGGAACACGCTGGTTCAAGAGTTCAATTCAGTGGCGAACACGCTGGTTCGATTTGGTCTCTTGACCAACTGTATTTACTCTGGGTTTGAGACGCTATGAAATTATTCACAGTTCAATAAACACAAAAGCGAATAAGGCAACCAAAAACAACTCACCTTCTCGAACAAAGGCTTGCGAAACCGATCAGAAGGCACGAAGGACCGAAAAGAAGCCAGCGAAGAAATCCTTGTGCGCCCGCTACCGCATTTTGATTGGTTGACAACAGTCACACCACTTGGTCACACCAAAATCTTATACGCCTTTTCATTAGTCCCAATAGTTCCGTCCTTGCAATTGGCTCAAGGGAAAGTCTCAGGGGAATCTACATTACATTAGGTTACACTTTTTGAAGCTCGAGCGAGAATTTTTCTGCCTACAGCCGACTCTTGCGCGGCTCTATTCTGCTGCCGCCTCGCCATCCGAGCGTCTTCGCTCGGATGCCTCGTTGGCAATAACAAAGCACTTACCGTATGGTCCCTCGGGAAGCTAGTTAGTTTTGTTTTCCCTCGACTTCTGATGTTTCCCTCGACTTCGTCTCGGGAAAACATCAGGACTCTCGGGAAAACAATATACACCGTTATGTATGGTCCCGAAGGAAACATTTAGCTCAGGGACGGCAGAGCCGGGGGGTTGGGGGAGGCTATGCCCAGTCACTTTTTACGACGATGACGTTTTTTGTAATTTTACCCTTATCCAGGTTGTCTTTTTTTCAGAAATATCTCATGGAGAATGTTGAAAATACCATTTCGGAGCATCTAGATTTCAAAATTTTCTGACCCCACCCCCCCCCCACTACAAACTCGCTCGTTTTCAAGCCCCTCCACTTTAAAATACGCTCCACCGTCCCTGTAGTTTTGTTTTCCCGAGAGTCCTGATGACTTCTGCTGCAAAAGAAGAAAAAATTCAAGTCACATAAATAGACCTCTTTATTGGAAAAGGGTGATGTGACAATCTGTTGGGACATTTGACCTCAGGGCACCATTCCCTGAAAGCCAATTAGTACATAACACAGGGTTAAGGCATGGGTAATATTGAGCATTGGATTTGGGCTTATCAATGTTTCAGGAATCTGGGACATATTACCAGGTTAGTAATAGTCTCTAGTCATGTCTTTGTAAAGGGAGCCCATCACTTGTGATGGATTCCTGCTTTTCATTACTTTTGCTGAATAATTGCCTGGGATGATTTCTGCCACATTTATGTAAACTTAATACCAGACTGCAGTTCACTGTTCAACCTCCAAATCACTGAGCCTCAAGTGACCAGTTCCTTGTTATCTGCTGCATGGTTCTGTTTATTGCAACATGGAAGACAGAAGACATGTTATGGTCTCACTTGATCACACGTTTATTTGAAGGAGTATTTAGTGCTAAAATGCCTACATTATTTCTCCATGATCAGTTTTGGAACTCTTTCCTTTACAGACAAGAAAACAGAGAGAATTCAGCAGCTTATCAGTAATGGAAAACTTCCTATAATTTTTATGAGTGCTGTTTGCAACAAGCACACAAAAGTATTTCATAGTTCATTCAAAAAGTATTTATTTCAAGAACCTCAAACAGAGCAGAGTAACACTTTCCCATTCCGAGTTCATTGTTAAATGAAGATGCCCCTTTTATCTTCTCACAGAGACAGATAGACTTCTACAAAATTAAGCATCAGTATCAACTTATCAAACTAGAAGCCCACATAATCACTTCCAAGCTTTGTTGTAGCACTACAGCTTGAAGCTATACACTGCTTACAAGTTGGAACCATAAAACCAGAGCAGCCTTGAATTGGAACCATAAAACATGAACAGTCTATCACAAGGGTGCTTCGACTTAATACCTTGCTTTTTCATAAAGGGCACTAGTCTGAATGCAAGTGATAAGGGATGTTTCCATGTTACTTTTATTAACTAAAAATATAAACTGTAAACAGGTCACAATATATATATATATATATGGATGGTAGGTACAGCCAGGTACTGCTATGAGCATTGGTTTTACTGCCCCCCCCCCCCCCTCCCTCCCTTGGCTAGCAATATGCAACTAGAATTAACTGCCAACCCAAGTGGTGAAACTGCACAGCAAAATACAAAAACAAAGTATCCCAAAGGCAAGTCTTTTGCTGTGTGCAGTTAGCCACTGTTTGAGTTAATTCTCGGATTTTGAATAGGATGTCACTTCTTCCTGTTTGGACCTTAAATAGGATACCAATATTTATATGCTTCATCTTGAAAGAGGCGCATGGTTTAAGACCCTTTGGCAGAACTATCTGAAATTTATATGAGACTACCCCATGACCAACCCCAGATAAACATGTAAAAAGTCTGACTTTAAGGGGTATAAAAGGTATTAAGTTTCAAAATGTAGTCTCTGAAAACTCGTTTTGCTAATATTACATTTTGATTTCCTGCTACACCTAAAAGCTGCCTGAATTGTTAGGCATACACAAACAAAATGAATTCCATTTAGCTTTTCCAATTCTCTGCTGTGCATTCTAAACAATAAGTCAAGATCTGTCAGAAGTCACAACTTGGGCCTATGTATATGCAGTGAGATTTAAAGGGACTATAGACGGGGTGGGCCAGAAGTGGCACATAAACAACACCTGTTCTAGTGAGTGCAATGAAATTTGTTCAGGAACCTTAAAGTTTTTTAAGGAATTGGTAAACCTATCTCAGGATACTTGAAATTGTTTTTTGTGTATTCACAAACTACATTTCTTTGAGATATCAAGCCCCACTTCCCTTTTCCTGTTGTGTACCACAGAGTACCCTTCTTTGGTTTTTTTCAAACAGCCCACCTTTATTCTTACATAGACTGACTATAAGACCTACTTGTAAACAACATTTACTGCTTAAGTCTCACCCAGCGGACTGTATATTTCAAGTTTGATTGTAATTAATTAATTAATTAATAGAAGGATTGATGTAAGGCGCCTTTGAACATATCCATATGAAAAAAATGCATTATAGAAATTCATTACCATTGTTATTACCATCAGCCTAATAGAATCTGCATTTTGGCCCACACTACACTCCTTCTAAAATATGTAATGTTTAGATTTCTAAAAGTTCCTTATGGCTGATTTGGACAACACATCTTTGTTAAACCCAGCATGCTTTAAGGCCTTTGACAAAATGTCTTTTGGTGTAAATAACATCTAAAACTAGATTTTTAAGTGAGCTATAGATTATCGTGAGGGATGCACTGGCCAAGACAATAGGTTTTTTTACAGGTCTTTTAGAAACTTGCCAGAAGTGCTAAGACTGTGCATTTGAGTTGTCAGTGGCCACTAACAAAAACAAATAACAAGAGTCATTTTTTTACATTATTACGATCAGTTGTAAAGAACTGATGTACTGTCTAAATCAGCCCTCTATTAGCCAGAGTTGCCCTAACTAACTAACTATTATTCTTACTAATATTCCTTTTATAACTTAACCCTTTACCCCCTACGTGTGACTTTACAGATTTTACTCTGGCTAACATCAGACAATTTTACTTGTCACAGGGAGACCTTTTAGGGGTTAAAGGGTTAAGACTGAAGCAGCCTTAGTAACCTACACAGTGTTCTCCAGAAGCACCGGCTGCCAGCGTTTTCGCCGACTACTCACTTCTGAAGCGCCGGCTACTTTTATCACACAAAATGACCTATTTTTACTGGCCTCAAAATGCGCCAGATTGCATCTCCGGGGCCACACTTTTTACAAATTTTCCAGGAGGGGGGGAGCGCATGCCCCCGGACCCTGTACTCCCTACAGGTTCGTGCACTTTGGGCACTCGATTGCCAGACACCGGCTACTTTCATTTGGGGGCTGGCTACTCTAAAATCTCTGGAGAACACTGCCTACACTGGCTCAACATATGAGCCAGGGAAATGTCCCACTTTACCCCTAAATCTTCCCTGACACCAGCCTTGATCATCCTGGACAGAAAGTTGAGTGAGAATATCGCCTTCTTTAAAGTTCAGTTCATCCTCCTCAATGCCTTGGAAGTCATATAAAGCTCTAACTGGTATACCAGCATCTGGAACTGGTGGCGGCTCAATATCCCACTCATCAGCTCTACTCGGTGGCATGCTGTAATCTGCATTAGCTGCTGTACTGAACGTACTGACTGGGGAACTAGAAAAAAGAAGATGGTATGACCATTAATTACCAAGATCAATATCTATTACTTTATATCACTTAAGTCTGTAGAACTCTTATAACCACATTAAAAGAAAACCATGCAATCTAATTAGTCAACATACTCTTCTTAGATATCTAGTCTTTGGTGGATAGCAGCTGATGCCAATTCACAGTAGCTGTTACAGCAGTAAAGTTTTTTGATGTCCATATTACCTCTTGTACAAATCACAAGAGGAATATCTCTTATAATAAGTTTTAGAATTATCCTGTAACCTTAATTGCTTGCTGTTAACAAAAGTTGAAAAGTGTCACTGGCATTGTTTTTTACTATAACATGAAACTGGCCAGGCATATATATTAAATGAAAAATTGCATCAGACAATATCTGCTCACTGACTTTTATAAAACCACTATGGAAATTTTAAGATGGCAGAATGTATTATGGCCAACCTACAGTGCTGTCATGAAATTGCCATAGTGATAGGAGAAATACTAACATCTGATGAAATTCTGTAAGTCCATGTGTCCCTATAAATTCTGAACTGATCAGTTAAGTAAAAGATGTATTTTTCTTTGGCACTGCCACAGGAAACTTGGAAAAAGAAAATCCAAGTTCTCTCAACAAGAGTACCTACAACTTTCCTATTACTAGTTTAGATGCTTCACCACTGAGCTATAGGAGACTTTTGGGAGTAAGGCCATTAAACTATGTTCATAGGACAAACATTCTGCATTCTGCTAGAATTTAAATGTCAAAGTGAAAGGGTTGTGAAATAACAAAGATGGTATAACAGTTTCTGTATGTTTCTCTTATAGTACCTTACAAAGTGTGCCACAGTTTCTGTATGTTTCTCTTATAGTGGGTACCTTACAAAGTGTGCCACACTAGAAGTACAAAGATGACCAACTCACATGTCATTTTGATCATTGAAGTCAGTGTTGTCTGGATTAATGTGATTTTGTGTTGATGGATATGATGATGGTGGAGCTTGCTCATGACCACGGGAAGTCGAAGGACGCTTTGATGACTGCATTTCATTGTACTCCTGTAATTCAGGAAAGCATGTAATTGATTAATGCCTCTAGAAACCTATTATCTTTCCCTCTAAGTCTGTTTACAAAAATTTTCTCCCCAATAAAAAAAGGTAAAAAAATCCCAAGGCCAGTTCATTATTAAATAGATTTAGGCAAGCCTAAAAGCGGAGCTCCTCACACAGTCCCTCCAAAAATGCTTGAAAACTTGTAGAAAGAACTCAGCTTTATGCTTATGTCCCTCCAAAAATGCTTGAAAACTTGTAGGAAGAAAATTTTTCCTCCAAAACCGCTATGAATAATCCGTTCCATCAGCAAAACATTGTAGACTGCTCTAGACTGCTGGCTGTAGGTTGTGTAGCCGCGGCAAGCCGCGAAAAACAAAGCCTCGTTTTGGTTTAAGACCTTCTAAATAACCCGGATGACTATGGCGGCCATGTTGGGGCAACGTTGTTGTCGTCGTCGCTAATTGGGACAACGTCGTCATCGTCGTCGCTAGTTGGGGCAACGTCGTTGTCGCTAGGCGCCCACCCCCGCGAGCCATGCCGCTAGCCACAATGACCATGAAAACTCAAACGCATGGTTTTTTCAATTTCTATCCTCGCACGGTAGTTATGGGGCTCCGCTCTGCGGCTCTTCGAGCCGCTGTGGAGATCCGCTACTACTTCTAATTTTTGTGTCAGCACTGATGGGATTTCCATATCCAATTCTGTTTCATTCCAGGATTGAATAAACTTTTTCCTGCAGCTCCCAGTGTACTTCAGTTGTGTAGCTCTGATATTATTTTCAACTGGTGTGCTTTTTGTTTGGGCAGCAAAGTTCTTTGTTATATTATAACGGGCTTAACTTAGACTATAACAGACTACTTACTATCTCCTGTACTCAATATAAAGGTAATTTAAATACATGATATCACAGCACTGTCTAGCAGGTTCTAAGGATGTTACCTTTTCTTTTCCAGACTTTCTATCTTCCAGTTGACTAAGACTATCTAAAACTCCACTGGTAGTCTCCTTAAGCACAGTGCCCATCATAACAACCTGTTTTGCCTCATTAAAACAATGGCTGTTGGCTAAACTAGGTCTACCTGCCAGAGCTGGGATTTCACAATACAGAGTTTCACCATCAGTGCAACGTTGAAATGATCTCCCACTTCCTTCTGAATTAACAGTACCCAGATTGTTTTTGTCCCTCATTTCAAGTCCAGTCTTATTTGGATTTTGACCATTACAAGACTCTTCTTGGAGAATAGAATCTGACTGAAAACTCAAGAGATTTATAGAGTTAGTTGTAGTTATGTCAGGGGCGATCACAGGTTCCATGTCAAGATGACGTATTCCTAGTTGCTGTAGCGAGTCTCTGGTATCAGGTGTCCTAGACCAAAGCCTTCTGAAAATTCCCTTCTGTCTCACATGCCTTGTTTGATTATTATGAACTACCAAATGCTGTCCATGTGGTCTCTTCTTCTTTTGAGACTTGGATAAAGGAAGGGTCCATTCCTATACAGTTACATAAATACTAATTCTTGACAACTGTACTAACTCACAATGAAGTACCTAGATTCAGGTCTCCTCTTAGGACAAAACTGCTAGGTACATGTATAACCCCCAGAGTTTGAATTTTTGAATACAAGTCCTTGATTTTTTGCAATCAAATGTGGCGCAGGCTATTTGGTGTTTTCTTGTGATATGAACACCATCTCACCATGTGTAGCAATCTAATCTACACCTGTGCAACTCTCTAAGTAAAAAAACTATTCCACAGTATCAGATGCCAAGCACTATTAACCCTTTCACTCCCAAGAGTGACTTTATAGATTTTACTCTGTCTAACGCCAGACAATTTTACTCTGTCAAATAGAGACCCCTTGAGAGTGAAAGGGTTAAAAACTATCTCCCTTAACCCTTTCACTCCCAAGAGTGACTTAATAGATTTTACTCTGTCTAACACCAGACGATTTTACTCATCAAATGGAGACCCCTTGGGAGTGAAAGGGTTAAGAGCTAGGAGACGATATGCTTGCCTGCCTCTCACTGGGACTAGCTGAACAAAATAGCCAGTAGAAAAGCAGCATACCCAACTGGATCATACACAAGTACCAGATGAATGGACTGCTACCAGTTTAACTTAAACTGTTAGCAGTTAAAAAAAAGGTTGATTAAACATCAACCTCTTGTTAACTGCTGATAAACTAAAGCCTTGTTCACAATATGCCGGTTAAATTTGAAAACGCAACCTTAGGTGCAAAAATGGAACAAAAGTTTTCCGCCCACACATAAAACCAGATAAAATGTTCTGCGTTCACACCAAAGCGTTTTATATTGGTGGCACAATTGCTTAATCTCATATTGAGTATGCTCACAGTAAAGCATAACATCGAGCCTGTGGGCCTGCGCTAGTTCCCTTTCCCGTCAACTGGGATTTGTCACGTTCCCCTTTGATTTATTAAATTTCTTCAAACTTAAGATGTCATGACGTAAAAAGCAACCAACTAGTGCCAAAGATAAGACAGATTACTTCTCTTAGTCTGATGACGAAGTGGAATTGTTGCTTAGTTCTACAACGGACCACAAAACATCGAAGCAAATGGAAAACATCAGTTAAAAGTCTTGTCAATGATTGTCTAAAGTTATTCCTGATTCTCTGACTTGCAATATTCATGTGAACTAAAGCAATACTTAACTCTGAATAAGTGATTAGAGAAGAGATAACAGTCAAAATTAACAAAACAGAAAACATCATGTTGTCCGCCATGTTGAATTTATGACCGAGAGCGACTTGGGAAGACAAATCACATGACAAAATGATGTAAGCCTATTCAAAAAGTTCTGGATACAAAAAGTTCTCCATCCACACTAATACAAAAAAAAGTTGTGTTTTCAAATTGTTCCACTTTAGAGAGTGTATTCAAAAAGTACCGTTTTCACAGATCTTATGCGGATACATGCATTGTAGTGTGGATGGAAGGCCTAACCATAACAAGGCCTTAAACAATAGGTAGGGTGCTTGGAAGCAAGCGTGCCAAACACACAATCAATCAAATCATTGTTTTACTCTTTAACTGTTGTTGTATGCTGCCTACCAGGCATGTAATTGATCTTTTCATTCTTGTAGTGGTTTAATTGTAAAATGTCAGTGTTAATTTTTCCTTTAGTCATATTCCTTGGAAAGCCTGAAATAACTATTGAAAATGGTTGGAATCAAGGAGTCTCAGTAGTTGTTAGTCGAGTTTGGTTGAGTTTCATTGTCTGATGATGTTGATTGACATTTTGACAACCCAGACAGAAGTCATCATGACGACAACCAAACTTGATAATTCATTTTTCTGATGAACTCAATAATATTAATGACTTCTAGATACCTCAAACACTGGCCAGTTCTGCAGCATACCCATTCCATGGTTACGCGCCCACCAGTCCAGATCTGTTTGAAAGTCTGCCTTCTGAAAAGTGAGTCCCATTTTGAGGAAGAGCCCTGAAAACCTAAAAAGAAAATCTTCTAAGGACATGTCTGACATTCTATACATTTTACTGCCCTAAATCATATTATTACTTCTTTTAGACAGACAAGCTTTGGAAAAAGCGTGGCTTAAAATAAAGGCAAAGAGAAACAAGTAATGGTCTCTGGTTTCACAAAAAGAAGTTTGGAAATAAATCATGGATGAAATCATGCATATCAATGCTAATAATGCTAATAATAATTCTATTTATAAAATAATAAAAATATAAATAATAATAATGCTAATAATAATTATACTTATATAATGATAATAAATAATAATAATGCTAATGATAATTATTTAACTTTCTGGCCACCTGAGCGCACTCTCATACATGCAATTTTACCATCAAAAAATAATTGTCAGTTGAAGTACAAACTGAATGCCTCAACTGAAAATCATCATTCAAACATAAAATGCTCTACAACTGTTTCTCACGACCGCTTTGTGGGAATTTTACAGGTCAGGCAGTTGACTGCTGTTATGTCCAAACATGAGTCCTAGCAATGTGCTTAACACAGGAAACACCTACAGTACATGTATACATGTAGATCCTACACTGTTAACCCTTTAAGCCCTGAGGGGTCTCCCTGGGACAAGTAAAATTGTCTCGCGTTAGCCAGAGTAAAATCTGTAAAGACACTATTGGGGCTTAAAGGGTTAACTTAATCTCTACATAAAAACCAAAGATCATACAGTTTACAGTTACCAACTACTGTCAAAGATGAACAATAGCAACTAAACCAAAACAACATAATTGAATATTTGCATTTGTTTGAAAACAGCATGTCCCAAATCATGTTTATACATGTGGCTATAATTAATTTTACCATTCAAGAGAAATTGACCTTGAACACGAAAAATTGGCAATAATCAACCAAGATTAAAAGTTGAATCATAAATTCTTATTGACATCTGAGATCTTTCAATTGAGAAGTATCAGTTTTTTAGGAGCATGAACCAATTTTATCAAATAGTGAAACTTTTGATTTGTTATGACATGACAAAGTATAAAATTAGGGTATTCTTTGTAAAAGCTGCAACAACAGTCATAATACTGAGAGCCCTGTTAATATTTGAGTCTGGTGCTAGTAACATTAGGGTTGCTCTAGAGTAAAGTGCAGAACATAATTTAGCATTTAACACCACATGATACAATTCACAAAAATACTAATACATGAAATCACGATTTAAATTGTTTGTTGAAGAGCTTTAAAATTAATTGCTGAAAGTGTTTTGTTCCTTGTAATCAAAACAAACGTTAATAGAAGCTGAAACTTACAACGATGTAATGTTATTCATGATTAACTTTAATTAAATAACAAGTACTTGCAAAGATTCAATCAAGTTGCATACATAACAAAGAGACTGAATCAGACGAAGGCCTTAAGAATCAATCATAAAACAAAAAAGTTGTGATACTCACTCGGAACTTTCCGATATATCCAAACATTTATGATATTGCATAAGTATATCCTTGAAAAACACAAGTCGTTTTTCCTCAAACTCTTGGCATTTTTCGAACTCCTGAATCATATCTCGTTCATATTGAGAATTATAACTTGTAATATCCTCCAGTCTGAGCTCATACTTTCCTTTACAGCGCTCCATTTCTTTCTTCGCTTTCTCAGACAGCTCTTGTAGCTTTTTAAATTTCTCAGCCGACTTTTCGGTATCATGGCTGACTTCGTTCTCTTGTTTTAGCGCCTGTTCGGCGTTTCTGGACGCGTTATGGAATGCCTTTTTTGATCTCTCCACTTTGGCCAGGCGTTTTGCCCAGGGTTTTTGAGCACGTGTGAATCCGTCATCAGCTTCTTTCGTTTCTTTCCACTGAAAGAGACCTTTGTGATAATTTCCATTTTTCCATTTTTTTATAACTTCGTGCACTTCCTCCATAAGTTTATCCCGGCAACGCATATGAAGATCAGCCCTTGACTCGGCTTCAGTGATACAGCCAAGCATTGCAGTCTCCATGGTGGAATATTCTGGACCGTTTCTTATACATTCGTCCCATTTCTTGGACCAGGCCTTCAGTTTGAATGAGTATTTCAATTCAATTTCTGCTCGTTCGGTCACAAGCTTCATAAATTCGTCACATAATTTTGCACCATCGTCGATCCGCTTTACGGTTCGTTTGAAATTCCCAATGTCCCAGAAACTGTCGCTAGAGGCGCTATAAAGGTTCTCATCAGAACCCCTCGGCGTTTCTCTCACCGACATGGTTTAGTATCGGGGAAAGTCTAAAATGACCATATACCAGTCACATTTTCACATTCCGAATCTCTCCAACAGTATTTTGAAGGTGTGGGCGGTTTTGATTACACCCGCATGCGCCGTAGGTTGCTTCAAACGCTGGCAAGGAAACGCGGGCATTGGACTGATGCCTGTGGAAAGGTCGAGATAAGACAAATTAAAATTGTTTTTCTAGCGCTTTGACTTTGGTCACAAACGTCTAATTCCTCTGAAGTATGCAGCATTAAAAAATCAGAGCCAGGCTTCCGGTGATGTAGCGACAATCAGTGTCACATAAGTGTTCCAGCTACGGTACACCGCGAAACGACGCACCAATCAGTACGCTTGAGAGATAAGGTTCATGGGTCAACAGCTTAGCTGCACATGATTTGTTCAACTTGAACACGACTACATACCCTCACAGGGAGTATGTAATCCCTAGAAACAAGTCTACTTTGTTTACAAAAACCTTTTCTCGTCGATCAACAAAGCGCTGTACAACTTCCACATCTGGTGAATTACAATTTTTTAGTGCATAGGGGACCCGCACGATTCAGTAATTAAATTATATTCATAGTAAATGACTGTCAAATACAATTAAAAAACTGCTGTGGCGCGAACTGTTAATACAACACTTAAAAATTCTGAACATTCCACGTTTGATAATCAAACACGTTGATGAATTCCCATCCATTTGATCAAGTTCACACCAAAATCCTTCTTTACCGCTGACGGTTTTCAGTATGAGGAATTTTTACCATATCCGGGTAAAGGAGATACCAAATTAAATACAGTACTTTGTTACGTATGTGTGTGATCGTGTAATGTCAAACCCACAAAGCGGAAACCCTCACACATTGTTGTCACATAACTCCAGCGCTTTCGTTTCATCGTTTCAACTCATCGACGACATCATTCTAAAGCGTAGATAGAACTTAAGTAGACTACAGACGGGAGAAACACTACAGGTTTTGGATGCTATTTTAAGGGAATTTCACACATCTAGTTGTACACATTCGTTTGGACATGTGACAAGTTGTATAAAGCACGTCACACCCCAGTGTGAAAACGAGGCTCGTCTCTTCCCGAAGTTTCAAAAATTTGATTGACTGATTCCCAATATGGCCACCTAGACGCCGAAACCGTCCATTTTTAAGGCATTTTTACTCCGCACTCACACCCTGAAAGCAAAAAGGAATTGTTCAAACATATAGCTGTTGCCTTGTGCGAATTAGAAAGAGATACGTTTGGTCCAAAGGCGTTTAGTTTATCGCGTGACGTGGTCCTATTTTCTGGCGTGTTTATACTTTGGATGGTTTGATATGCGATATCTTGTGCAAAGATGAATAGCGAAGCTAATGACAGTACGGATGCAATAGCGAGTAACGAAGAGACAGATACCGTGGAATCCATCGCAGAAACATCAGGGGAGACTCGGACGGATAGAATACGTCGATTAAACCGAGAAAGGCAGCGGCGAAGGCGCGAAAAACTGAGAATGTCACGCCAGAGTGAAGCGCCATCGACAACCAGTAACGAAGTGGACGCTAGCCATGATCTGGGCTTGCTGTCTGATGGCTGTGCGATTGTTGAAGTAATGTTGCCAGTGAAAGTAGAAACAGACGACCCCGTAGAATCTTCGAAATCGCCTTCCAAAGCTACGAGACCGAAAAGATCGACTAGAACTCGCCAGCAAGCAAGGAAAGAAGTAATTGTCGAGCAAATTTCTTCTGACTCGGCGCCGTCGGCAAACAACGCCATTTCACCACCATGTCACGACAACACGTCGCGATTTAGTGGCGCTTCAGATGAAAGCGGCGCTCTTGTCGTGGCCAGTGAGGTGGAAGTAGTAGAGGAAAAGCCTCAAGAAAACGGTACTGGTGAAATTTTGGAAATATCTGATCTGAGAACAGAGGGAAAACGGCGCCGAACGCGAGATTCCGTTAAAAGGCAAACCGACAAACCTGCCGAAGATGACACTGCGAAACGAGTGTATTACAGAGAGCGTGAAAAAAAGAAGCGTCAAGGGATGTCGTATGATGAGGTCACGGCCAGAAGGGAAAAACAAAGAGAACTGAAAAGAAAGCAAAAAGAACGCATGAGTAACGAACAAGTTGAAGCATTAAGAGCGAGATATCGCGAATGGAGGCGAAAACGAAAGGAAACCATGACAAACGAGCAGTTAGAGATAATTCGTCGGGGAAATCGCGAGCGACAGCGAAGACGGCGTGAGCGATTAGGTATCAGAAAGCGGTCAACAACCCCTCAGGCGAAAGGAGTTAGTGAGGCGGTCATACAAGGCCTAAAAAACAAGCAAACTCAGGTGATAAAGCCTTTAGAATCTAATCTCAGTCCTGAAGCGAGTCTCGTAGCGGCTGTGAACCAAGTCGCATCGTTAAACAGCGCTGAAGCAGCCGCAGCGACGGGCGCTCTGTTGCCAAATCCTTCTCGGCTGGACGGACCGGTTGCTGTCACAGTAGAAGTTAACCCAGCGGCGGCCGGAGCTGCAACAGGAGTAATTCAGACTTCACAGTCTGTAGCCCTCCCGCCTTCATCTACAGCTCAATTTACGAGCATTCCCGTGTCAAGTTCTGCCTCTGTTACTCAGGGATCGTTGCCTCCTTCTTTGCATGTGCTAGGTGCACAGGGAACAATCATTCCTGGGCTTCCCCCGGGATCTGGGATGCAAGGAGCACTTTACAGCATGCCAATGTCAGGAATTCAAGGTACATTATTGTCTGGTCTCCCTGCCACTGCGGGACAGCCTTTATCTGGGGTTCAAGGAGGAACGGTTGCTGGAATGCCATTTTCCAGCATGCAAGGGCTTATGCCTGCAATGCCTGCTCAGGGGGCATTTTTATCTGGAATACAAGCCTCACAAGCTGGGGTCCTACCTGGAATGCAAACATTCAGTAGTATGGCCCCAACCATGACCAAAGATGGCCAAATTTTGCACAGCATTTCCACACTTCTTCCCATTGCTCCACTGCAAGGTATTCAAGCTTCTGGCCAAGGGGTGACATTCCTGGCACCTATGCCTATGCCAGGGACGGGGCAAGTGCAAGCGTTTCCAGATATTAGAGGTGCAGTGGCTGCTCCAATCAGGGCTCAGAGCCCAGGTGTTAGCTCAGTTGTAGCAGCAATCCCAGTTGCAGAGAGTGTGACAACTGAAGGAACAGAAGTTGTTTCACAGAGTGAAGAAGGTGATCAGACTGGACAAGATGCCAGTGGGAAGACCTCAGCACAACCAAAGCCGAAGGGCAGAAGAGGTCGCAAGAGAACAACATCTGCCGCTGAGATGTTGGCAAACCTTAGCAACATGCCTCCAACCAACACACCAATGTCATCCATGTTATCAGCACTGGCATCGCAAGTCAGAGAGCAGACAACAGGCACAAGTGGGCTTGAGAAGGAGTTGGACCCTTCTAACAAGAGAGCAGCAACGGAAGTAACTCAGGTTGGATCTGCAACACGGCCAGTTGCTTCAGCAGAGTTAACCCAAGGAGGGACTCTTTATCCTTGCTCAGTTATTACCACTAGTGAACCAGCAGTTAGGCCTACTATGGTTACATACCCAGAGGTGACAACAACCTTTCCCAGTGCAGCAGGTCAAACTTCCACAGCTAAAATACCCCATATGAGCACCTTCCTTACCACCATGGGAAACAATGCTGTACCTGGTATGCCATTTGCTTCTTCAACTGGATTGGCCAGGCCCTTGAATACGCTACCTCCTGGAATGCAGGCAGTGCCTGGACAGTTCTACCCAGTTAGAGTTTCAGTTGCAGTAGAAACAGAGGAAATTCAAAAAACAACGGTGGGTACTAACACTGACAACAATGAAGGTTCGTCAAACCCTCATACAGACCACTCTGTTGTAACTTCATCCATAGGGACCATGACAGATTCTTTGTACAGAGTTTCTGTGGGAACTTTTACAGGGCAGAATACAGAACAATCGTCTGATGAGAATGTGATTTGTGAAAGCCAATCCACATCACTTGTTGAAGAGCCAAGCCAAGTTTCACAGGATGGGGACAGTCATACAGAGGTGGTCCAGGAAGCAGGAGCAGAGATATTGAATGTGTCAGGTAACGAAGAACTTGTGAATGCCTCAGTAAATGCAGACTCAGAAGACACTGTATGAAAGAACAACATTCTGTCTGTGTTTCGTCAAGGTGGCAAGTGGTTTGTGTGTTAAATCATCCAGTGTGTGGTGTGAGAGCAAACCTTCTGCATCAGAATCAAGAAAACACTGCGAGTCCCAGCAGTGAATTTGTGTTTCTTAACATAGGTATGTTAAATTACTAGTATTAGTTTGTTTTAAGACTTGTTCAAGTGCCATTTGTGCAGTAAATGTGGTTTCATATCTTGAAGTTGCGTTTTATGTCGGGAAGAGATTACAGATGCAGTTTTGTGGAAAGAACTTTCTGGGACTCTGTGGTGAAACTTCTTGCATCCTGAATACATAGTCATTGATTTATATGTATGTATCTAGAGGTGCCTTTTGTAACAATTTTATTATATACAGCGTATGCATTATAAATTGGGTGAGGAGAACTACTAGTCGTACATTGATCTAAGCACAAATTAAAATTTTCCATCTTTTTTATTCAGGATTGTTGACACTACTCTCCAAAAAACTATGTAAGAACAGAATGTAAGGTTGTATATGAAGTTGTAACTGTACAATTTGTGATTATCATCAAAATGCTCACAGTTATAGCAGAGTAGTAAACATATTTATCTTCACGTTCAGTGTACTGTAGTGTATTCAAAAGCCCATTTCAGGAGTACTTCAGGGGCTGGTTATGGCCATTTCAGTTACCCTTATTAGGAATCATCATACTGGTGAAGGAGCTTACAGAATTTAAGACTTATTACACAACTTGCTGCGTGTGCTGAGAAGTGGTGCCTTGTGAAGGTTGAGTCGAAGTTAGTCAAAATGTTGATAATAATATTATTATTATTAGTGCACTAATTAATATTATTGTTAGTGCAATATTATTATTAGCTTTGAATTGGATTAGTGTATGGTTTGCTTCTTCTATTTTGCTGTTGTTTAGAATTTTCCAGTGTCTGTCAGAGAAACAGGGTGTAATCACAGTAGAATTTATCAGTCACTGTGGGAGAAAATGTTTCGGGTACTTCAAATCCACTTTGCACTGCTAAATGACTAATGACGCTAAACAGAAAATGTTAGACAAGCTTATGTATGGTATCATTTTCTTATGTTATCATTTATCGAGGGTGCTTTGTTTTATAATTAATTTTATGTGGTTGAAAGAAACTATTGCATAATTAACAAGGGAGTTTAAAGTGCAGTAGATGTTTAATGTGGAAGTAGTGTTTTGATTGTAACATTACCTATAACACTTACATACTGCAAAATGTTTGTGTCATAGTTTCTTAAGACATTATAAAGTATTATTATTGCAAATGTACTCATAAATCCCGAAATGATTTTGTGACATTTTCAATGTCTGGGATAGGTCCAGCAGACCAAAATGGTACTTATAAGCATCAAAGAGGTTTTGTTTTCCTATAGGCAAAGCCTCAGAAATGGATTGATGTTACTTCTAAGAAGGTTTTGGCATCTTAGCCAATGTTTAACAGTAGTTAGAAAAACTGCAGAGATCAGTGTTATAGAGAATGGAAGTGCCATAAATTAATTTCATTTTAGTCTTGTCTATTTTCAGCAATCTTACTCTTTAATTAGGTCTTTATATTAAACTTTACCCTTATTTGCACTAGAAGTGATGGTGTTTTAGCCAAAGATGTAGGACAGGACAGTGAATATGAAAAACTATTGTTAAACTATCCATTGTGGTATTGTATCATACTTCTCCAATATATGGTGTTCTGTTGTTGGATTTTACCAGACAGTCGTCAAGAGATTTTGTATAGTAGGATAAATTCATTTTAAACATGATCTTCCTGAAGGATGAATAAAATTCAATGATAATATTGTTAGGTGACCTGTCCACAAGTCCATTTATTCTTTGACTTTCTCCTCGTTTAACTGATATACATAACAATATTATTTTTATTTAACCTTTTGACTCCAAGCATATGAGTACTGTAGTTATTCTCCTCTGCAAGTTCCATCCATTTTTGCATATTGATTACTCCAGGAAGTGGAGAAAGAAGCAGTGGCGATTTATTTTCTTCTATCTTTTGCAACTACAAGCTTGCCGAGTAACATACGTTTTATGTGAGGACAGTATTAGTATTTTTATTATTCTTGGGAGTGTTTATTTTGACCTTACAAGCATTCTGGTGGGAACTTACACTTTGCTACATTGTCTTTCATTTGTGAATTCAACTGTGTTTTAGTTTCTGCATTAGTAGATATGTTATTGTGGAAACCATTGTTTTGATCTTTTTTCTCAACAAACTTCCCTGGAATATCTTTATTGGATATCTAACGTGGTGTTTTGGTTTTAGGAATGACACAGTTAGATCCTAAATGTAGATTTAGCAATGTGCAAAGGGTAAGACTTCAAAATAAGATTTTCTCCTTTTTTGTTTAATTTCAAACAATGTTTGCCTGCATTTTATGTGCATGTTTAGATGAAGACCCTGAAACGATCACTTATTGGGCAGGCACTTTGTTAACATGTTTTAAGTTGGTTCCCATCTGTCTGATGGTAATGTACAGTTCTTTTTATACTATCACTGACAGTCTTGTGGTAAATTGTCAAGGTCACATCTCCAACATACTTGTAATTAAATGAAATAATTTTGGATTATTGATACCCAGTCACATTGTCAATTGAAACCCAGGACTATAATAGTGATTATGAGGAAATTTGTGTTTTGTGATGATTTGGTTGGGAAAATTAAGGATGATTCATTTGAGCTATTTTCCTGAATTTAGCTTTTTGTCTTAGCATTTTACTTTGGAAAATAAGGCATATGCAAAAAGATTTTTCCCAGAGCTGGCCTGTCAGCTGTTAATATTAGATTACCCTTTTTAATAGGCTGTGCAGAGCGAAAGTCTTAGTCTTTTTGTATGCCTTACTTTTTTGAAATTCTCTGTTTTCCTGCTAAATAAATATTCTAGAGCCTGTGAGAAAATTTAGCAGATTGTGATCATTGTTAAATGTTCAATGTTGCATTCACACTTTGTGCCCGAGCACCCACACAAAATGGTGCTGTGTTCAGACACTGGGAAAAGCATGCAAACAAGGAATACGTGCCCAGTTCAGTGCTGGAGTACAAGGTCAAAACGTTGTACTCGGGCATGGGCACCGTGCCTGAATTCTGGCATTGGTACTTGGAAAAATGGTGTGTCCACATTAGTGCTCATCAAGAATCGTACTCTGGCACTGTGCTCAGGCGCCAAGTGTGAACGCAGTCTAAGAAGACATTGTTACATACAATACTTTAACTTTCAGATCTTAAATAATTATTAGTAATTCACATAGCAGGTTCTTAGTTTTGAGCGAAGCTAACTCATGTAAACAAATGGTAAATGTATTAAAGATTTGACCTTTATAAAACAATTTGTTGAATGAATTGGATCAGTGAATTGTAATTTTTTAAGTTACATTATTACAAACCAATTATGTCTAACTGTTCATGTGGTTGAAATGTGCACTTTTCCTTTAAAAATGTGTTATGCTGAGAAAAAGCATAAAGCAATTTTATATATTACGGTTACTAGAATGCCAGTTTGCATGAATTGAGTATTTGATAGTAACTTAAGCTTAACAGTTAACCCCGTATTAGTGCTAACTAGAGGATATTACATGGCCACTCTGAGATATGAAATTTCTCTTTAAGTGTTGAAAAATATTTCCCAAGTGAGTGTAGAGAACAAATAAAATATTTTTAACATGAGAAGAGAATTTTTTTGTATCTCCAAGAAAGCCTGTGATTTTTTCTTTTTATTATAGTAAGTGGTGAAGTGAGTACCAAGTGGTGGCAAATTGTATAAACGCTACCCCGCCAGTTAAATGACACATGCAGAAATCATATATGTTGACAAGTGTGATATCATTTTCATTAATTTTCTACCATTTTACAACTCATCTCAGTTTCATAGAAAAATTAGCTTTCTTGAAACTGGGAGTGATCGATAGTTTAAGCTTATGGCAATAGAGAAAATGATGAACCTTGGTCCATGGGATAGCACCAATCTGCTTTCTAGGTATGAAGCCCATTCCTCAAAAGAGTCAACATTATTAGTACTTTGTTTATATCAACATAAACACTATATTTTGAGAGGGGAAAATCTTTTTTTTCCACTTTAGAATGGTCAACTACATTTGCTTCTAGGAAACAAATTGTTCATTTCCAAGGAATATTCCACAAATAAATAGCAGTTTGGAATAAATCAAAACAATAATGCTGTATTTTCCTGTAACACTAGTTGTTGCATGTGCACTAACAAGTGTAAGCAGAGTAAATATTTCCAAAAATTACCCTTCTTAGGTAATGCTAACCCCTGTTTTCCATTTAGAACAAAATTGCCAAGTTTAAAAGGAACTTAATGTTTTTGCTACAGGATTACTGGAAAGGTCTAGAAAAAAATGTGTTATTTTACTGCAAACTAGCTTGCAAATTATACTAATGTATATTTCCTTAGCCCATGCAGCAAAATCTAACAAGCCGGTGCTTATTACAGCAAAGAGAACCAGAGAAAAGAATGCAATAACTATGTGGTATTATTTATTGTCTAGCAACTTAATATTTCATAGGTTCAATGAATCACGAGCACAAATCCTACATTAGGGTTGGTTAATGTACTTATGATTGATTATGCAAAAGTGCCAGAACTTAGAGTCAGTCAATGTTAAAAAGACACCATTGGTTTACTAAATACTAGTGTACCCCATGACACTTACTGTTTGTCATATTATCCTGTAATGTAGGAAGTATCTGTTGTTAGATATTTCATTAAGAATTTTATATCCCAGAAATGACGGAGGTACTCCTTGGAAACATTTATAGGGGGCTTGAGGAAATTTGCTTTCCCCTTTTTAAACAAAGAGTATAGCTATTGTGCAAGATAATATTGTCAGTATAAGCTTTATATAATTAAAGTATAGCTCACTGTATTGACTGTCATATTTTACCTTGAACAGTTTTAATCAACCAACATAGCTTGCATGCACCATAATAAGATACTACACCTTAGGTTTACAAAGTACAGTGATTGGAAATAAGTTTAAATTTTACTGATGCTTCACTCATGGTGTCAGCTTATTGATTACATGGATTGTTTCAAGGTTATAATCCAACATTGCACTCCAAATTCAGTCTAGCATCCATTTTGTACAGCTTTTTAACAACAGGAATTTCCAAAATATATTCAATTTTGTGTCCACTGCACAGAGGTGCCAGCTGAATAGGAGTTTGTTAATAAAGATAAATATGAGATGCTAATTTCAGGACCAAGCAAAGAGTCTGTTTAAGGGATGGACCATTTCATTTTTGAGGTGGAAGGAGACTGGGCAATTACCAAAAAAATTCCCGCACAGCAAAAGTAGAGAAAAAATTCATGCACAGTGGGCCAAGGACAAAAGGGTGCTAAAAAGGCCAAGGTGCTAAAAAAATTCTTGCACAGCCTAAAGAGAAAAAATATTTTTAACAACACAAAAGTGCCCAACCGCACCTCAAAAATAAAATGGTACATCCCTAATAAAGGGTGTCTGTTTAAGTTTAACCGTATTCATGACGTGATGTTGCTTGTGTACGTGTACTGGCTTTGGTAATGATCTAGAAGTAGGATACGCCTATTAAGTTTTTTGGAGTCCAATGGATCTAGTGTGTACTTTGCTTGGAGGAGGTATGGTGACAATAATCATGGCAATGACATCAGCCATACTTGCATGCTTCAAAGAGCTACACCCCTCCCCCCTGAAATGTTCTTGGGTCTCCTGCAGCTGCCTCCCCCTGGAACCTTATCTACTGTCAGAACAACATTGTTATAAACATATCTTACCCTTTCTCTCTTATTACATTGTACTTTTACTGAACTGACTGCTTCTTTGAAAATAGATCTCAATTCTTTACAGACTTTACAACCTTAAAAATCTGGAGAACTGGATTAGCGACTGGTCATTATTTATGTGGGGGGGGGGGGGGTGGGGGGGAAAATTCATGGGGTGGGCCAGGCCTATTTTTTTTAGAGAAAAGGGGTGGGCCAAAAGAGAATTTCACGACGATTGGGGGTGAAAGCGAAAGTGAATCAGATGATGACAGTCATACTGTAACAATACAAGAAGGCACATCAACAAGAAGTGGCCGCAGAGTAGGACACTGGTCCACAAGATATGCTGATTTCGTTCAGTGAAGAGGAACTCCTTATATAGGTATAGATTGAAGGGGGCTGGGGGTGGGTCACCTCTAAAATAAAGTTATATGGGGGTGGGTCAAGAATTAACTAATGGGCTTAAAGGGGTGGGTCACGCTTTTTCTTTCATGCTAAAACAAAAAAAAAAACCCACCCCCCCCCCCCACATAAATAATGACCGGCCCATTATTTCAGCTCCAGTCTATATTAAGTACAAGCAAATATTATCTTTTCTCTATTTATGAATGTATGTATTAAGGTACAAGTTAAATAAAGGTGTTGCTGTTGTTGTTGTTGCCACACTCATCCACACTGAAATGTCTTCGTTGTTCCTGCCTCACTCCTCCCTGGGTCAGTAGTGACCCATGAAATGTCCTGAGGCACCAGTGCCATGTCGGGCCTCTAGGCATAGAAGTAACTGTAGTGAATTTAACAAAATGTAGTAGCTGTAGTAAGTGTAGTAGCTGTAGCAAGTGTAGTAGCTGTAGTAAGTGTAGTAAGTGTAGTAGCTGTAGCAAGTGTAGTAAGTGTAGTAGCTGTAGTAAGTGTAGTAGCTGTAGTAAGTGTAGTGGGGTCATACATGAACTACTGACCCCTCCCTGTGAAATGTTCTCGTTGTTCCCGCTACTCTCCTCCCCGTGAAATGTGCTCGCTTTTCCAGCGGCTGCCTCCCTGACAGCTCCGCGGTTTCGCTTTCCACAGCATGCGCGGCAGAACAATTTTTTCCCTGCCAAAATGGCTGCAAGTACTCCTTTCCTAGAAGAGTTGAGGAAATGTTTTGTTGTCCTCGTTATAAACGACATTTAACGCATCACGATGCTGGAAAACCATAGACATTTACTGATAAAATTCAGGCAGGAAATCGTGGAAGATTTGTTAGTTGATGATGTACTTGTTTACTTGAGGAGCAAGTTTGTACTCGACACCAATGATACAGAACTCATTCGAGACGAGAAGACATCACGGCGACAAGCAGAGAAGCTCTTGGACATTCTTCCAACTAAAGGATATGACGCATTCGAGCATTTCTACGCTGTGCTTAGCGAAAAATACCCACATATTGCTGAAAAACTGCAGACCGGTACGAACAAAGAGAGTTACAATAACTTGCTGGAACGCGTTGATTCTCCTTTACAGCGTAAGTACCGGAAGTTAGTCTTCAACTTGTCGATTAAGACTCTACTGTTTGCCAAAAAATATACATAATAGTATGCTCCACTGATATGTAGTCTGATATTGTTTAACGCGCTAAACCAGCTGCATATGCAATCGTATGCATTTGCAAATGTATACGATTGCCACCCCCCCTCTCTTGTTATTCCCATGTTGCCACCCAGCCCAGACCTTGCGCAGACCTAGCCAAGGCAAGACCTTGCCCATGCATGTGTAATGTGCATTAAGAATGGCATGTGTCAAATTAAGATTAATCTTGTTATCTCTGAATGTGGGAACTTTGTGGAATAGCCTAGGATGTTTTAGACAACTTGTGATTTGATGTTACAAAATGCTACAGAACTGGAAAAAGTATGTCTTCTGTGGCTGAAGGAATGCCGCAGAACTGAAATCATTTTGTCTTCAACAGTTGAAGCAATGACCAAGGAGCATGAGAACCTACTTATAGTGAACCGTGTTGAAATTGTGGAAGATCTTCTTGCTGATGACATACTCAACTTTTTACAAAGTAAAATGGTATTTGATAGCAAAGACTGTGAATTGATCAAAGCAGAGAAGACGTCAATGAGGCAAGCTGAGAAACTTTTGGATCTCCTTGTAACAAAGAGTGATGCTGCATTCTATCATTTCCGTGAATCATTGGAGGAACCTTATCCTCATTTGGTTGAGCTTCTAGAAGGATATGTCAACATACCAAAGAAAAATTCAGATGCAAGAGACCTATTGGAAAAAGGTATAGTCTGTTTTAGTCAGTATGATTTAAAACCTCACTTTGAAGAACAAAATTAAGTTTGTATTACGCACATGGTTTGTTTTGAGATTGGACCATTGGTTTTCCACTTAGAAAGTGGTCAAAGAGTTGTTATTATTGGCAAAATTCCTCCTGAATAATTTTTCCATGTCTGTTTGTAAAGCTACTGCTCAAACAGCAAAACTTTGTCTGTTAATTTGGTAAAATTTAAAAAAAAAGACACTGCTATGTGAAGCAGAACCATGGACGATACAGTATTTGAGATGCATTTGTAAACTTGAATTTTTCAAGACGTGTATTTTCAATTTTTTGGAGTAACAATGATGATCCAAATAGCAATATTTGTTTCTTTGTGTTCTGTTTGTTTTGAAATAGTTGAGAATATTCTTTTAGAAGGGGGTGTACCACAGAGGCCAGCAGTTTTCACCACTAGAAACCGGGATGCACACAAGGTACGCACTGCACTAAGGTCTCTGCGCAACAAAGATGGATGGGTTATTCTGCATGGCATGGCTGGCTGTGGAAAAACAGTGTTGGCAGCTGAGTCCCTGAGGAGTCCTCAGCTTTTAGATGATTTTTTCCCTGGAGGTGTCCATTGGCTTCGTATAGGTCCCATTGATCAGTCAAAACTTTTGATGCAAATGCAGAATCTTTGTGCAAGACTTGATTCTGACCACACCAGGCAACCACCAAGAAATCCAGAGGAGGCTAAGGACAGACTTAGAATGCTCTTTGCTCATCAGTATCCACGCTCACTGCTTGTTTTGGATGATCTGTGGAATGAATGTGACATCAAGTTCTTTGATATTCGTTGCCGTGTCATGGTTACCACACGTGATGCAGCAATTGCAAATATGGTGGGAGGGTCCAAAGCCAAGGTTCACATAAGTGAAGGTTTTACAGAAACAGAGTCCTTGCAAATACTGGGCAAGTGGACTAATCAAGCAACAGACACTTTGCCATCAGAGGCAGCAGAAATTTTTCGTCTTACAAATGGTTCTCCATTAGCAATTAGCATGATTGGTGCATTGTTACGTGAGCACCCCAAGAGGTGGAAATACTATGTCAGTCAGCTTAAAAAGAAAAATGTTAGTAAACTGAAGGCAAAGTTTGAATATCAGTACCCTACGTTAAATGAAGCAATTCATATGAGCATCAACAACTTATCTGATGAGCTGAGGGTACTGTACCGAGACTTTGCAGTGTTTGATCAAGAATTTAAAGTCCCTGCACAAGTCCTGTGTATCCTCTGGAATGAAGAGGTATTTCTCTATTCTGATTTTTGTTACATACTTGTAGCCATCACTTCAATTCACTGGGCAATTCAAAGACATTTTCAAGTTACTTTGATTTAATTTGGTCAGTGTAAGAGTAAATGTGATGTGACAAGTATCCTGCAGGCTGAATATTAATGTCACCATTCATCTTTTGCATAGTTTGAAGTCGTGGAGGACTGGATGGATGAACTGGTTGCAAAATCATTGGCCAAAAAGACTGTTGTGTCCCAGGGTGCAGTGGGCACCTGCTACAGTGTCCATAATTTGCAGCTTACATTTCTTCAAGAACAGAGTGCAAACCAAGTAGTTCTACACAAGAAACTGGTTGATCGCTACCGTGATGTCTACAGTGGTGAGTTCAGGCCTATTTGTTGATGTTTGTGGGTAAAGCTTTGGAACAGCAAAGGATAAATTAAACACCAGAATCAAGTAACAAGTGTCTGTTGTATGTAAAGGTTACATGAAAAGCGTGATGTACTTTAGTCTGCTGACCCAACAATAGATCAGAGCTTGATACAGTGTACAAACTGGACTTGAGCCATCTAATTTGTGTTGAATAAATCTTATGTATAATGTAATGTTATAATTAAATTTTATCCATGCCATTTCGGACAGTGATGCCAGAGTGTTGGTTATCAGATTGAAGCCACTGTTTAGCTAGCTATAACAAGTTTATCCAAAAATAAGAGGGTGGGCTGTGCTCACAAAAATGTGCTTTTTACTCCAAAATCATTGTAATTATGGTTGATGAAGAATTGTTTGAATAGGCTGAGTTCTGCTTGTTATTTAGGCATGGCTAAATCTAACCCTTTCACTCCAGGTGTCAAACCTCAGGTCATATAATTTTCTTGATTGGCTTTTATTTCAATCATAATTTTCTGTGATGCAGTTTGCTGAATTTTCTTAAAGTTACAATGACTGTTCCTTGGTTTTAGGTAAGTTTATTGCAATGGAAAATGATGATTATATACACTGGAATATAATAAGGCACATGCTGAAAGCTGGTCTTGTCAAAGATGCCCAGCTGCTGATGACAGATTTAAGATGGCTTGCTGCTAAGCTTAGTGTCACTGGACCTGCTGATTTGCTCAGTGATTACTGGTCAATTAAAGGACTGATTGACAACAAGGTGAATGTTAATAAAAAAAATTGGGCAATTCCAGAAAATATCCATACCTACACTGTATACATGTTACAGACAGCGTTTTGTAATTTCTGAAGACAAGGAGGGGGGGGGGGTGGTGGAGTGGGCGGAGTAAAATACAGATGCCATCTGTTCCTGCTTGTGTGTGTTTTCTGGAATCATCCATTCTCAGTACTATATAGTAAAACCTTGATTTTTTAAACTTGGTTGTCTTGAAACCCCTGCTGTCTTGAACTCAAACAGCGTATCTTTGCCCTATTTTTTTTTATCTCAAATCATTTCAAAGTGGCTCTCTGATACTTCTAAATTGTCTCAACTGTGACAATGATGCTTATTGCATCTTTTATTTATTTTCAAGGACCTATCAGCTGTTGAAGATTTCCATCATTTTGCCAGTGTACACTTTCATCAGTTTGTTGATAGACAAAACTTGATACAACTTGGTCTTAGTGAACCCACAAATTCTGCAGTGTACAGGCAGGCACGGCATGAAGCCAATCAGCTTGCAATGCAAGGCCATCTTTACTTTGATTGGATGTAAGTAGATTTAATAAAATAATAATGTAGTTAATAATATTGTTAATGGAGAGCACCTTGTGTGATTGGTTGGAAAATAGATTGATTATTTTATGTGTTTCTTGTAAACCATATATAATCACACACCACATAGTCCCTTGTTACCTCCAGTCTGAATTTGAATTCTTGATTAATAATTATTATTAATATTATTTTGAATAGATAATCTTATTATATTTCTCAGTTAGTATGCAAGCTGTGATTGGTCAGCTTAGGGGGCTGTACTTCACTGTACGGCCCACTAAATTCAAAAGTTTGTTTTGAGATAAAAATTATAATAAATATCTTACAAACCTTGTTTTCTCATTCCATACTGTAAGTTATGGATCCTTGTTTTTTCCACTTGGATTTATGGCCCACGTGATTGGGCTTGGGCTGTAAATTCGCGAGGTAAAAACTTGTTTTGGAACTTACAGTATGGAATTCGAATTCGGTTAGTAAGAGTTATGTATGCACCAGGAGACAATTTTTACGGTATTTGTATTTAAGTCAATCCATTTTTCTTTCAGCAATCAGAAACAGGAAACTCATGATGCACTTGTTATAACAGTGAAGATTCATAAAGGTGCTGTGTATTGTTGTAAGTTTTCTCAAGATGCTGATAAAGTGGTGTCCTGTGGAGCTGACAAAACTGTTAAGGTACATTGTGCAGTAAACTAGATCTAATTCAATCACCTACTCTGTATTTTTAATAGCTGGAATATTTTTAACTTTACTAAGATACTTCTTGCGAGTTGGTTTGTTCCAGTAGGCTAACTTGAATTTGAGGCTGGTTTGGTGTAATGTATGGCACATTAAATTTAAAAGAGTATTGAATTAGTTAATGAGAAATTAATTTTTTTGACAGAGTGATTTATTATTTTTTTAAGGTGTGGGAAAGTCAGTCTGGCAAGGAATTATTCTCATTAACTGGCCACAAAGATGCAGTTTATTGTTGTGCATTCTCCCATGATAACACCAGAATCATATCATGCTCTGCAGACCATACTGTCAAGGTGTGTATTTTTAAGATATGAAATCACCTGCACTGTACATGTTTGATCAGCTGCACTTAGTTAAGTTAAAAAAGTACATTTAAATCAGGCATATTACATACTTTCTGATTATAATTAACAGATCAACAAAATGGAATGCCTTTAGACTTTGATAAATAGCAATTGTCAAAAACTTCATGTGTATCATAAACTGTTTGTTTTAGGTTTGGGACAGCAATACTGGTAAAGAATTGTTCAATTTCAAAGGCCACAACCAAGATGTGTTTAACTGTGTGTTTTCACCAGATGACTGTCAGATTGCTTCTTGTTCAGCAGACACAACTGTTAAGGTAGGTATAACATGGTATTACATGCTGACGTCCGATCTCACCCAGTAGAAGTGTAAAGCGCCTTTGAACATATTCATATGAAAAAGTGCGCTTTATAAATTTATTATCATTATCATTATAATTAGTAGGCAGCTGGTCCCCTTTGCAGCCATTTTTGGGATGTTGCGTAAGTGCTCCACAAAACATTCCAAAAATGGAAGTGAAGGGGACTGTAGTATGTAGCAGACTGATATTATACACACTGTATTACTTTTGTGGTTGAAGAAACAGTTAAGGTAAAAAGTAAAGCAAATATTTTTGTGATTATAGATGTTTTCATTACAGCAGAAAAAATTGACTAAACTATTAACCCTTTCACTCCCAAGGGGTCTCCATTTGACGAGTAAAATCGTCTGGTGTTAGACAGAGTAAAATCTATAAAGTCACTCTTGGGAGTGAAAGGGTTAAGGGAGATAGTTTTTAACCCTTTCACTCCCAAGGGGTCTCCATTTGACGAGTAAAATCGTCTGGCGTTAGACAGAGTAAAATCTATAAAGTCACTCTTGGGAGTGAAAGGGTTAAACTGTCTGAAAAAGCTGTGATCATTAAAAATGCATGTTAAGTGTAACAATATCACCTTATCCTTTCACTACTAAGACCACTATAGTAATCATTATTCTCCCCAATAAATGGCACACATCTTCTTCATGTTTGGTTTTGTTGTGTTAGATTGATGTTCTTGACTTAATTTTGTTTTTTAGTTTTTTTTAGTCCTCTTGATCTGTTTGGGTCAATAGACACTACACCCTTTATCATCTCATTAAAATGTTACAGTAAAATAGACTACTTGGAAAATGTATGCCTTAGTATAGGAACATGAAGCAACCTTATGTATTTGTTCCTAATTTTCACAGAATTTCTAAATTAATTAGTTTGTAATTTACCAATACTCCTTTGTCAGGTGTGGAACAGTGAGAATGGAGCTGTAAAAGTTGTCTTCAGTGGACACAGTGATATTGTCAGACATTGCTGCTATTCATCTGATGGCCAAAGAATTGTCTCTTGTTCTGATGATCCTGTGGTCAAGGTAAGCACACTGCAACCTCTATTAAATGGCCACTTCTCAAGTGTGGCCTCTTAATAGAGGTCTCACTGTAACAACAACTACAGCAGCAATAAACTAGACACATATTTGTGTTAATGCAATCTTCCTATAAATAGTAAGTCATGAGATTTTGTGAACATCATTCCTTGTCATTATTTTTGTCTTGGATGTGCAACTGTTAATCAGTCAGGATTGAGTAATCATGCTCTCTTGATTACCAAAAGTGCCCTCGTGATTGAGAAAAATGCCTTCTGTCTCAGGCAATCAAGATTCAGTAATTTTGCCCCATCCATCAACAGGAACATTAACATTCCAGAGGGTATTAACCTCAAGGAAATCTGGGAGGGAACAGCGCATATTTTATGGAAGACTCTATTTAAGAAATGTAGCAAGGACAGGTAAATCCTTCAGTGCCCTACACTTCTTAGGTCCTTCAGTCCTTGGGAAGGATTAAATACTGTTGGTTATTATTAGAGCATGAGTCTGTACAGCATAGTTTGTTTGTTTTTGGTCAAACTGAAGGTCTTGAGTTTATAGTAATATTTGTGGCGGGTAAAAGTTAGTAGTCCAGATAACAGTCTTTTCTAAATTTAACAAGCTGTCACTCTGCCATAGCACTGCTCAATGAATATTTGTTTGATGTCAGGTTTGGGATGCCTATTCTGGACAAGAAGTTTTTACATTTGAAAGTGGAACAAACTCAGCGGTTACCTTTTGTTGTTTCAAACCATCTGGTTGCAGCATCGTAGGAGTCTCTGACACAACTGTTAAGGTTAGAAGATTTGGAATGCTAATTAAGGGACAGGTGTATTTCTTGAAAGCTCTTGAAACCCCAAAAAGGTCTGTTGTAAAAATATGGAGCCCTAACACATAATTGTGTCTTTAAGAGACGAACGTTTGATGGGCGGAAACATTGTTGAAAGGTATGTTTTTGGCATTCTCACTGGCAAAGTTGGAAAAAGAAAATCCTAGTTATTCCAACAATAGTCAAACCAACGACCATCCATTTACTAGTCAGGATGCTCTACCCCTGATCTATAGGAGACTTGTGGGAATGAGGCCATTAAACTAGGTTCCTAAACAACAGTGTGAATTATTCCCTCTTGAAATGTCCTTGAATGTTTATGGTCTTTTTGAGAAATGCATGGTTGGTGTTAAATAAATATTTCAATTTCTCTGGCACTTATTGTGAAAATATCTTTTGCCACATTACTATTTTTAAACACAGGGTTTTAGATTTTGTAACATCTTAGATTGATCACAGTTTCTGATATCCATAATTATCATAGATATGGGATTCTACTACAGGCCAAGAACTCAAGACTCTTCAAGCTTCGTCCACAACTCTTTCATTGGCTTACTCAAATGATGATAGTATTTTGGCTATGGCACTTTCAGATACCACCATACAGGTACAGTGTACATCTACATTGACAGCTGTACATGACAAAGGTTGCACATTGTGCCAAGGAAAAATACGTAAATAGATAGATAAATAAATAAACAAACAAAGAAAATTAATCAATTAAGTAAGAAAAGAAAACTGTGTGTATTAAGTTTAATTAAGCTTCTTTCATGTGAAACCTGTTGTACATCATTTTGCATAATAATAATAATAATAATAATAATAATAATAATAATAATAATAATAATAATACAAACATAAGTCGTCTGTACTTACCAAGAAGACAAGGAGGGCGTGGACTTATTAGTGTCAAGGATGCTATAAATACTGAAGAAAGAAATATCAATGTCTACATTAGCCAGAGCCAGGAACGTTTGTTGAAAGCTGCATGGACGAGGAAGAATGTTGATGAAATTTAAACACCAAAGGAGTATAAGGAAAGGATGAAAAGGAAAAGAACTGAGGACTGGTCTAGAAAGCAGCTGCATGGGCAGGTCAAGAGAGAGACAGAGGACCTATCTGATGTTTCCTGGAATTGGATAAGAACTGGTGAACTGAAGAAGGAGGCAGAAGGGCTTATTTTTGCCGCACAAGACCAGGCACTAAGAACAAATGCTGCAAAAGCCAGAATCGAAAACCGAAGTGTATCATCCAAATGCAGAATGTGTGGTAGTCACGATGAAACTGTGCAGCATGGTTTGTGTAGTTGCCCCAAGCTTGTGCAGACAGAATATAAAAAGAGACATGATGTTGTTGGGCGGGTCATACATTGGGAGTTGTGCAAGAAATGTGGAGTTGGGTGCAGTGACAAATGGTATGAGCATTCCCCCAAAAGCGTAGAAGAGAACGAGGAAGTAAAACTGTTGTGGGACTTTACTATTCAAACAGACCGAGAAGTCCATCACAGGAGGCCAGACATTAATGTGATCCAGAAAAAGAAGGCAAAGGAAACAATCATTGTGGACATAGCTGTTCCCGGAGATAGCAACGTACTGCTGAAAGAAACTGAAAACTATGAAAAGTACCCAGACCTGGCTAGAGAGATTAAAAGGATCTTGAAATCAGGGACAAAAGTGGTGCCAGTGGTAGTAGGTGCATTTGGTTCAGTGTCAAAGAAGCTGGCAGGCGATTTGGAGCAACTAGGAGTTAAGGATCGAACAAGAACGATGTAAAAGTCAGCACTTCTCGGATCAGCACATATCCTCAGAAAAGTGCTAGAAGTGTGAGGTTTCGGGACGAGACTTGACTGGATCTTTCTCTCTAGGGAAAAATCCTGTGCTTAATGTTAAAAATAATAATTTGGTAATTTTTTTGTTATAGTGGTATTATTTGTGTTTTAGCTGTGGAATGCACTGAGTGAGGCCAGTGTTGGCATGTACCGAGGGCACTCGGGTTGGGTGCACTGTGTTAGCTTCTCACCAGATGCCTCAAAGTTGGTTTCAGCCTCTGATGATGAGACAGTGAAGGTACAGTAACAGTTATGAACATGTAGCTATACTCTGCCGAAGCACAGCTGGTGCCAATCCATGGTGCCAGGTCTATCTGCTACTTGAAATTATATTAATATAATGATATTGATTTGTTTGTTAAATGTGTATGTTGTAGTTTTTTCCTTGGTTCAAATTTTATTTTTCTTTGTTTTTTTTTTTTGGTGTGGTAATTTATGATGAGTTTGAAACAAAGGAAAATAATATGTGGATATGTCCATACAAGTAGTTTCAATACTGCTGTGTTCAATTTGTGGTTCTATCAAGTACAAGAAAATAAGAGGGGATTGATTGCCTGATGATCAAAACTGACACAAATTCCTCACATGATAGGAAAAGGTATTTTAAAAGGGTAAACCAGTTTATGACCTGCTTATACATGTAGAGCACTGTCTCTTATTTATTGTCAACTATGAATGCTGTAGCTGGAAAAGAGAAGCTCAGCATCTATTACTATTTTTTGGACATTAATTAAGGTTTCCTAAGCCCGTGTTACTTCTTCCAAGTTATTATGTGATGTTATCTACATGGGGATTCCCTGTACTGTCTTTGTAGCTATATTAGGAACTTTAAGCAAAACACAACGACAGCGTTGACTATAGCAACACCAAACAATAGCGTTGATGAACGAAACAATGAAACTGCATGTGCAGAATACATTCTGGTAGATTTCTTTGCCATCCTCTGTAAAACAAGTATGTGAAATGACCATTTTTCAGGCTTTCTGGAAGATACGAGTGCACAAAAACAAAATCGACAAGAAGCAATTGTAATGAACTGTGAACGGGTTAAATTGGAAAAATCGGGGGTTTGAAAAGTTATGGAAAGAAAATGAAACAAGCCTGTTGCCATTGGTACAGGAGAAAAACAATCAATTTTTTCTAATGTGCTGTCCTCTGCGTTATCTTCGTTGTTGCTTGAGCTCCCTATTTGACTCCTTGGAACTCAAACATTCAAAGGAAATTGAAGAAGCTTCAAGTTACTGAGGTTAGAATTATGTAGTTAATGATCAGAAGGGAAGTGACACTTGCTTTGAGTTTATCGCAGGAGGTTCAAGTTAGCAAGGGTTCAAGCACTTATGGCCAGAAATGCATGCCACGTTGTTTAGCAAACACTTTGTCTTTATAGGAGTGGTTTGGGAATTCCATATTACAGGTTTTAGTTTAATAGGGATGGTTTGAGATAGTGAGTGTTTGATTTAGCCATGTTTCAAGTTATCAGGAGTCAGCTGTACATGTAATACAGTATGTATAAGTATTGTTTTGTTTCTTCAGATATGGGCTGTTGATAGCACTGCCTCTCAAAGCCCACCGAAGCTCAGGATGGTATTTGATGTGGCTTTTGTGAGGGATTCTCTGACAGTTGCTATAACCGACTCATGCAACAAACTTATGGTAATTGTCTCAACCATGTTTTTAACCCTTTGAGTATCAATACCAGAGTACACATTCTACTTTGTGATTCTGTGTATGTTTCATACAGTGCCAGCAAGAATGTATTAGAATATCAACACAGTTTAATTTTGGTGATCATATCCTTTGGCTTAGATCATTACAATCTAATGAAATTAGATAGTGATTTAACTACTGGTCAGGAATGTTATGCTTGTATGTGGTTAATTTATTGTTTTAAAACTGAGTGTAACTATCAAACATATTGTGATAACCTTATTTTCTTGGTTGTATGTTATACAGCTGTACAGCACCATGACACTTTTCTTTAAGCCAAGGTATTGTAAATTTTTGAGGCAGAAATTTACCACTAAACTTGGCATGTTAGTTTGAATGGTTGTCATTACTAACATTCCTATACAAGCAGAATTTCAAAGTGTACGAGTAATGTTGCTCCATTTAAGTTTGTTGTGAAGTTTCAGTATGGAATGCCAAGTCTTACATATAACAAACATCTTGGCTGCAGATTTTTGAGGGGGAAACAGCGAGGTTTGTATCACAAAGTGAAGCACACAGTTCTAAAATTACCAGCATCAGTTTAGCAACTGACGCAAATCATGTTGCCATTGGGTTAGAAGATGGTCGTGTTCAGGTAAATTTACCACATTTTAAGAGTAATTTACAGTTCATTTATCTGTTGACAGAATTGAAGTGATATGTCTTCTTAATAATCATTATTTTAAAAATATGAGATGCATCACACAAGACATGTAATTTTTGTGGCATTACACTCAAATTTTCAAAAGAGTTATTTGTACGTACCTCTACTAGCTGAGTTCTAAGTCCGTACTGTAAGTTACGGACAGAGTTTTTTTCTGCTCGGTTATATGGCCCAAGCGCAAAGCATGCGGATATAATTATGATATTGTATGAATGAGTTCTGATTGTTAACATTTTGAAATAGTGTTATAGACAATCAAATGGATGACAAAATTGCTTGTCTTTTGCCGAGTCCCAAAATATTGTAAATTATTTTGTCTCAGTTGGTACGCGCATTGTGATTGGTCAATTTAGGGGGCCATACTTCACTGTACAGCCCACTAAATTTAAAAGTTTGTTTTGGTCAGCAAAAAGGTCTCCAAAGATATAATAAATATCTAACAAACCTTGTTTTTTCGGTCTGTACTGTAAGTTATGGATCCTCGTTTTTTTTCTGCTCGGATTTATGGCCCACACACTTCGCACAGGGCAAGATTGAAGAGAGGCCGGCCTCGCAACAGCTGGAGGTGAGACACTGAGGCAGAGCTAAAACAGCAGGGGACCAACTGGACTGGAGCAGCGAGAGCAGCCCAGAACCAAGTGCGCTGGCATGGGGTCATCGATGGCCTATGCTCTTCTATGGGCTAGGGGCTCTAGTCTCTCTCTAGTAACTTACAGTACAGACCTCGAACTCGGTTAACAAGAGGTATTAATTTTAACAGTGTATTATTAACAGTGTATTATACTGTATTTGAGAGAGATTTTAATCCCAAAGTTTAATCTATCTGTTCATTGAAACTAATTAGAGATTTTTTTCCAATTTTATTTACATCATGTTACATTAATTTACCTAGTTATTACAAGTCATAATAATATACATGAAAAAATTACTCGATTCTGATTGGCTGAGAGCAGTGCAGTTCAAGTGTAACACCAGTGCAAAAAGTGTAATACCAGTGCAAAAAGTGTAACACCAGTGCAAATTACACATTGATTTTCTGGATTATGATATTCTTTATTTTTAAACGAACCGCTTTGAGTTCGTAGCGTTATCAGTTGATCTTCATCAGCCAATCAGTAAATAAAGTGTCAAATCCGCGTCAAATGCTTACTTCCTGTCCGTCCGCAATGAGATCTTCCGGCACTTCCTCCAGGTGAATTTTTTCATGTTTATATTATTAATAAGTAATCATACGGCTTTTCTCGTTCAATTTGGAATTAATTTGTACTTGTGAGTTTTTCAAAAAGCTGAAATTGCACTCGCCGAAGCGGCTCGTGCAATTTCAGCTTTTTGAAAAACTCACTCGTGCAAATTAATTCCAAATTGAACTCAAAACCGTATGATTACCTTTACTTATAAGTGAAGATTTTTATTGTTGATGTTCTCATCTAGATTTTGGAGACATCAACTTGTAATGTTCTCAAGCAATTCAAGAGTCACTTTGCCCGTGTCAAATGGTGTGTATTTAGCAGATGTGGTGAGGTTTTGGTCTCTGCCTCAGATGACTGCACTACTAAGGTAGGCACTAGAAATCCAGTCATAAGAATGTTGAATTCTGTTTTACCATGTGCTGTGTAATGTGTTGATTTCTTTTAAATCAAGGTATACCGCTGTTTGGATGGAGTTCTTCTGTTCTCTCTTGAGGGCCATACAGGCAGTATTCAAAGATGTTTACTCTTCAAAAATGATACCAAACTTGTGACAGCCTCTTTGGATGGGACACTGAAGGTTTGTTTTATTAAAATGTGTTAACCAGTGATTCATTTGAAATAATAATTTAAAAAAAGTAATGATAAATTAGTTTACTTTTTGGGATGTTGAAGAACCCACACACTGTTTGCGAAGAGTAGAGGATGTAGACCCCGGTCTTGTGGCTAGGCCCTTGTATTTGCAGTTGTAATTTATATATGTCGAGCATTTCTTACATGAGCCCCTGGCTTGGTATATTGGGCGACCACTCCCCATGTTATCGACAATAAATGAATTGATTGATTGATCGATTATGATTTTTCCATTTATTATCATAACTGTTGCATCTTTTTTCTCATTACTGTATTGCCAATTCCTGGTGTTGATTATTTGCATTATTTTATATCATTTTTTTGTACTAAAGGACTGTTATGAAATTATTGTTACTTTATTTTCTAGGTTTGGGATGTACAAAAAGGAAGCATTCAGTACACCTGCCAGCATAGCAGCACTGAGTATGTTCTCTCTTGTGCAGTGTCTCATGATGAAACAAAACTTTTGTCAGCATCTGTGGATTGTTATGCCAAGGTATAGTACCTTTATAAATGAGTATGAGTCAACCCCTCCCATAATTCATTAAGAGTTAAATGTTAGATCAGTACTATCAGTATTTCACAATTGGCTACAATTTAGAGTTTTCTGTAATTTAGTATCCATTGAGGAACAATGAAAGTTGTTTGTTTATGTATTTAAGTATAACTGATAGAACATAATGAAAAGTACATGTAGTTCATTGAGATTAGAAGAAACCTGATCAAGCATGCTAGACCATGTGACACCAATGACCATATTACACCAGAAAAACGTTCAAATTTCATGAAGGACATGTATGTTGTTTTTTTTTCTATAAAATGCCAGCATCATAGTCCTACATGTTATCTGATCATGCCATATAGTAAAAACTTTAAACCATTATTTATACTGGCAAATCAGAATTTGTGGGCCTGGCGGTCTACAAGTTGGTTTCTTCTTAATGATATTGCGTACGTAGCAGTTATATTTAATTCAATTATTATCCCAACCAGTAGTCGGATAAACCTTAGCAGCAATAAACTGTGTTCATTGGTGGCTATTTGCTGATTTTATGTAGATTTGGAACTCTTCAAATGGTATGTTGATTCGTTCAGTTGGACCACACCCAGACTGTGTCAGGTCTGCTGCCTTCTCTGTCAATGATCAGTTCCTTTGTACTGGCTGTGATGATGGAATTGTGAGAGTAAGCAATTCAAGCCTTTTTAATTATTTTCTTGCAGGAATTCTCATTCATCAATGTTCAACTTTGTTTCTCCACTCAATGCTCCTCCTTTCCTCTCCCATAAAGAAAACAAAAATTAATAAATGGGAGGGTCTGCTATGTGATAGAATTTAATCTTTCAACATCCAGAGTCAAGCCTTGAGTTATTCATTGTTCTTGTTGTATTCCCACTTTTGCGTTGCACATGCAGGTTCAAACCACAACTGTCAGCTCAACCACTTTTCTCACAGTAAGGACAGGGTGAAACCCTTCCAGCCCCCACCTCAGTTTCTGCCTGGTTCTAACTTTTAAAAAATCATTTTCACTCCCAGGCTTAGACCTTCAGTTGATTTTTACTCTCAACCCTTTCTATCTTGTAAGCAAACATGTATACTCATGTAAAATTGTTTTTCTTGATTCTAACTTCAAATAACGAGTACATACTTGTCAACTTGAAACAGACAAATTTCAATACTTTTGTTTTGATATGTACCAAGGCAATTGACAGTGATTTTTTGAACTGTGACCGCTGCTGATTTTTTTAATTCTAGGTATGGAATGTAGTTGATGGCCAAGAAATTTCTGTGTGCAGTAAACATGATGGCTGGGTATCAAGCTGTTGGTTTTCAAATGACTGTAACCTCCTAGTTTCAGTCAGTGATAACATCAAGGTACATCAAGCTCAGTGTACTTGCAGTTTACTTTAATCCATCAATCAATGTTTTATTTGCCACAACATGCGAGTATATAAACTTTAAAACATATGTTAAGTGGTAAGGAGACCTGTAGAAAACCACAAGGCTTATACTGAGAGGTCTCATTGGTGACATGCGAATAGGAAATCAGTTACAGCAAAATTAAGGTGAGTGTACAGTACATGTAGAAAACCAAATTGAAAAAAATACAAACTGCTATTTTGATGGATGCATAGTTTGTGTTTTTAATTTTTTATCTTGAATAATATTTAATTATTAATGAAATCAACAACCTGTCTTTTAAAGGAAGATGAATTAAGAAGAGATGCAAATGAAAGTGGCAAAGCATTTCAAATTTTTGGTCCTTGATAGAGTATTAGTGTTAAATTCACGCATTTGCTGGACTATGTACTAAATATTATAAGAAGCTGTATGTTGATCATGCATAAGAGGAAAAAAGTATTAATGAAACCTCTTTTTCTTTAACCACAGTGGTGGAAAAGAGATGGTACTCTGTGCCAACAATTCAATTTGAAAGGAGTTCAGGCAAAACGTATCCACTGTTCGCCCAACTTCAAGACATTTGTAACTGTGGACAATGTTGGAATGTTCTACATTCTGAAGAGAATATGAAACAGGCTTCAGAATTTGTGAACGTCTGTGATGGACCACATCAGTGTTAAATCACAGATCACTCAAGGTTATTTTTAGATGTTTTGATTCATAATTCATCTCTGTTAAGACCATCTTGGGTAACAGTGCTTTATTTTTGAAACTTCCTTTGATCTGGTATTCCCTGGACAGCATCAACTGATAGGATTATATTGATTAATGAAAGTGCAAGTGTTGTGTCCTTTGTGATATGAGTTGACCCTTTCATGGACTAACAAAATGTCTTAATTGCCACTGCTATATTACTTTAGACCAAGATATAAACAAAAGGAGCCTCAAAATGACCAAAAGGTCTGATTACAGGCAAACAAAGATGAACATGTAATACCAAATGAAGTTTAACGATCAAAACAGGAATCAGCGTTTGAATACAAAAAGTAAGCCAGCTTTGAATAATTTTTACACTTTTGGGTAGTTAGTGCTTCATAAGGAATGTGTTCATATAAAATTTGGACATGAGGATATAGCTTATATCAGCTGATTGTAGAGCAAGCATTGTAGAGGTTACACTTCAGCAATTTAGTGCTCATCACCCAGTTTCCCAATGGAAATGCAGTTTTAACCCTTTAAGCCCTAAGGGGCCTCCAGTTGACAAGTAAAATCATCTGATATGACATTTAAGCCAGAGTAATTAGCAATTAATGAATGAGGCTGAGTAGGATATGAAGAATTAAGCGGGTCGAGGAAGGTGTTATCCACCGAGGCCGTAGGCCGAGGTGGATAACACCCTTCCGAGATCCGCTTAATTCTTAATATTCTACGAAAGCCGAATTCATTAATTGCTTTATTATTTATCAAAATATTTTCAAACACTTAAAGGAGAAAATGAGCTTCATTTTCACAAATTTCACACCCACCAGCAATATAACAAAACACCAAAATAACACAAGCTCGTCCCCAGGTCTTCTCGGTTAACCATGCATTAACCTGCGAAAACGCTGCATTTTTGACGTCATTTCATCGTTAAATTGAAAATTCTTCCAAATTTGGTCATCAGTAACTGGTTATGGTGAATTCAACGTGTGCTTTTAGCCAATCAGAATCGGGGAAATATTTTGAATGAATAATAAAATCTGTTAAGTCACTCTTGGGATGTAAAGGGTTAATAAAATACTGTAGGCTTATAACCTTGGATACTTCTAGAATTCTCAATGACAAAGCTTTATGATGCAAGCCTTATGCAAAACTTTGGGAAGCAATAATAAAATGTTGGTGTTACTAGCTTTGTATTAAGTTCAGGTTACATAGCAAAGTCTATTTTGGCAGATGCTCTTGAATCAATAGTAAATTTTGTTAAAATACCAAATTTGGGGTAATAATGTGACTCTAGTCACTTGGAAACATCTTTATCAATAGCTAGCTAATTCTGCCAATGAGCCAACATGTATTGAATTTATTTATTAGTAAATTAATAATTGTAATCTTAGGTTTAAAATGGGAAATGAGAAAAACAACCTGCCAACACTGTTTCCAGTGTCTTTCTGTTTTCTTCCTTCCATTAGCACAAGACCTTGGGAACACAGTTGGTCTAGTGTGTTTATTTTAAAGTAGGTTTCATTACCCTTTTGCATTTTTTGGGGGTGTGACTGCAAATTGGTGATGGGATACATAGAATCAAAGAGAGATTTTCTAATTTGTTTCTTGGTAAACAGTGTTGCTGCTTGTTATCTGCAATTACTGCACATCAGTTATATGTATTAGCAGTTTACATAGTTGTCACTAAGGGCCAGGGCTGTGGATTTCCCCTGGCTACTCGGGGCATGACCCCAGCTACGTTCATCGTTATATTAAACCAAACGACCACCCAAGAATTGTACTTCGAAAAGGAGATAAGAGTGCTCCATGACTGCCTGTGTTTTCCCCTGCAATTAACAACAAATACACAGCAACTTGAAATCTTAGTGACAACCCTGAGTTTAGTTAACACATGAAAAGATTGTTCAAATTCAGTGACTAACTTCAAAATGTTTCCAAATGATCAGAGATATTGTTAATTTTATTAGTTGTGTAGATAGATTATTATGAGACCCCCTTATCTAATTTATTGACAAATTTATACAGGATTTAAGTAAAAAAATATACCTTCTTTCAGATAGATTTGACTGTTAGGGAGCTGAAGAGTGGAGTAAGCAAAGCATGGTTTATAGGCAATAATGTTTTGTGTAAATTTGTACAAATGGACAAGGTCATTTATGATTCCTTGCCCAAATAAAAGTCACAGAAAAAAATACCAGGTTCCCATTTTTTTATATTTTTGGGGTATTTAATTGATCATACCCACAAAAATCCCAAATTTGAAAGAGCGAGACAAATCCTAACCTGGAAACTTGTCTCACTTTGCCAAATTGGGGAATTTTGTAGGTGTTTATTAATTGAATACCCAAAAAATCCCATTATGAGAATCTGGTGTTTTTTTCTTGCGAGGAGAGGTAACTGAAGGGTTTCCAGTTCAAGGGGCATTTTAAGCCTTATAATTTTTGTAGAATTTCTAAACTTTTTGATAAACTGACATGTTTTTATCATGTCAAGTATTAAGTGATTATTGACTAAGTAGGAGGGCCAGATGGGAACTTATTTGGCTCACGCTTGTGACTTACAGACTGAGCATCATGACCGAGAACCAAATATTTTCCTGTCCGGGTTGACCTAACTACCGGTATGTCAGTAAGCATTTTATCATATGAGCACTGACCAAGTTTGAAAATTTCAAAAATTTGTTTTCGTTCTAAAAAGGAAGCAACAGACTGGCATGCCTGGGAAAAATCACAAAAAAGATCCTGCAACAGAATCTTTCCCTCAATTTTCTCAAGTCATCGAAAAACAGCTTTTACTATAGTTTTCTATGGGATTGCCTGAGCAGGGCCAGGTGATAAAGCTCTATATTTTTCAGTTGCTTCTAGAAATGTTTCCAAATAGGACACCATTTTTATAAGACCATGGTTAGATATTCTTGAACTGGACACAAGAGAAGACTGTAAATTTGTCTCTGCCGACAAAAGCCAACCACAAGTGAACCCCACATAGTGTGAAGGAACCTCGTCAATTACTGGCATAAGCTTATTAATTTTTTTTACTTATTGTTAACAGTGAAGAGTTCGTGGTAACTTAGTAGTTGCTAGATAAATGTTATTTTTGAACGAATTAGGAAATACAGTCAGAATAAAAAAAATAATCAAATGCTTTGTGTGTGTGTGTGTTTGTGTTTCCCTACTTACGTTAGTTTATATTACATGTAGTGTTTACAAAATTGATAAATGGCATAATGCAGTGGTGCAACTCTACTCTGTCCTTGAAAATGTAAAACCAAAAAGGATTAGTAAATTAAATTCTTCCACAGACAGCACAGTATCAATATTCAGTGATGTTTATTGATTTATTGCAATACTATGAACAATACTGCTGCATCAAAGTTTTTTTCTATTTTACTGCTGAGGAGGAGGTCCAAAACCACCACGTCCACGGCCAAATCCAGCACGCTGTTGACATGAAACATGGAAAAAAGAGTCACAATAAGGCACAAACACATCTTCCCTCAAAGGATGCTCCTGTAAGAAACTGCATGTAGTCAATACTTGACTACAAGCATTGTCTTATAATTAGACAAAGCTCATGGAACCCATTTATTGAAAGTCCTTTAACTTTACAGGCAGGCACAGAGCCCCATTTTAAAGAGGGAGTCTATTGTATGTTTTCCTACTTCTTGGCATCAAACCAGCAAAGGTTCAAGTAACTTAGAATGGGTTGGCTTAACTAGAAACAGACAAAACTGTAATTACCATTGTAAATATTACAATCATAAAATAGCTTTCTGGGCCTGATAAGTTATTGGGACTTTAGAGGAACAGGTTCCTGATCACTCAAATGTTAAACTTACAAATTCAGGTCTGAAGTCTGATCCAGCACCACCCTTTGGTTCCATACCAGGTGCAGGACCACGTCTGTAGGCCTCACGGTCAGCAGAGTCAGCAGGGGGAGGCCCTCTAGGCTGATCGGGAGCTGAAAACATAAGCACAATAATCAATACGATCCTATTGTACGTGTATTTTAAAAATGAGAAAAGTAAGGAGCAAGAAAACAGAGGATGTAATGCTAATACAGCAAACAAAAATTTACTGTATGTATTCTTTGGTAGGACTTTATCTTTATCCCTTGTTATCCCATATAGAACATTATGAGAAGGAAAATGAATATAAGTTAGCCAAGACTTAGTTAACATGTACTAAGGTATATTTCATGTCAGCCAAATGTACTTTGCAACACAATATAAGGTCATTTTCAAGGGCCTGAAATAGCTCTGATGGAGATCAGTACCACCTGTTTCAGGATTTCAACAAGGGTGAGATAAGAAGAACAGCATGTTACCTTTTGGTCTTGGTCTGGCCGTTTCAGGCCTGGTTTGTCTTCGAAGTGTTGCTGGTACAATCTCAGGGGGAAGGTGGAGAAAATCTCTAAGATATGTAATACCTACAAGAAACATTCTTTGGTTACACTGTGGTAATTACAACAGAAATTTATGTATACAGAAAAAAAGAGAAAAGAAAGTGGTGTTGCATTAGTAGAAAGCTTAAAAGTAATGGTAATAGGACTGAGTGGAGTCCCATTTAGTCTGTAATCATACACGTGATAACAAAATCAGTAATTCAGTTTCCTCTTGTGGCCCTGTATTCATTTACATAATACCACCAGAAACATCATGACAGAGTGAATCATATTCAGGGTTGTCAAAAAGATTTTAAGTAGGTGTCTAAATTGGAAAAGTAACCGTCCACACAATTGAGTGCCAAAGGGGGGGGGGGTATGGGGTGTGCCAAGCAGAGTAACCAGCTGATATGACAAAGGAAGCGGCAATTCTTGCTGGCAGCTTGCTACTTTTGATGACCCTGCAAAAACCTTGTTCTTGTATAAAATCTTCTACTGGTACAATGAAAATGAAGTACAAGACTTTGCTTCAGTATGGAATCAGTATTTAAGTGTACTGGAACATATAGCACATTTGTAATTTAAGCCAATTCCAATTATACAGTATCTTGTATTTAATAGTCATCATGAAAACATGAAACGAAACTCAAAATTGATAGTCATCTTGGTAAGACACTTGAGCCGCGATGAGCTTTTTCACATTAACATCCCCCTAAGCCAAAGAACAACATTTATTGAAATACAACGTCATTGGAGTTTACTGTATTGGTCAACAGCACAATCGAGGGGTACATTTGCATATGTGAACACTGAAACGGGAATATCTTAAAAACACCACGCTACGAAAAGCCAAAAATTTTCAGAAAGATTCCCAGGTTAATAAAGATTTTTCACAGCGGACTATTTTGAGAAAATCAAACAACATGCAGTTTATATTTTTTTTTTTCGACCAGTGAAAAAACCGCCATTTTTGAATGTAACGCGTAACATAATTATACCGCTCGTTGCAAACTTTACGCCACTGTTACACTTAAATCAAGCAGAAACTTCAAATGCTGTTAAAAACATCTTTAATAATGTCCAAGGTTATTGTCAAGGTACAAATAAAGTTAGTAGCAGCTCTCTATGGAATAAAATCTATATAATTACAGCAGCAAATCTCATGTAACGCAGTTTAGTATTGCAGTTACAGCAACACACTCTTATGCTAAAATTTCATCAATGAAATGTACTTGAGCTCTTAAAAAAATACCCAACAATTCTCATAACATGCAGAATACATGCAAGTAATTTCAACACCATTGGTTGAGCCGCTCCAGTGATAACTAAAAAAATATTCATCCCCGAACACGTTGTAACATGCTCAAATTCCTCCATAATTTACCTTACTTGTTCATTTCTTTTCTTTCTTCCCGAGAGGAAAAACGTTCCACGGACGTGGAACTTTGCACGAACAATTCTCATAAGCTGATAAGCATAGCTGTACAAGCTGTTTCTATTTTCTTTGCTTTGAACGGGCAATATTTCCATTTTGCTCGAACCCCGAACACAAGTGAATGATCCTCCGTTGTGTAACATGAACCAAACAAGAAGAAAATCTCGCTTCAACTCGAAGCAGAATCCCTCCATTTTCAACGCTTTGCCTTCGAAAACATTGAACCATATCTGGGGGGGAAGGGGGGGCCCTAATAGAAACTACAGGGCTGAAACAATAGAAGAAATATTACCAGTTGCGTGACAGAGTCTTTGAGGATTGGAAATGGAGGGAAACACTGATAAATATTCAATAGGTCATGTTTTTTCTCTGATTTTTTGGTATTTACAACAAACAACCCCTAAAAATCGTGTCCTGAGCATTTCAATAGTTCAGGAAAGGCGTTTTAAGCCATGTAAAAGTATTTTTAAAAAATGATCATTTTTAACTCGTGGATATGCGAAGCGTATTTGCGAGTTTTTGTGGGGACTCCGATATGCAAATTGTCACTCACTCACTCGCTCACTCACTCACTCACTCCAGTGTAGACACACTTCGTAATTAGTCGGATAGAACTCGGGGGCACCGATATGAAGACGACAATTGTCGTGACCGAAGTCACGGAAGTCTGTTGATGAAAGTTCACGCTGAAAGTGTATCGTACCGTTGCCAGAGTTTGTAATGATTTTGTAGCTTAAGAGGACGATTAGCGAGGCCCTGTTAGGGGTAAATTTCGACAAGCGACGTGGCCTTGAAACGGCGACATAAAGGACCTGAAATGGCGACGAACGACGAGCCGCTCACGGGAAATTACGACAGCGACCTTTGACCTTCCGAAATTGCGACGTGAAAGGGTTTGAAACTCAGACGCGCGACATAAACAACCTCACTAACAGGGCCTCATTAGCGGTCTTACTAAAATCAAAAGGAGTTTAAATGTTTCCAGTTAGGACAATGACCAACTTGGAGACTGAATTTCATGAGCCTTTTACTCGGCCAGGCGCTAAACGTGAACAGATGATAGATGATGATTCGCTTTTCCGACATCGACCGCCATCGACCGCCCCCAAGATTACAAGCAGTATATGAATTTCAGTTGGCTCGAAAGTGATCTGAAGATGAGAAAATCTCTTGCTAATATAGTAAGCTTTGATGAGAACTCATAGAGCGAAATTAGCACTTGAATGAGAATTTATTTGAGCGAAATGAGTACTCGTTATTGAACGAAACCACTGCTGAAAACAGAATAAATTGACGAATCCATGGTGTGAAACCGAAGAACTTCTGCGGCCAACCTGGATAAGAAACATCGCATGGAGGACTTTTCTACTGATTTAAGTGTTAGTACTAACAGGAATGGAGTTGGAAAAGTATTGGGACGGTCAAGAAGTATGTCAACGCTTACCATTAAATATAGAGGTGCATGCCGTGACGGAGAACCAGGGTTCGAAAAGAGTAAGTCATGTAGAAAATGTATTAAGCGTTATATTATATACAATACACCACCAGCCGTTACAATGAAAAGTTTTCTGTCTATTGATTTCCGAATTTACCTTGAAGTGAACTAGATTGTGTTGAAAAAATAGGCTTACCTGTTTTGCTTACTGTTGTGTGACTCATCATATTTACATTGTAAAAACAAGAAGTTATAAGGATAAAAACAAAGATGTATTGCTGTATTAATGATGGCAAGTGTGATTTTTTTTTAAGTGCAACCCTGAATATATATACCACTGATAACCTAAAATGAGATGGTACGGTAAATAAACTAATTCAACTTGATAAAGGATTGAGAGTCTTAAGGATTTTAAGATCATCACATCAGCTGGGCTATCCTACATGGTTTTGTTCATTATCAGCTGCAGAATCAAGGTGGATATTTCTGTTGCATACATTGAATAGACTTGTAGACAACAAAAACTATAATGATGATAAAATTGACAATGTCATGGCAACAAAATTCAGACCTTATTCAGAAGGACCCTGTTACTTTGAACACACAGACAGTGAGCAGCAGGATACCAGAACTACATTTGGTTTCGGTGCCATTTAATCCTGTACCCTTATGTTAAGTTATCAAATTTTTTAACAACTGTATGCTTGCCACCTGCCTTATAACTGATGCCTAGTATAGTCAAATGATTGGCGTCATGTACTCACTGTATGTTTATTTCAAAAAGCTACTCAGCTCCCTGGTCACTTTTATGTTGTGATTATAGATTATTAAAATTATCTTCAAGTTCATTCAATCACAACTCTGAAAAAACACCTCATTAATTTTTAAATTATTTCTTTTTTCTCTGTTTTGTAAACATATCCACGAGTTCACCATAGTCCTACTTTGATTAGCCTATGTTACGCCTTTGTACCCCTTGATTGTGCTATTGACCATTGCGAATGGTTTCAACCCAGAAGTCTCGGTAGTTGTTTGTGGGGTTTGATCATCCTGATGTAAGCAGTTCTGAAAAGAACTGTTTTTGATGACATCGACTGATGTTTCAACAACCTGAGCGGAAATCATCATCAGAGTGTTGTCAGGTGGTGGTATTTATGTTTCTGTGGAAACAAACACCACCAACTTCCGCAGAGGTTGTTGAAATGTCAGCCCACGTCATCAACAACAGTTCTTTTCAGAAGTACTTCCACCTAGACAATAAAACTCTACAAACAGTTTATTGTATCTTACCATCATTGGTTAGGTACCAGTAATAATGTTTCCAAGCAAACTGTTCTGTCACATACCCTCTTGATTTCAGAGACTAAAAAGGATAAAGAATAGATAGAGTTCACTACATCATAAAATATTTTTACTGCTATTTTTACACTTGCTCATATGTCTGCTCAAGCCATTTAGTACAGTAAAGTGACATTATGTACTCAGTTACAGTTGACACAAAATATCTCAGAGGACTGGCACATACAAATCAAAACAAAAACTCCATTTAAGTGATCTATAAACTACAAGCTACACTACAAGCTAGTTTTCAAGTATGCCACTATTTACTTACTAAAAAATACTGAAAAAAAAAACAAACAAACAAATAGTTTAATTTGTATAAAAACCTCAAAACTGATCTACCATGGTTTCTTGGTTACAAGACGCACCCCTCACTTCAATATCACACGTCTTGGTGTTACACAAGTTGGTGTTAAACAAACTCATTGGTCTGTTATGATTACTAACACCTACACGGTTGAAAATTGCTCAACTGCTCTCCAGGAGCATTCGTAAAGTTTAAAAACAAATACCACAAAAGGATTGGAGCTTGCTAAAAAATGATTCTCTTGAGAACCACTAAACTGATTTAAGTTAAGGTCTGAATGTTTCTTGGACCTCATGTATTTTGGTAGGTTCAATGTTTGAAAACATTCTGGCAACATATTTTCTATGTTTGACAACACTTGACTACAAGGTGCACCCCGAGGCAAACAAGGTACCGGTAACTTTTTTGGAAAAAAATGCTGTGCCTTACAACTGACAAACTATTTTAAGAATCCAAATGAATTAAACTATTTGAACTATGCACTAATTATCAACATTAAACAACAATCGTTGCAAGGTAGAGGTTTGGTGCCCCAGGAGGCTATGAGCCTGAATGACTACCCAAACCCCTGCTCTAAGAAGACCACCCAGCCACCAGCCCCCACACTTTAAACCACGCACTGGGCACCCATCACACTGAGTAGACTTGGTGGAAAAAAATAATAAAAAGAAATAAATAAATAAATAGATAACTAAAAATATAATAACATATTAATGATAGTAATAATAATAGAACTGAAACAATAACGAAACACAGCTATGACGAAAGCCAAGGGCAATGGGGAAGGAGGGGAATGAATCAAGAGCAACTGCCAACTTGGAAGGCAAAGTACACACTAAAAGTACACAATGCATACGATGAACCAAGGCATCAGGAGAAGACTGCTGGCCGTCATCCCAATCATCTGCCCCAGGGCTCCGCTGACCATGAAGGTTACATGCCAAGATGGCTGCCTGTTGCACACCAGAAATGTGCTGCTTTCTTGTGAGTCAATTGAAGATCCAAACACCCTGCCCCACATGTGTGGACAACTGACAAAATACCAGATGCCACAGACGCCAACTGACGATAAAATCACCAATAAAACACGCTAACGGCTACAAATGCTAATCGCTGCAAATGCTAACTGCTGCAAATGCTGACAACTGACATACTGACTAATGATACACTTAACACTCTGTTGGATGAAACCACCAAAGGAAAAAACACACAATATTGCTTCTTGTAGTTAAATAACTTAAACTACATTTAATATATTGAGTTTATTTAATATTTTGAGTTCCTTGAAAAATAATTTGTATTCCTTAATTATATAATCTTGTTTCATAATTTTGCAGTGATGTATCTCCATGACCTTGAACCAATGATGGTTGGACGAATTAACTTTAGGCAACTGAACAGTATTACCACCCCGAAGGTTGGATGTAGATAGCCTTTTTGTTAAGCAGCTCCATCATAGTTGTTGGAACATTATATATTTATATACAGTTGTGCAAATCTTAGCATTACTTTGATTTTCTAGAGGATGATCGTAATTTCTGTAGTAGTGTGGCTCAAGGTGAGTAATAATCAGAAAAAAAAAATGAGTTGCAATGCTCTACAAATGCAATGCAGACAAACATGAATAGTTTAGTTTGGTCTGTTCTCATATTTTTAAATACATTTTAAGGTTTTGATACTAAAATGGATTTGGTCTATGTTGTGGTTCAGTATTTTTTTGGTTTAAATTTTATTTCCTTTGTTCTTTTGACAAGGTAATGTAGAGTTTGAAACAAAGGACAACAAAATTTAATCCAAGGGTTAAATTGAACCACAACATCTACCAGGAAGAGTACTCTTCACGAGCTGAACCACTATTTTAGGGTATTGCACGTGCAAACATTTCTTGTTTTCCAAGAACCAAAAATTAGGGATAAAGCATGCATAATCAATTATGGGGTGATATGAAAATCTTGCCCTCTTCACACCTGAGCGAGGAAATAAAAACAACTTATTTATCAATAAGAGTTCAGCACATCCCATTGCCGGATTAGCTTGCTAGTGGCAATTATATTATTTAAAGTTTAACATGGTCTCCAGCTAACATGAGATCACGAGTACATATCCCCGAGTAATATAATAATTTAAATATTAATCATAAAATGCATTTAGCGGCATTTACTTACCTGTAAAGCCTTGATGACTTGAAGATTTGGTACTGTTTCCACATCAGGGTGCTTGGGAGCATTAAAATCCTTCTTGGCTACGATAACACCTTCCTTGAAGAGGAACTCGTAGATAGATACCCTGTTTTTCTTGGGAATCAACATTCTATAAAGAAAAATTAAAAGTAAATGAAATGAAATTATTAAAGATTACTATATATCTGACAGGTCACCCAGTAGAAAATGATTCAAATGAATTTTAGCCGGCTCAGTGCCTGGTGAATCGAGGTTCGAATAAATAAACCCCTCAAGGGTTTGAGTTACAGTAAGAGTAACAATGGGGCAGCTTACAGCGGAAAACTCAAATGATAAGCCCGCTCTTATTTAAGAGATGTATCCACACAAAGAAAGTTTTGCTATTTGGTTGCATCAAGGCCTGTTTACACCATGACAATCTAATTTTTGCATACGTAGGAAAAGTAATAAGGCAAGACGAATCTTCACAAGCCATTTTTTAGCCGAGATAAAACAAGCGTGGGAAAAAAAATACCCCAGATTATTAAAGGAATTTATTCATTTCTTCCCTGTAGTAAACGCGTCAAAGTAAGACTGGATGGATGATAAATCCCACGGATTGAAATCGCCTCTCACTCACTTGACTTCTCCAAAATGACTGCCACAGCAGAAAGAGGCAGACAGAAACATGCGAGACAACTTCATTGGTGACCGCGCCAAACGAGCGACCAGGCCTTACCATGTTCTCACCAAAAGAGGAAATAGTATACATCTGGTTGGCTATTTGATTTTTCGTTTTCTTGCGATCTCCTGTGTTGTCTGGATTTTTATCCCAAGCATATCACGTTTGTGTCCCCATGCGTCCGCTGAACGCATACGTGTACTTTTAAGTACAAGTATTCGTGTGAATTTGTGAAAACAAATTCACATGATGTTTGTGCCCTACCAAAGCCCATATCAGATATAAGTGGATTTTAATCCGGGAGTCTTAAACAGAACATTGTTTAAGCTGCCATAGAACAGAGTGCATACGCAATTTTTTTCATAATTTTCGCAGGTTGTTGGAAAAGAAAGAAATACTCTAGATATAGATCACTTAAAACAGATCACCTTTAGAAACACAAAATGCACACTGGATATTTCAAGTTTACATGGGATTTTAATTTATTTCTGATGAAACACTGTACACAGAGTTAAAGTGGGTGCAGAAATTTGAAATTGAATTTTTGCATGTATATTATTAACAAGTAACCAAATGATTTGGAGTGCAATTTTGTATAAATAAGCACTCATAAATATTTCAAAGACAATATACAAATTGCACTCACCCTAAGGGCTAGTGCATTTTTTTCAGACTGTAAAATTCACTGAAACCCATTTAATCCAAAATATACACTCGAAACCATTTGATTACCTATACAAACCATATATATATATATATAGATGTGTGAACAATGTTGGTTTGTCATTGATGATGCCTTGTAGAAAATGATCCAGTGGATATAGAACGATTCTTCTTTAAATAATCATAGGTTGAAGAAACAGAAGATGCAAACTTTCCTCATAGGTCTTAAATTCAAGTGGACGTTTCAGTGTTGAAAAAGCCCAAATGGGCGAAACAGCCACTTGAAATGAAGACCTCCAACAAGAAAAGTTTGCATCTTCTTCTGTTTATTTAACCTATATTATATACACAGCAATAATATTAGTGTGGTTTCGATGACTGACTGTTCCTGAAAACCTGATGTCTCCACTTTGTGAGAGAATTGGATAAAATATAGTGGAATTTTATTCCTAGGACTAAAGCTTCAAAAAATGTTCTTGTTTAATAAACATGGCCGTTAACAAACAAAAAACATGGTTATGAAGATTTTCACATTTTGTATTTGTATGGAACTTAATTAACAGCTCACAGGTCTGTGTTCCCTGAGCAGTGAACCTCTAGTTCATTAGTTTCCCAGCTATATAAAGCACTATATCTACAACTACATAACTACATCTACAACTACACCTGTATCAAGGTTTGGTTCTCAAATTATTCCATTCAATCATACTGCTGTCTGTCTTACCTAATATCCGAAGTACCCCGGGGTAAATTCAACAAGACTTTTACAAGTGTAGCTATTGTTTTAGAATTTGAAGACAATAGCTACACTTGTACATTACACTTGGGGAAGTTTTCTTGATCCTTGGTTCATATTTATCAAAGGTTACCAGAGGTAAACCTTTCTGTTGATTTGTCTATACAAGTTAATTTGTCTTTTGATTATCTAGTCTTCGTGAGTCACTTGGTAAAGGGTTTTCAACCTCTATGTCTTTCAAGTATGTCCATTTTCTGTCACATCTACATTCCACACCACACTTCTCTGAGCCACAGGCAGCACAAGGAAAGTGACATCCGGGACAATCAGTATCTTGACAATCACAAATATCTCTGCCATCTGACATACGGATCCCTGAACGGTCATGAAAGTTCTGTTTTTGGTTCTTTTTCCTCTGTCTTTGGCGCCTACGATTTGAAGCTTCGTTCTGATCGAGTCTTTTTAACTTCCTCATTTCACGGCGACTAGTGTCTGGATTGAAATCTTTCAGTTGAGGCCCGGGGTTTCTAAATTTCAATGAGTTCAACAGCTTCTCTGTCCAGGAACTTTCGGAACCTGTTGATTCCCTACGATTTATTTTAGCTCCAGGATTTAGAGAAAACCCAGCTATCACTGGCGTTTCGTCATGTGGAAGGTTGACCTCTCCTAAACTACTTGTAATCTTGTTATCTGTGTCTTTTTCTGTATCACCAAAAGACATTCCACGTATAAAATGACCCTATCCGAAAACTTAAGAATTATCTTCCAAAAACACTAGCTATACTTGGAAATTGCACGCTGTAGTCCGACGGCGAGAAGCAAAACCCGCCATATTGTATTCGAGATTTTAATTTCCTCTTTACCAGTCTCTCTCCAGGATGGCAGTTTTCCGTCATTGACAAGCCGTTGGCAAATTTATCAATCAAAATCAAAGTAGGACTATGGTGAACTCGTGGATATGTTTACAAAACAGAGAAAAAAGAAATAATTTAAAAATTAACGAGGTGTTTTTTCAGAGTTGTGATTGAATGAACTTGAAGATAATTTTAATAATCTATAATCACAACATAAAAGTGACCAGGGAGCTGAGTAGCTTTTTGAAATAAACATACAGTGAGTACATGACGCCAATCATTTGACTACACTAGGCATCAGTTATAAGGCAGGTGGCAAGCATACAGTTGTTAAAAAATTTGATAACTTAACATAAGGGTACAGGATTAAATGGCACCAAAACCAAATGTAGTTCTGGTATCCTGCTGCTCACTGTCTGTGAGTTCGAAGTTTCTAACACATGTAACAGGGTCCTTCTGAATAAGGTCTGAATTTTGTTGCCATGACATTGTCAATTTTATCATCATTATAGTTTTTGTTGTCTACAAGTCTATTCAATGTATTCAACAGAAATATCCACCTTGATTCTGCAGCTGATAATGAACAAAACCATGTAGGACAGCCCAGCTGACGAATCATACCAAACAAGTCTTTCTTGCATTTTTGCAAAGTATGTTAGTGATGATCTTAAAATCCTTAAGACTCTCAATCCTTTATCAAGTTGAATTAGTTTATTTACATTACCATCTCATTTTAGGTTATCAGTGGTATATATATTCAGGGTTGCACTTAAAAAAAATCACACTTTCCATCATTAATACAGCAATACATCTTTGTTTTTATCCTTATAACTTCTTGTTTTTACAATGTAAATATGATGAGTCACACAACAGTAAGCAAAACAGGTAAGCCTATTTTTCCAACATGTCTACTTCAACACAATCTAGTTCACTTCAAGGTAAATTCGGAAATCAATAGACAGAAAACTTTTCATTGTAACGGCTTGTGGTGTATTGTATATAATATAACGCTTAATACATTTTCTACATGACTTACTCTTTTCGAACCCTTTAATGACTTTCTTACATTGTAATCTTCATGGTTCTCCGCCATGGCATGCGCCTCCATATTAAATGGTAAGCGTTGACATACTTCTTGACCGTCCCAATACTTCTCCAACTCCATTCCTGTTCGTACTAACACTTAAATCAGTAGAAACGTCCTCCATGCGATGTTTCTTATCCAGGTTGGCCACAGAAGTTCTTCGGTTTCACATCATGGATTCGTCAATTTATTCTGTTTTCAGTAGTAGTTTCGTTCAATAACGAGTACTCATTTCGCTCATATAAGTTCTCATTCAAGTGCTAATTTCGCTCTATGAGTTCTCATCAAAGCTTACTACATTAGCAAGAGATTTTGTCATCTTCAGATCACTTTCGAGCCAACTGAAATTCATATACTGCTTGTAATCTTGGGGGCGGTCGATGACGGTCGATGTCGGAAAAGGGAATAGTTATCATCTGTTCACGTTTAGCGCCTGGCCGAGTAAAAGGCTCATGAAATTCAGTCTCCAAGTTGGTTATTGTCCTAACTGGAAACATTTAAACTCCTTTTGATTTTAGTAAGACCGCTAATGAGGCCCTGTTAGTGAGGTTCTTTATGTCGCGCGTCTGAGTTTCAAACCTTTTCACGTCGCAATTTCGGAAGGTCGAAGGTCGCTGTCGTAATTTCCCGTGAGCGGCTCGTCGTTCGTCGCCATTTCAGGTCCTTTATGTCGCCGTTTCAAGGCCATTTCGCTTTTCGAAATTTACCCCTAACAGGGCCTCGCTAATCGTCCTCTTAAGCTACAAAATCATTACAAACTCTGCCAACGGTACGATACACTTTCAGCGTGAACTTTCATCAACAGACTTCCGTGACTTCGGTCACGACAATTGTCGTCTTCATATCGGTGCCCCCGAGTTCTATCCGACTAATTACGAAGATGTCTACACTGGAGTGAGTGAGCGAGTGAGTGAGTGAGCGAGTGAGTGAGTGAGTGAGTGAGTGAGTTACAATTTGCATATCGGAGTCCCCACAAAAACTCGCAAATACGCTTCGCGTATCCACGAGTTAATAAAAAGGATTAAAAATCATTGTTGATTTTAGGAAATGGATTGTAGAGATTGAGATATAAAATATCGCGTGCAGTCCATTCAAAAAGTGTTCTATGATCCTGCGTTATTCCCTATCACCGGCCAGAGAGACCAATCTCTGCTCGTTCGATAAGACGACCAGGTATTTTAAGGCTGTTTCATGAACTCATCCGCAAGATTCGCATAAACAGATATTTCAAACTTGCAGCATAGTCTAAAAGCTGTATCAATATTGTCAGGAGCCCAGTGCGCTCTAGTCTGCTACACAGCCGTTATTAGTGTCGTCACGTAACGCTCCTCCCCACTAACGGCTGCTGAAAACCGAACCACATTCCTTTCCTTTTGTGTTTGCGGTCTAACGAACAAACCAATCACATATCTAGAAATTGACTGTGACGTCAGTTTTCGCGGGAAAAGCCAGTTGATTCCGGGCGCGAGGATATGAACATGTTTTCCAGCAAGTCATGGACGGAACTCCTAAGAAAATTGTCGACAGTGATTCGAAATGCTTCACTGGCTCTTCGCCGTCAGCAAATGCAGAGAAAATTTATATTAATCGAGTGACTTGCAAGGGATTATTAAATCGTCCCTTAATATGGATGTGAGCGGTTTCGCCTACAGCGGCAAGATATTTGTTTGCAGGAGCGTTTGCTACAAACGATTGACGAAGTTTCAGCGATCTTCTGAAAAACTGAACGAAATTCTGCAAGAAATCGAAGAAGTCTTCAAAAAAAGGGATGTACCGAGAACAAAGCGCCTTCAAAGGGCTTCAGAAGAATTACACGGCAACATTCCTGAAGGAAACCATCAGGACCAGGTCCGCGATATGTCGCGGACACAGGAAAGTTTAAATCGACAGAAAGTATCCAAATCGCTTCAGTTTGGCACAGGCGAAGCTACCACTTGCACTTCTTCTAATTCTTCTGCTAATTCGAGTTATCAGGATTTTTCTTAACGGAGGAGCGTTGCGTGACGACACTAATAACGGCTGTGTAGCAGACTAAGTGCGCTCCTGGTATTGTTATAGACCTAGACTTTCACTCAACAAAAGGAGCACTGTGATTGGTTGATTTTCGGTAACGTGCCCTTGATCAAATTCAAATGTATCCCAGCCGGGATACAATTGCGAAGATGTTGCCCGCGCGCCAGTTGAACTATCTTTGTTTGTTTCTTTTTGCTAAGGGAAAGTCTACATACATAACAAAGCATGGTCCCTCGGGAAACTACTTAGTTTTGTTTTCTCTCGAGTCCCTGGGCGCTTACCATTTGCACGGAAAAACCGGAAATTCCGGTCAAAGTTCAAATGGAACGGTTTATTCCAGTGGAACGTTTTCGGAAAAAAAGTAATACCTTCCAAGGTATTACCTTTTTCTCGGTTGTACCGGAATATCCGGAAATTTCTGTACCATTTGAAAATACCAGTGCCAGGTTGCTCACGTTAATATTTTCGAGATGACAGCATGGCGGATATCGCGAATGATCATGATCAAGTGTTACAAGTTTATCGATGCGAAAATTACTTGTTCTTCTCGCCAAATCTCTTCCAGTTCCTCCAACACATCTGTCGCACCCCAGGTGTGAAAGCTTTAAGTTTTCGTTGTTGATGCTGTTATGGTTTTCTTTTGTTCTAACGGTTCGTGCTTTTGAGTTAAGCAGTGCAGGAAAACATTGATATTAGGTCCCAGCTTACTGGCATCCGAGACTTCGGATCAAATGGTACAGATCAATCCGTTCCGTTTCCCGTTGACGAGAAAAAGTACAGTACCATTTGTCGCAAAAAATTCATCGAAAATTCCATTCAAGATGACAGCATGGCGGATATCGCGAATGATCATGATCAAGTGTTACAAGTTTATCGATGCGAAAACTACTTCTTCTCCTCGCCAAATCTCTTCCAGTTCCTCCAACACACCAATTGCACCCCAGGTGTGAAAGCTTTAAGTTTTCGTTGTTGATACTGTCTGATACTGTTATGTTTTTCTTTTGTTCTAACGGTTCGTGCTTTTGAGTTAAGCAGTGCAGGAAAACATTGATATTAGGTCCCAGCTTACTGGCATCCGAGACTTCGGATCAAATGGTACAGATCAATCCGTTCCGTTTCCCGTTGACGAGAAAAAGGACAGTACCATTTGTCGCAAAAAAATCATCGAAAATTCCATTCAAATGGTAAGCGCTCTTATATGTTTCCCTCGACTTCGTCGCACGCTGATTGGCTAGCTCGGACGTGATTGGCCAAGTCACCTCCGAGCAGCCGAAAAAAAAAATGGCTTCCCGTTTCACTTCGGTTTACAAAGAGGAAATTCTTTCAATGAACGAGGAGGCTGTACCAAAGAACGCAAAAGTGGCAACAAAGTTCGGTGTAACAGTGTATAAGTTATTTAATCTCTCCAACCTACGGCGAAAAATCAAAATACAATGCCAGTCAACCATTGAGGAAGTGACACCGCAGCAACTTGACAAGTGCCTGCAAAAGTTTTATTTGTCAGCAAGAAGACGAGACGGAACTTTTTACAATAAAAAAATCGCTTACTACTATTAGGGAAGCCCTTGATCGACACCTGAGAAGTCCACCGCTAAATAGGCCTTTTTCCATTATAGTTATTCAGCTTGTGTGGTGTATACTGAAACAATTATTCACCTCAGTGTCGGTGAAAGTGGTGGATATTTTCTTCTACTTCGGTGAATAATTATTAATTGTAATTATTGTTCTCGCATCTTTCACTGTTGACTTTCATCTGCTTGGAGACTCTTGAATATATTTGTGATTTCAATAAAAGGAACTACACGCTTCTTTTCGTGATTTTGGGGTCTTAATGAAACTGTGCAGCTTCACAAAAAGTGTCAACTTGACAAATTCAGGTTTTCCAGCCTTGTGGGTTATCTTTCAACACTGATTGGTCCTAGACAATGATCGCCTGTTAAAACTCATTTCCGGAATTGTTGCCTGGCTGTGAAAGAGACCTATTAGTTAAAAATTCATTACCAATGGTTTCCGAGGAAAGCAACCGGGAGCAGCAAATCGTGGTACGGGAAGCTCTTATATTTGCTTTAGCGCTTCAGTTATTAATATACAGGCATACGTCAGATAGCTCGAATAATGAATAATGTTTTAAATTTTGTTTCCACGTTTTGTGGGTCACAGGTCCGGCGAACGTCATCAGACACGAACCAGTCTGAGAAGAAAGCCGCCATGAAAGAGGTTCGTTGTTTTCCTTGCAATTTTTAATTCTCCTTAAACGAGTTCTAAATGTTTTAAAAGCGGTAAGCATTTGAATAAAAATAATTATCAGGTCGCTCAATTACTCTTTTTAAGCTCTGTTTTGTTTGCGTTATTTCAGAAAGACGACGACTCCAAGGTTTTGAATGCCAAAGGAGAGGTACTAAATGAAGAAACACAATCAACTGAAGTACAACCAGGGCTGTTGTCTAGAATCTCGGGTGGAGTTTATAGCAAGGCAGCGACTGTTGTTGGTGGAGTTGGTTGGGTTGCGGGAACCGCATTATCAACAACCTATTCTGCCGTTACCACGGTCGGAGGAGTTGCGTTCACTCCATTTAGGAAATCCCAAAAGGACAAGTCCGATTAGTAGGGGAAATTTCTCCGGGTACTGCCGTCGCCTCACTGCGATAACCTCTCCCCTGCAGTTACTGTACTTAAATCGATAGTCTTTCCTCAGAAGGACCAAAATTGACCAGGTAAATGATGGATTTACTTAAAATTTTAACGTGAAAGTGGCCTGCGAATAGAAAATGAGCGTAATGGACATAGGACACGTCGGCCACTTCAGGTTTATATTTGGATGTTTTCTCTCTTAGGAACTTTGCACCTTCAGTTGATCGATTGTCTTCTTTTGACATTTTCTTGTATTGAAGAAGCGTAGTGCGATATAGAAATACACTGTAACCGTTTAAGAGCGCTATTTATTATTCGTTTCGATGGATACTTGGTTTATTCAGCGGTTGTAACAGCTCATAGCTATTGATAGCTAGCTAAGATTCATTACTGTTGCCGAAGTTTTAACTTATCCCTGATGTTCTGTTAGAGTAGCCATCGGGTTAAATTTTATATTAAATTGATTTCCATAACGAAATTGTAAATACAAAAAAATTGATATCGAAGGAATTGTTATTAATATATTTTGCTACAGTTTTTCACAGGCTGAAATTAGGAAGTTGGGTAGGGTAGAGTTACTGTGCAATAAACACATTCAATACCCAATGCAGTCTTGTTTTCTCGACTTTCGAATTCTTCTTTCTATGAAATTCTAGCAAGAGGGAGAACTTTGAAACTGGGAGATTTTTTTCCAACCAGCCAATATTGAAGTCACTTCAAGTGACAATGTGTCATTTTTGGGTATTTTGTATGCCCTTGAAACAGGTGAAGTGTTTTAATGAGAAGGCTTTTATTTTCATCCAGTGAAACCTATAGCCAAGAAAAAAACTGTATTGGGAAAGTGGTGTTGGCATTGCTGTCAATATTGGTATTTTTTATATAGTTCCCTCATAATATAAATTAGTTATATGGTCTCATGATTGAGTCACTTGGGTGGTGGTCGCGGCATTTTGACTGCTTACTGCCAGTCTTCTTCAGGCGATGGGGTAGACTGTTCCAGTTGCAGCATTATGTAACATGTTGGTCTGCTGTGATTGGTGCATTTCGATCTGGCCATTGTTTCCGTTCACCATGTTTTCCTCAGGGATCCGCAGACTTGCCGTGCGCTTGTTTTGATGTTTCCTGATTGTCAGCATCCACGTTTCTGGTCTTTCGATTCCATTGCCCCTGTTGATGTTGTTAGGGTGAAGTCTTATGTGGATTGCCTCCTTTACCCTTCTTGTATGTCATAGCAGACCAACATTATATATAATGCTGGACCAGGAACAGTTGACCCCATCGCCTAAAGAAGACTAGCAGTCAAAATGCCACAACCACAACCCAAGTGACTCCATCATGATACCATAGAACTAATTTATACTGTCATTGAAGTTACCACAATGAATAACAATCTTTTCCATAACAATAATTCCCTCATATTAGTAGATTCTATGCAAGGTACATGCACATGCAAATCAAAGCATTGGTTAGCAGCATAATTTGTATATTTTTGCTTGTTCAAAGGACAAAGTAGTTTTCCTTGGTCAGCAAACTTATAGAGGTTTAAATGGTGTGGTCTGAGAAAAAATGTTTTCAGTGTGTTCCAGTGTGCATGTATCGTTAATTTTTTCCTTATTTTTGTAGCGTCGATGTAATGCTTTTGTTTACGCAAATTATTCTTTAAACTAAATCTGTTTGAAGAATTTTTTTCAAAGATGTGATATCACCCAACCCCCTTCCTGGGAAATAACAAATGGTTGGCCCCTTAAAGAAGAAACAATACTGGTCAGCAGCTTTTGATAAGTAGCTGCATAGTTTGGTATAATTGATAAATGAAGATGTGAATTTAATACCAACAAAACCAGTCAGTGAGTTGACTCAATGGACATGTTTCTTTTATTGCTTTATGAACTGATATTTGATATCCCTTCATGGGCAGGTATAGAGAAAACACAGTCAAGACAAGGTTACCTGTCGTGACTAGCATACTCTGTTATCAAAAATTAACACCCTGCTTTGCTTGTCTCATTCATTAATAAAATTTTCAAAAGGTAATCATGGTCATTCAATGATGCCCTGAGTCCTTCAATTTTAACCTATGTACTCAAGTTATAAATTATAAATACTCAACAGTAGTTTACAGGTTTAATTGACTTTGTTAGTCAGTAATATCAAGGTAGAGTAATTCATGGAATTCCATACAAAAGCCCTGCTATATGGCAGATAACTATTGCCTTGAAATGGCACTGAAAGACTGTCTAAAACAAAACTACAGAAGGAGTCCTGTTTTAAAGATTTGTTAGCAACTTGCTAATTTTTGTTATGAAACAATATAAGAAAGGTGGTTTGTTGTTTCAAAAAAATTTAAATAGTGAGTGATTCTGACACAGAAGAAAGGTTGAACTAATCTTATGGGGCACCACATGGCAAACCATGTGTAAATGACAAGATGGCTAAAAATCTTAATTTATAGACTAAACCACTACTTCCATAAAACTAAATGGTCACTTAATACAATGTAAGATTCAAAGCCAATGGATCAAAAAAATTATTACAAGCTCACTAATGAACAAAGGACAAGAATATCAATGTTCAATACAAACATGCATAGCAAGAGGGCTGAGTAATTGGCCAGGACTGGCTGAGGCATCTACTGATGGTTGATCACGTTTGTCATCACATTCATTATTATTTCTACATTGCATGTGTTATAAAAATTTTTAAAAGCTAAAATCTAAACTCACACATATTCAACAGAGTTCCTTACAAGCTTCAGTGAATGGATGCTGGACATGCTTGCTGACTAATAACAGAATTAAAAATTCCAACTTGTGCATGAATTTTACACAAAAACTGTTTTATTTCACTTCCTGTCAATTCTGTGGTGGTAGAGGCAAATCATCAATAATCATAAAATAAATAAATGTTAAGCAATCAAAACTCCTTTATCCTTACTGAACGTTTTGCTGGGGTAAGACAGTTTTGGTTTCATATATGTAAGTTCAGAACTACAAATTTTGGGGAAACAGAATAATAATTCTTATTTTGTTAGAAATACACTATTCTTAGATATTGCAACGCAACACTTCCCAAATTTACAAAACTTGGATTTTCTTGGACCAGTCTATATGGGTTCAAAAACTCTTCTCAGGTTTCTCATCTGTAGCTGTATATTCTGATATAGTCTGGGACTACCCAATCTTAACACTGAACCCATTCACTCCCAGATTAGAGCATCAATTCTCCTTAGTGAGTGCCATACTCATCTTTATATGTTAGTTTGGAGAGTTTGTTGTTAGATCTACTTACTATTCTTGAGTTGATACTGTTTTCAGATCTCACCATCTTTCTGCTTGTTATTTAAAGTGGCAAGGAGAAATTGTTTCTTTATCAATTCTGGTAGTGAAAGGGTAAATGTTACAGGGTTACAAAAATCAGAATTAGATTTTATTTTAATGCTCCTTAATGTACCCACTTAGAAGTTTTCTCTCACTAGATGATTTGTAGGAACACTCAGTCTGCTGAAATATCAAGATAACTTAAAAGAATGTTCTATCATGTGAGTAGAGACTGTTCACAAAATGTAGAAATAGCTTGATTCCCTGGTGTCCACTTCAGTAGTTTGAGTTTCATGCTATCTACAGCACATTCACCAACACCATTGGTTGTTATCTCCACATTATAATTGTTTGCCTATGAAAAAAAACAAACATCACCACAATTTTTAATTACAATATAGGCACTACCAAATAACAATTGAAAAAAATAATTGATTCAAAATAAACATGACTAATTTTGTAAGTGCTTAAAAACAAGAGGTGTACATGTCCCAAAGGGTCATCTGTGATAAGATGATGCTTTGTTAGTCAGATAAGTAAATGTTTTTGCCTCTATCTAAATCAAATGCAGAAATATTCCGATTAGGTTTAATTTTACAAAATATTATTAAAACTTATTATATTGAAAGAACACAAATGCTTACCAGCTGCAATGCGGCCAAAAATAATCGGCAAATTTCAAATGGTTCCTGACAAAGAAATGGTGTTCAGTCATACTTTATACTGAAAATTGCTTCCTTGAACCTCAAAGTTTTTTCTTGTTTTCAATTGATGATGATCAGTTAAATGTAATTTTAATGAAACTAGGTAACTCATTGGAACTTTGAAAAATCCTGTTCTGTTTTTTTTTTTGTTTCCAGAAAACTGTTGTGCTAGTTCATCAAACAAAATTTTAAGTCCAACTTTGACTGGCTCCTTTGAATGATGATGACTGAGTGACTATGGATCCCTAAATCGCAAAAAACTCAGCCAAAACTAATTTGCCTTGAATGACTCTTGAAGGACATACCTTCCCCCTAGCCAGTTTCCTGAAATCCTGATTAGCTTTCCCTGAAAGATGACAAGAAACTTCTTTTTTACATACTAGACACAGAATGTCACTATCGGAGATGTGCAAGCTGTTCTAATTAGGATGAAGGTGCATTAACATTTAGCTAGAAATATCAGCTGTTGTCCTCTACCTCTAAATGAATCCAGTATCTCTGCACCATACTTGTGAATGTCAAAAGGCCGATGTGTATCCTGCAAAACAGTAAAAACTTATATGTAAAATTAAAACTTAACCAAAACAAGATGCAATATAAAAGCAATGGCAAAATAAAAGAAAAATGAGAATGGCATTTAAAATACAAGGATATTGGTAACAAATAATTATTATGGAGTTACTCTGTGCTAAGATTAATATTGACCTCCTGAGATAAAACAGGCAGGATCTTATCTTCCCACTCTCTCACTCGTCTTGATAAGTCAGTTTCCTGTGCGTACTGCTGTGCTTCTGTCAGATAACCCTCCTATTGATAAAAAGGAAAGGTGGAGTTGAGTAATTTGAGGTGGCTCACAGCATGTTCCATAATTTCAAGAACCCATACTTGAATTGCCCATCAATATGACACATGCATGCAATAATAATTTCTTATTGATTAAACTGAATGTTTAATAATTTTTGTGGCACAAATAATTGCCAGAGCAAAAGAATGGCCGAATTGAAAACAACTGTAATTATTAAAATCATGGAAAAAGATAAAAAAAACCTGATTAAACATGTTGACTTACAACATAACGTCTGACCAATTCTTCATAACTGGAAATAACAACACCTTCTGAAGGTTCTTCTAGGGCTGCAAATAAATGCCAAGGAAAAATAAATTGAAATTATTGTAATTACTGGAAAGCATTTTGTTGATGTTTGATTGCTGATGTGTCAGTAATAAACTGTTTTGATTAGGTTGAAGTAGTCAAAGAAAAAAAGGATCAGTAAAGATTTAAACGAGGAGAATCTTTCCAAATTTCTCTTTCAGAGCTTTAGTTTAGTCTGGCAAATAAACGTGAGCTTGCTAATCATTTGAACAATTGCTTGCATGTGGCCAAAAAAAAGAACAGCTGAAACTCAGTCATCTTTAATATTCATTATTTAATCTAAATACATTAAACCTATCTATTGGAATGTTCCAGTAATCTGTTCAGCAATGGTAAGTGTACAAAAACTTTTTTCTCACCCATTGGCTCTATGTATTCACCATCATCAGCATCAAGGCAAAGATGATCATCTCTTGCGCCACCAAAACCATCAACATCATCATCATCATCATCACTGACCACTTTATCACCTTTTGTCAAATGAGAAACGCAGAAAGAATATAGGGAAAACCATTGTCTATAACCGGGTTCTCATAAGGTGCTGGTTGATCACATTTTCGAGCCAGTTACTTTCTGGAGAAGCAAACATATATTTCTGTCTGGCAATTATTTCTGTAACATTTTGGTGATCTTCTTTGAAACCTCAGGGAAACCCTGTTATAACTATAGATTTAAATCATAGACCAGTGAAACAATGGCACACAAGTGTGTAGAAAGGGGAATTCCAAATAATAATAATAATGATGACCTATATTTGAGCGTCAACTGTGTTTAGCACTGACGTACTAATTGCGGACACAGTAAAGCACAAATGAAATCAAATCATATTAAATTGAATCAAATCAAATCAAATGTTGGTTTTTGTAGAGAGGGGAAAACCTGAGTACCCAGAAAAAAACCTCTCAGAGAATCAACAAACTCAGTCCACATATGAAGCCGGGACATGGAATTGAACCCGGGCCACATTGGTGGAAGGCGAGCGCTCTCACCACTGCGCCAACCCTGCTCCCTAAATTCAATGCTAAACACTTGAAATGAAAATTTATCAAATAATGGAGCCACTATAAGTGATGCTTGACTTTGCAGATTAGTTGAAAATTAAGACTTCTCTTGTCTTAGTCAAGGCAGACATTCATACAGCCACCAACTACTACCACATTCTGCTAATTTCTAAATTGTTAATACAACCAATAATGAATATCAGATAAATTCTGAGTTAAGGACGGTTGAAAAAGCACAGATTTAAGATAACAGTTTGTGTAAAATATCACCCACCATATGGCACTTCTTCATTTGCAATGTCCTCTGTTTTGATTATAATAGAATTCAGGTCTGCAATTTCTTCCTCTGTGGCAACCAGAGACTAAATGAAATGGAAAATGAAACAATTAAGTTTATTCTGATTCAAGGAGATAAATAATTGCATTTAACAATATTTTATTAGTGTTTTGAAAAAACTCATTTTTTTATGTTTTTCAACTTTTTTTCATCCAACCCATGTTTTATTTCATTGCCTTACCAGAAGCCTTTTTTGCTTTGCTTGTATTTTTTGTCTTCTTCTAAATTCCATCCAATACAGGTATTCAAATTCTGAAAGGGTAAAATATATGCATATCAGGATATGACTTTCCTTGGGCCTAGTAGGATTATTACATAATTTGCCACACTCCTTCCAAACGTAAAGGTGCGTACCTATGATTACTAACAATCGCTGTGCAGTTACCATGCCTAAAATCACTATTCTCTGGACATTATTAACCAAGTGAAATTAATTCCAGTTACACCACACACAAGTTTGATGTGAGTCATACAAAATAAAATTTGCAGTTGTGCTAGATATGGCCTTTTAAATTCTAATAACATGCTATGTTCTTAATTCATGCACTGGCAGCCAACTGCAGTATAGGGTTTGGCCAGCTGTCCAGCCAGCTGGCAAACCTTCTACTTGGTTCCTTGAATTTCCCCTTTCAGTAAACCAAAATTTCAATATTGCAGTCTGATGTACCAGGCTTATGTCTCTGGATATATTTAGACTTAAAAGCAACTGCTTTATCATATACATAACTACAATATTTACATGTTTACTAACCAGGAAACATTGGTATCTTGAGTGGGTTTCTCACCATCTTAGATGCATGTGAATAGACTGAAAAAAAAAAAAAAAAAAAAAAAAAAAAAAAAAATAATAATAATAATAATAATAATAATAATAATAATGTAGTACAATATACAGTCACCTATGTAGTACAATACAGCAGTGAATCTATTCACAAGAGAACCAATTCTCCATATACATGCAAGCAAAGATTCGACCAAATGCTTCTTCACCCAAAATATCCAGCATCTTCCAGGAACTTACATGATCTAGAGATGAATAGGTTAATTGGAAGAAGAGTTGGTTCAACTTCAACTCCTTTTCTTTTCCTTTTTTTCTTCTGCAGTTTTGACTCTAAAGAAGGAGGAAGCCTGTAAGGCTTTCCTAAAAATAAAGGAAAATATCATAAATTATCAGACCCAAAATTCCTTTTAACACCACTTGTCAGGATTGCACCCTTGCCATAATTTATTACAAGAAAGTAAAGAAAGTAAAAATTAACAGAGTACCTTTCTTCAGAGGTGTTTCCTTCCAGGAACCTGGGTCATGGGGATCCATCAATCTCCATGGATCTTTGTACTGAACATTAAAACAAATAAAATCAGTCAGAAAAAGTAGTGGCTTTCACATCCAAGAATGTATACCCACAGAAATAAAAAATAAAAACGAGAAGGCAAAATGTCATTCACAGTTTTTCTTTATGACAAAATCTATGAAACTATTAAAGTGAGATTGACTCTAAAGCCTGGTGGAAATCAAACAAAATAATTTTGGATCAACGAAAGTGTGCTGCCTTATACTTGTTTGTTTGGAGAATTTTGTGGTAGATCATCCTTCAGTTGATCACTGACTCAATATTCCTTATCTGTTGCTTGACAAAGTATTCATACTGGCTATTAGTATGCACTTACAGGCAACTGTTCAACTTGGTTTGATTGCAGTACTCGCCTGGCTCTTAAACCATCTCTCCTATCACCATCCTGTAGCAAATGAATACAAAATTATGAGTCAAAATTCTTCTACCATACTTTACCACAGTTTTTAATGAGTTTGTGACGAAAATTTGTCATTACATCAGCTTCATTCTGACATTTGATGTACCATAGTAGGAAGATATACATGTGTAATTGAACATTGCTAACTTCACCCTGGTTATCTCGAAATTTCCAGCTTCTGTTTTGCAAAATCCTTCAATATCAAATAATGTCCACCTCTTGCAAGTCAATAAAACGAAACAAACTATTGTATATGTTGTAGTTCAATTTTATCCTTGGTTCAAGTTTTATTTTCCTTTGTTTCAAACTCATTATCATACATTACCATACTAGAAAACAAAAGAAAATAAAATTTGAACCAAGGAAAAAAATTGAACTACAACATAGAAATAAAAACATTCTACAGGCTTACATCTTCATTTGCTGTTTCCCTGTCAAAGTGCTCATTTCCAGTCATGTTGTCATTTTCTACATCACTAATACCATCAATGGGTTCAGGGGGCTCAAAGTTGTCTTCACATCCAATTCCTGCGATTAAATATCGAAGTGGTAAAAATTAAACAATAACATGACATCAATGTGCTCTTCACATCACAAGGTCATGGCTAGAACAGAAAATGTCCAAAATAAAGCTTTATTTCAAGTCTAAGTCATGAATGTCAGTACACCTGAATCAGAATCAAACTTGATTTACATCTGCACAGTTTTGAAAATACTGACTCGGTTTATACATGCCATGTCTATATTTGCTATTTCAAAGCAAAGAGTAGTTCTTTTCATTGCAATTTGCTTCACCCTCAAATTCACCTACTATTAAAAGAATGGAAACACAAGATGACTCTACAGGTGTGTTCCTTTGGTAGGATCTGGATCTAGATTTGTGACCCAAGATCATATAGATCATGAAGCATCAGAGGAACCAATGAATCATCCACTCTGGGAAAGGGAATTATTGTCTCCTTTGACGCTTCATAATCCATGTGATCTACATGTAGAATGACAAATCCAGATTTGGATCATACCATAAGGAACATACCCTAAATGATTCTAGATGGACAGTATAATGCAATCTGAACAACAATCAAACAGTTTATCATAAAATATTACAGCACTAGTTCACATGCCCTGTCACATTTTTGTGCTACAATACATGAACCTTGCAGTATGCTATGCAGACTACAGGTACTTTTTAAAGTGTAATACAATAAATGAAACATCCAAGGTCCAGAAACAATCTAACCATCAAACTGTTCTTCTGCCACAGGGTTATTAACATCATGTAACACAATGTCATGAGTTGCTTGCTCGTCACCTTTAGCATGTGCCTCTAGAATAAAATTACAAAAAAAGCCATAACGTAAAGGTGCATGCTGCCAGAGCTTATCCCAGTTTCTGTATCATGAAGCAACTGAGAGTACTACTCCCCCATGGATGGGATGCCAGTCCAACGCAGGGTCACCCCCAAACGTTATATTGCTGGTACCCATTTATACACCTGGGTGGAGAGAGACAGTGTGGAGTTAAGTTTCTTGTCTATAGAAACAACACAATGCCACTGCCAGGGTTTGAATTCTGGACCTCCAGCTTGGACATCCGACACGCCAACCATTACACTACAGTCTCAACAAAAAAAAAGAAAGAAAAAAATAGTAAAAATGAATAAACCATCTTCCAATGTTGAATGGAATTATCACAAAGGATATAAAGTAAATAAAGCACTTATAATAACAAGGCTAAAAATTAACTTCAGTGGTTGGTGGCCAGTCGGGCAAGTTTCCTTGGATTCTTAGAGGCCCATCCCAAAATGATTGTATGACTTGTAGAACCATTTTCAGCTTATAAGACTGACTCATTACAGTTTGTGATTAATGGTTTCACACCCTACCTTGTGCCTCAGGGGTAGACGTCACCAAACGTTTAAAGGAGCCATCCAAAAGTGAAAGGTGGGTAAGGTCAAGAAGCAAAGCTCCTGACTGATGCACTGTACAGGTGTTCATCTGTTGTCCAATAATTAGAAAATTTAAAGTAAAATTATCAATTTGCAGAACAAGGAGAATAATATTGTAACTGGCAAGGAGATCTAGTTAGTGGAACATATTTTTCCTGCATTACCTTAAAGTCATTTCGACTGCCTAGAACTTCACCTGTACGACTGCAGAGAGAAACAATATACAGTAAAAAATACTCAGAGATGTTTCTGCCTACAACTCACAAAAGTAAGTATAACTATAATCGCAGCCAGGTTAGCTCAGTTGGTAGAGTGCCGGCCTGTCGAGCGGGAGGTCATGAGTTCACACCTCGGCCGGACCAACACTCAAGGTCTTAAAAAATAAATGAGGAGAATGTACTGCCTTTTTTGTGACATATGCAAATGGTTAGACATTCTAGTCTTCTCGGATAAGGATAAAAACCACAGGCCCCATCACACAGCAGAGTTCTTGTGGGACGTTAAAGATCCCACAACACTGTTCAAAAAGAGTAGGGGATGTAGATCCCAGGCTGTGTTTGAGCTTTGTAAAGTTTGATTGTAATTAATTAATTAATTAATAAAAGAACTTATGTAAAGCACCTTTGAGCATATGTGACCCTCCACGGGAAAACGTACACTAGCGCTTATCCGTTAAACGGGTAAAAACTAACGGATGGCTAACGGATAGCTAACGGATGGTTAACGGCCAATAAAGCTTTCTAACGGTTTACAGCTAACGGCTAACGGATAGCCGCTAACGACTAACGGCTTACAACTAACGGCTAACGGGTAGTCGCTAACGGCTAATGGGTAGTCGCTAACGGCTAACGGATTACAACTAACAGCTAACGGATAGCCGCTAACTGCTAACGGCTAACAACTAACGGCTAACGGCTTACAACTAACGGCTAACGGCTTATGACTAACGGCGAACGGTTCAATGGATAACTGAGAGCAGGAACGCTTATGAGACCCAGTGACTCAGTTTCGATAGCGTCCGTGAAGATGTTTTTGATAATACAGAAGTTGCGTTGGGCAATCAAATGGTAAATCTAAGGATACGACAGCAGGCTGTGATGAAGGCCTGTTACGGTTTACACGTACTATCACATCATTAATATAAAAGTCCAAGCAATAGCTCTGGACTCGAAATTACGACAGATACATGTACGGTCGCCCCCGGGGGGGGGACTCCCATATGGAGTGGACGGGGATGCTCGTCGGAAATTTTGAATTTAACCCCTAAAAGAGACCAATCTGGGCGTGGCTGAAGCTTATGCAGATCCCTAAAAGAGACCAGTTTCGACGAGTTTCAGTTCGTCAAGTTTCGTATAACACTCTCGTAAAACAATAGACAAAGACATTTTGTTACAGTGGACTTTGGATATTAATGGTATGGAAAACTTTGTTTATATGAATTGAGCAAATATAAAGAATCAAAATTCTTTCTGTTTTGTTCTTACTTCGCATGCAACCCTTAACGAGACCTTGACGGTTAAAAATAATGACATTTTGCCCAGAACACCCTAAGCGAGACCAAAATCCGAAATTTACACCCCTAAACGAGACGACGAGCATCCCCGTCCATTCCATATGGGAGTCCCCCCACCGGGCGGTCGCCTATGTGACTAAAAACTTCTTTCTTGGCGACTAAAAACTCGGGTCTAGTCGCCACTTTGGCGACTATTTTCGTGTGGTAAATAAAAGACCAAAAGTGAGAAACAATTTCTTAAGTCTTTTTTTTACTTTGCTACAAAATGAATTCATCAAAATAATGTTTACCTTCAAATGTTAGCTTTTAATCACCTTCAAATCATTACCGATCGCGAACACAAGAAAACATTACTGCAGTTTCTTCACGGCGATCGCGAGCGCAATATTAATTTTGTTCTAAAGGCCGCTGAATGTAAAAGCATTCTGTGTGTCGGGACTGCCGTTCCTTTCGAAGCACATGCTTTCTTTCATCCGAAATGGATTATTTATCTGTAGGGAAAGAAACATTGAACGATTTTCGTAATTTGCTGCTGTCCAATAAATACAAGGAAAGGTGATTGTCGGCACGCGTGTAAACAAACATTCGCAGCACAAAATTTTACAATACCGGAATATTCGACGCATCAGTGAAATATTCTTAGCTAGCACTGCCTTGAGTTAAAGACTATATTCCCGTTTAAAGCGATTTCTTAGACTAAGTAGGTCCTGAGATATCGATTTTTTTGAGGACAGATTTTTACAAGCGCCATTATTCTCAATGAAATAGCGAAAACAATGGTTTGAAAACTTACTAATTGCACGCAAAAGGATACCATGTCAACAAAGGCAATGGATAAAGTTTTTACTAGATTCAAAACGTTATAAAAAGATAACTAACAACAACTTACAATCTCCGATCATTTACGATAAGTGTAACCACGTGCAGTTTTGAGTCAAAATGCCCGGTGTAAAACGAGCACGTCAGAGTTTCAAGATGATTTTGAAAGTCGCTTTTCGCTAGTTTATTTTAAAATTACAGTTGTTTTGGGGTGCGGGTTATCTGCCAGTGCGGGTAATCTGTTGAATTTTTTTTCTCGCTATTGGAAAAATCGACTGATGCGGGTAATCTGCCACGCGGGTAAACGGCCGGAAATTACGGTAAGTGCATCTAGGCCGCACTTTCTAACCTGTCACTGTTACCACTAGTAATATAGTAATAAAAGACATGCCATGTAAATCCCAAGGGGCCAGTGAATACTTCAATGATTTACACGCATTAGAACGCCAAATTAAGACATGTATTGGTTATAATAATTATTAGGAATAATTTTTTTCCACGTAATTGTTGTTATTTTCTGTAGTTATTCAGCTATGTCTCGGTCTATGTCTATGCTGGTGTAAAACAGCGATTGTATTGTGACGAAAATTCGTTTATATCGTTCGATAGATTTCTACTGATTTCTACCGTCTCAATTGCTTGACGAATAATATTTATGCCTCTGACTGAACGTTATTGTAATCTGTAAACAGTTCTGCTAAAGGCTCTCACGGCCTACTGCTGACAACTAACTCATTATTTTGTAAACGGCACTAACACTGTCTTTACTGTTGTCTTCTAACGGTTCTACCAACGGCTTGCTGCTAACGTCTAACGCTTGGGCTAACGGCTCTAACGCTTTGTTGTTATCTTCTAACGGTTCTACTAACGGCTCTAACGGCCTGCTGCTAACGTCTAACGCTTGGGCTAACGGCTCTAACGCTTTGCTGTTATCTTCTAACGGTTCTACTAACGGCTCTAACGGCTTGCTGCTGACGTCTAACGCTTGGACTAACGGCTCTAACGCTTTAAAGAGATCTTTCTAACGGATGACTAACGGATGACTAACGCTATTACCCGTTTAACGGAAAAGCGTTAGTGTACGTTTTCCCGTGGAGGGTCACATATCTATATGAAAAAGTGTGCTATACAGATTCATTGTCATTATTCCTGCCAATAGGCAGCCTTCATATTCTTCAAAAAACATTTGAGAAGTCTTGTTCAATCAATCAATGGTGCGGATAGAGAATTAGCCTATCAGCAATCAACTTTAAAATACTAGCCAGCAGCCAATCAGCAGTTCCCTTATAATCGATGAAACTCACAAGTGCTCTGTTTTGACGTCTCTTGTGTTTCACAAGAAAGATAAAGCATTTGCGATCTATTAAGGTGAGTTTTGCAGCTCTTTTGCTCTCTTTGATTGTGTTTTCCGATCTCTTTCGATGACTTCTATTCGAGGAAGCATTCATCAAGGTCATGAAGCTTTCAGTGAGCATTCTAGAGGACATGTAACCATGTTGTTTTAAAAATAAATTACTCATATTTCTGTTGAAGTTCCCATTGTCATATTTACATACAAACATGCTACTAACAGCACTCACTTCTCAATGAAAATTCCTAGTTATTATCATTATTATCACTGTAATTATTTTTTTTCCTTATGCCTCTAAATGGGTCAAACTCAAGACCTTTACATGGTAGATCAATGCTTTATAGACCCTGCATCTATTAGGAATGAAAGGGAGGAATAAATAAAAAGGAATATACCTTAAAAGAACGTCCTGTTTATCCTTCTCTCCCAAAGGAATCAAAGCTAATGGTGTTCTGGGAATAATCTGAGAAGCCTGGAAATAACAAACAAAGACATGCAATAGTTTTGTTTTAACTCTTACAACACATAATAGCTTTTATCTTAATGGTACAAACCTCCTTATGTGTATCACCATAATTTTCTTTTAAATCAATATTCTTTGCTTCCTTTAAATCATCCAAAGAGAGGAACTGTGTGATTTGAAAAAAAAAAGAAAATAATCATTATCATTGTCATAAAATACTTTAATTTTCTCTAGCTTTAGAGCAAGTGACTACAAAATATAGGATTAAGTTGGTAATAAAAATTGTATGGAAAAAGAATTTACAATAATAATTATGCAATTGGCAATTATTGCCAATTTTAATTCCATAAAATGTTTATTACAAAATTAATATTTAACTAACTACTCTTGTAAGAAATGCATCCAAGCCAATGTCTGGCTGACAAATTTATTTTTTCTTAGTCAAAGACAGTATGAGAAGCAAACTTGTTCACAAAAGATGTAAGCAATGGAAATCCTCTACCTCTACTTCATCATCTTTGAATGACGCATCTGTATCCTTCCCTTGGTCATCTACAGAGGAGGCCTGCTGCAGCCTTCTGTTCAAACACATCACAACATAAATAAGGGGTGAACCTCATCCAAATCCTAATACTTTGTGACAAAATGACAAGCAAGACTGCACACGTGTATTGCCCCTTGCTTGCCGATCTTTCCAATCAACTTCTATTAACCCAACTTTCCATGCCACAGGGATGAGGGTGGGTAAATTAAAGGGGGAGGTGGAGGGAGGAAAATGAATTTTTAACAACGGCTTTATATTTACTGTACAATATTTCTTTTAGTGGGAAATTGTGGGGTAACTTACTTTTTACTTGCAATGAGATCTAACGTCTGATATACCAACGTGTATAAATATTCCACCTGATAGTGTAAAAATAAACAGAAACAAGCAGTTTAATCAGAGCCAAAGGTAAGATTTCCGCACAGGTCCCTACTTCATTATGCTTTCTGTAACTATACTATTTCGTTCTTCGAACACAAGAAATATTTGCACGTGCATTGCATCAGACAAGACAGCTTCAGCATGCATAATGAAGTAGTGACCTGTGCGGAAATCTTACCAAGCCAAATAACGTTATCTTGTTTGTATGCTGCTGGGATATAAAATACCTAAAATATCAACTTTAACCTTTCATGTATTGCCATGGACATGACATCATGGTGCAGCGGGAAAACGCATGCACTTCGCAGATCCCGTTGACCAAGGATTATTTGTAGTATTTTACCTTCTTACTGTAAACACAAGCTGATCCCTGAATAAGAAGGGCTGCCTCAGCAAAATTCATTGTGGTCTTCCCTCCATCGAAAGATATTTTGATCTTTTCGATCTGAAGATACAACAAACAACAAACATGAAATGTACAGGCTTGGCAATTCATGCAAGTGAGTCAGAACAAAATCGGATCTCCCACAGTGCTACATCGAATAGCCCCTTGATCGGAGCCTCCTATCTAACATAAGGTTAAGAACACATGGAAAAAATATTTATCAACGTGTTTTGTTTCAAATCAAACTGACTGTGTTGGAACTCGTACTCCGCTTACCTCAGCCAAGTACTCCTCAAGTTGTGCCGCAACATCCACGTCCCAATTTTTTGTTAGATCACGGATCGGCTGTAGAAGATGAGCATATCGATTGGCAGTGCCGCTTGAATCACTCACATCTGACTGAGATGGCATGGCGAGGGATATCAATTTAGCCAAAACTCCACTGAGTCATGACTACAGAGTGGAAACCGATAGCAACAAACCGAAGAAATTTCCCGCCATTTTGATGAACTTCAGTCATGCGCATGGAACGCAGCCGCTGACAGCTTCATGGCGCATGCGGCTTCTAACTATGTTTTCAATATTTGCTCGCCTTCCGGTTTTGAGACGAAAACAAGAAGACGCCTGAAGACGTTTACGCGGGATGTGTTGGTTTAAAATTGCTGACGCAGTATGTTTTCTTGCTGATTGTGCGATCATGGATATCCATGGTGCAATCCAACCTGACTTGCACGTGATCCGAAGTTACAGCCAATATAAATCACACAATTTTTTCGGGACGGGCTCGGGATACGGGAAAGTTAAAAAAACAAGGCAATTTTTGACTCCCAAGACGACGAAAGGAATGCGCTACCGAATTTTATACGCTGGCTGACTACGTCATCCCGCGTAATTAGCAGCAGTTCGGGTTTCAATCAGTAGTTTCAAGGAAAAATAAAACAAATAACACATAATACACATTCCTTATTGGTTTGAAAGCGCTATAAGTCTATGTCCTCACAAAGCAAACTCTCTCTGGCTCTATCATAGTTACTACTAACTACGGTTCTGTTTTCTACATCATCAACGCGAGTAGCGTACGCGCTACCCTGCTGGCAGAGGTCTCTCATGGCGTGTAAAAAAATAGAAGGAAGGAGAGATAGGAAACGCATTGACGGCTCGCAGGAGTCTCTCTTCTTCCTTCCACTTTTCACTGACGCCGTGAGAGACCTCTGCTAGCAGGGAATCTTCGCGCAAGGCACACGTTGAGAAGACAGAGGCAGTCAAATTGAGTGAAATAGAAAAGTACCTGTAATGCTGACAGAAAGCGGCACTGACACTGCAAAGCGATCATCATTGTTATCATCTTAGTATTCACCACGTAATCAACACAACGACAATACAATCTACCACATACTACTATGAATCTTTATTTCTTTCACCTGTGCTAAATAATCTTTGATTTTTCTAGTGTTATAAATATTTTCTAGCGTGTCAGTTGAAAACACAATTGGGGCAAATTGATGTTCTTCGCTAACACGATCTACCACGATGATTAGTCGGGCACCTTGGTGTGGCTTTGTTTGCTTTTCGGATGATCTTCAGAAAATTTTCCATAATGCGATGATGAAACCGTTGCTTCCCATAATTCTATGTTAGGTTTTTAGTGGGAAAGTTGCAAAGCGGTTATTCATCTTCCTTGACCTCTTAGAATCACGGTATCTGGCTAACGTTTTCCAGGCGTATGAAAGTTCTAGAGCTTCCAAAAAGCTCGTTATCTGGACGCATCCGAGGCGAGATCGAAGGATAGCGCGCCATCCATACCTGAAGCACCATCGTCACGCCTTTTTCTACAAGAAGACAACAAACGCAGGAATAACGACGTGTATACTGAGCTAGATTTAGATTTGTATAGCCGGCCCCCTCCCACAAGCTTCAATCATTAAAAGTCTACATGGATAACATTTGCTCCAAACTCTTCGACAGTTGCCTCGAACTGCAAATCGGGAAAAAAATCATAAAAATCATCATAAAAGTTTTTCCGTCCATCCTTCATTCATTCTAAAAGAAAGTCTTCATAGTTCATGCATGTCACATATAGTCAGCTTGGTGTAGTGGTTGCAGCATTATGTTTTTATAATTAGCCGATAGCTCACCCCAGTCTGACGGTGAGTCCGACAAGGCACGGGCGCTTTCTCGTACACCTACACCTACACACCGACACAGCAGCCAGGTACAAGACCAGGCGGCAGCAAATTGTAAGTGTTCATAATGTGTTTGTACGCCGATATTGAGCAATGACAACATGTCACCTTTGGACCCGAAGGATTAACATTACCTTAACCGATGGCATTCTGTTTTTCCACGCAGCGTTACATCTGCGTATCCTTTCCGTGAACTTAGATTGGGTCATCTCCCAACAACTTGCCAGTTTCTTCCTCAAATGTTTGTAAGCTTCACAAAATTTGTCAGCACACTTTACACAACACGCACAGTTTCCGACGCATGCTGCTGAAGGTTTGTTTACAGCCTTTTCCATGTTCGAGTCCAGTTTTTTGCTTGATGTTTTGAGCAAATTCTCAGTTTTGTCACGGACCCGAATCAGAGAAGGTGTGCTACAAACAAAAGAATAGAACGTGGAATTAGTTATGGCAAACGCAAGTAACATCAGTAATCAAGGCGAACGTTTTTTGTCAAACACAAGTTTCTCTGAAAAAGCCTTGTACTTGACTAACTGCTTCCCAAATAAAATAAACAAGAACGGCTTGGCAATCAAAATATACAAATGGCCAAATCGGTTGAGATACGCTGCAACTGTAGTTTAGAATATCCTCAATTAGTAAAACTGATCTACTTGTAGACTAATGCAAATGCCGCAATCTGATTGGCCAAGCTACTGTAGACTATCAGCCATTATAGTTCACCACTAAATTTTCTCTGATTCTTATTGGTTTAAATTGATCACGTGACGCGATAGTATTCGTCTGTGGAGATCAGCGCATAGTGTCCTTCCGAGAAAAATGCCCAGATGGATAGTACCGGTCCGTGAAAATGTGAATTTTCTGACAGTTATACCGCATTATTTTTTATCCATTGCACGATGGGAATTATTGAAATTTCAGACTGTGCGCATGGATAAATATTCGATTGATCTGCATTTAGTGGGTTTTGATTGTTTTTCAACTGGCGCGAGGAAGAAAATTTAGTGGTGAATAATAAAGACGAGAGAGTGTTTCTATTTTCACGGAACTATCGGTCTAATAGTTGCCCCTTGGAAATTTGATGTTCTAAAAACTAGCATATTTGCCCTCGAAGCTTCGCTTCGCTCAAAAACATCAAATTTCCGCGGGGCAACAATCAGCCGATAGCTCCTCGACAGAAACACTCTATTGTTTAATTCGACGGCACTTGGTTGAAGATCATTTTGAGAATGGCGACGTCTTGCAGGACGATTTAGTATTTGGTATTCTTTTTACCAACACATGATTCGTTTATTATGATTTTTACTAAAACAATTAGATTATTCGCTCTCCATTTCTAAGAGGTAATAGCTGATGAGGCCTCATCAACTACCACTCCTTATAGTTCACCACTAAATTTTCTCCGATTCTTATTGGTTTAAATTGATCACGTGACGCGATAGTGTTCGTCCGCGGAGACACACTATCAGCGCATAGTGCCCTTCCGAGGAAAATACCCGGATGGATAGTGCCCGTCCGTGAAAATGTGAATTTTCTGACAGTTATACCGTATTTTTTAGGCAATGTACGTTGCGAATTATTGAAATTTCAGGCTGTACGTATGGATAAATATTTGAATGATCTGCATTTAGTGGGTTTTGACTGTTTTTCAACTGGCGCGCGGAAGAAAATTTAGTGGTGAACAATAAAGACAATAGAGTGTTTATGTCTCGGAACTATCGATCCGATAGTTGCCCCTTGGAAATTTGATGTTCTTAAAACTAGCATATTTGCCCTCGAAGCTTCGCTTCTCGGGCAAATATTTGTTTTAAGAACATCAAATTTCCGCGGGGCAACTATCAGCCGATAGTTCCTCGACAGAAACACTCTATTGTTTGAATAGAAATCTCGAGCTCATAATCTAATTGTTAATTATAAGGACCCATCCATGTATAACAAAAGAAAATAGACAAATAGAATTCAATGTCCTCAGCCCTTTGGCCGCATATTTCGCCTGCTGATCATCGTAAGAAGACAAGTTTGTAAACTGAATTAAACAAAGATAACAGCGACTCAAGGAGAAGAACAAAGGAAAGCATCAGCCATTTTATGACGCCGAGCCTGGGAATCGAATTCTGGGGCCCGTTCCTCGAAAGGCCCGATAACTTACTGGGTCCGGAGAGTTATTTCATCGTCGTAATCGTAATATTTACAACGGAAATCAAGTTTAAGTCAGGCCATTCTAAGTTAATTGAGATAATCAAACGAATTGATAAAGTAAGTTATACCACCGTAAGGTAAAAGGGAGGTGCTGACGTTTCGAGCGTTAGCCCTTCGCTCCGACGAAGGGCTAACGCTCGAAACGTCAGCACCTACCTTTTACAAATTACAATTGATACAAATTACTTTATCAATTCGTTTGATTTACCCAATTTCTTGTGCTTCAATTCCCCACCGACGCAGCACCAGTTTCTTTAGAAACTATCCCCACATTCTAAGTTAACTAGCACGTTGGGCTAGTTTGCACGTCAAAAATTACAAAGATTCGATAAACTCCGATTTAAAAGTGGAGCTTCGGGCGTGTAAAGTTAACGGGACTGACGAGAAACGGGCCCCAGGTCTCATCGAGGAAAGGCAGAGCCCTCACCATAGCAACGACAAAGTCTCTCCCTTGGGTACCCCTGTGAAGTACACGGGTGAGTACACTTTCTTACCAGTACACTTTCTTACCAGAACTTTCGTCCAGTTCTCCTCCACCAAACCTTGAGTACAAGACACGTGACCACCATGAAAAGAATGGCATTTATAAGAGTAGTGGGCGCCATTTGACGGTGTACTCGACGCAAGTCCCGGATAAGTGTATGAAGAATCCCCCATGTGACCTCTGCCTTAAAACTGGGCTATAGAAATAATTACTGTCAATGGTCATTTTCTATATTTGGTTTTGTTAGTAATATATAATGTGCAAAATACACGAGCTAGTACGAACATTTGACGCAATCTTCGTGGTATTGACAAAGCTGGCGATCCCGGTTTTGTTTGCAATGCACAAAACACACAAGTTTGTACGCAACCTCGTTCCCAGGGTCTCTCCTCTTCCCGCCCCCTGGGTGGGAAGAGGAGAGACCCTGGGAACGAGGTTGGTTTGTACGAACATCAAAAGAAATCTTCGAGGCATTGAGAAGGTTGACGATCTACTACAACTGAAAGTTCCTGACAAATAAGCCCACAAAACAAACTGATAAAGAAAGGTTTTACCCTGTAAACCCCGGATTTCTGCAATATCTCCTCCAGATCTGATAATGAACTGTTACTCGCCGTGAATGGAAGGTAATCCCTTACAAACTCTCGCGTCCACCAAGCTTTCTCACCGCTGAGGGATGACAATAAAACACATTCAAACAATGGTGTCCCATTACTACTGAGAGGAGACAAGGTTAGAAAAGGAATGGAGGATGACAAAAAAGGTACTGTTCAGAAATTCTGGGAGTTATTGGTTTTTAGTTAACTACCAGATTAAGTGACTCATAAAAGAAGATCGGGCTGTTTAACAATTGATTGATGGATTAACTAACTGATTCATTGACTGACTTATTGAGTGAATGACAGGGTAATTGACTGATTAATTAACTGAGTGATTGATTGACTGACTGATTGACTGATTGAGTAAGTGAAGAAGTGAGTGAATGATTGATTGTTTTATTGATTTCTTCCCTGAATAATTTATAAATAAATCGCGTCAGCATCAGGAAAAAGCAGAAAGCGAGAAGTTAACAAGACGAAAACGACTTTCAGAAGGAATGATTTACCGGTCATGATGTAGAAGAAGATCAGACAAACTCGACGTATTCTGTGTGTAATGATATAAATACAACTGTGCCCTAATGAACTGCGCGGGAGATTTGTCAAATGGTCCTCTGCCCATCAACTGCATCACGTCCTTTTTACCCAACAGCAGTTTATGAACAAGACTCAAAAACCACGGGTTTTCACTGTACGACTCCAGGGCGGCGAACCACATTTGCCAGTCCAAGCGAGGCTGGTGAGGGGCTGAGATGTAGGGATAGAAAAGATATTTAGTCATTTCAAATTAGACTTGACTTTTACTGTAATTGCAAAGGATACAGACAAGGCAGAGCAAATCAATACGATTTTGGGATGCTGTCTCCAATATATGATAACTAACAATGTTGCTTTGAAAATTGTCGAGCTCTGCGTGCATCTGAGCCAAGACTAAAGTAGCTAGTAAGCTTGGTAAGGAAAACAAAAGTTATGTTAGAAGATGTTTGCGGAAGGAGGGTTGTAGTCAGCTTGAGGTAGACTATTCATTTAAGACCATAGTTTTACCCAATGTCACCTACGCACTAGTGGTATATGAAGCCTCAGAGCCAGAATTAACAAAGGTGCAGGATTTTCTAGATAGATGCCACAAATGGCTATACATCTCTGTTAGATTAAACATAAGAGTTTTATTAGAAAAATAAGACCGGGAAGCTTTAAGAAAAATTTCTCAACTTAGTACCCACCCCCTACGTGAGCTGGTCCCAAGGACTAAGGACATAGATTATAACGTACGCTATAAGAATAGTGCCCGCACCAAAATTAACACAAAACGTTTTAAGAATTTTGACAGTTTCTTTTGTAGTTATAGCACTGTGTAATGACCAACGTTTACAATATTTTGACTATTTTGGCATGAGTAACACAATTTTATTTAGAAGGACTTTCAGTCGTAGTTTTGGCTCCTCTTTGAAAATAGAGAATTCATGACACAGTTGTACTATGTGCCTAATAATACGTCATTGCACAGCCATCACACTTAACTAAAAGCTTGCAAAGTCTCAGCTCTGTAGCATTAAACCATCCAGACCTATCTTTGCCACAAGTATACCCATAATTTGACTTGTGGAAATGGGTGTGGTTACATTTAAGGGTGTGGCTCCCCTGGAATGTAAGGAATGCTCTTGGTTGTGGCAAGAAGAGAAAGTTATGATTAAAAGTGTAGGCACTTAAAAAAATGGTGTTAAAATGTCCATTTTTGGACTATCGAGCCAGCTTAATAGACTAATCTATAAATACAATCTCTACATGTAACAAAATACTATATTTTATTATTACTTGAGTTTTGGCATTCGTTCATACTCTTTTTTATAAAATTTGTAACATGAGATATTATTATTATTATCATCATCATTATTATTATTATAGCTACATGTACACTGTTTGTTGGAAGATATCAGGAGAGTAGTTTATCAGATATCACTGATTCTTACCAATAAAAGGGGGAGGCTGATAAATGTTTCCCGGTTTGTACAAGAAGTTGTACTCCTGAAACAAAAAAGAATACGCTTGCATGTTAATGAACATATCCCGCCGCGCGAGATTCAGAAGCTGCAACAACACTCCCTTACTTGCCAAGGGCCCTTTAATGAGTTGCTTCCTATGATGATTACCTCAGGACGACCCCCAACACCGGTCATACTGTAAATACAAAGATAGGATGCAGTAAATACGCAGCCAGAAAACGTTCGTTTATTTCACGATAAAGACCCACGTAAGGCCACAGGAAAAAGGGGGGGGAGGGGTACACGACTAAATTGTTAACGTATTCGTTACTTTCCCAAGCCCCCTTCCCACAACCGACGGGATTTTGGCACTTTATTGTGATATCTTCTGTATACCTGAGTCCTCAAACCTCAAGATAAGTTTAGAACAGTTCCCTTTTTTATGGCTGTCAAAGGAAAAACTCACAAAAACTACCAATTAACAATATAACAAACTTTAGTTCCAACAAATTAATTATGTAAGTTACAGCACAGTAACAGAGAAGCTGACTGTTGAGCGTTAGTCCTTCGCTCAACAGGCAGCTTCCCTTTTACACACTTTTTGTGCGTTTCATTTTCCCAACGACGCAACGCCAGTTTCTTCAGAAACTAATCACCTTTATACATTTGAAACAAAATTTTAAAGAATACCTTCTGAAAAGACCATACGCATTCGTGAGTTCCAAGTATTCGGTCGCCCGATACCAATCCACGACCACCTTCGGGAGGCTTCGTTGGACGACACGATCGACAGCCGAAAACGAGTACTGCGAAAAAACAAACAAACAAAAAAAATTAAGAGATTTAAAACGACCGTGGGTCCGGCGAAAAAAAAAACAAGCAAAAACAATCACGTTGAAATTGGATGTATATACCTCTTACTAACCGAGTTCGAGGTCCGTGCTGTGAGTTACGGACTGAGTCTTTCCGCTCGGATTTATGGCCGCTTAGAGGGAAGCGGGCGGGAATTAAATCCAAGCGGAAAAACGAGGATCCGTAACTTTCAGTACGGACCGAAAAAACGAGGTTTGTAAGATAATTATTATATCCCAAAACAAACTTTTGAATTTAGTGGGCAAATCACAGCGCGTACTATCTGTGAGATGTAATAAAACCACGTACCAAGCTCACAGCGAACATCCATAATGCCACTAACGAAAAAGCAACACACTGAAATAACTGCCAAACTTTGGAACGTCTATCACAATACTCCAAGAGACACCTACAACAAACAACAGAATGACATACCCATGTATTGAATGTCACTGTTTAGTGAGAATAGGCCACATTGATACTATGAAAAAGAAAACTGAAGTCAACGAATTTCATACAGAGTTACAGGCACACAGAGTTCTGTGCTGTTTAATGACTTGAACCTTCTTTTTATTTGCAGTATATTTCCAGAAATGGCTGGCCAATTCTGTTTAAGGTAAATCAACATAGCTATCAGTACGCGAGATACTTACTCAGATAAAATTAGCTAGATTAGTCCCACGCAGGTTGCACACTCTTTGTCACCAGAAAACAGTTGATAATATTATAATTGCACTGACAAAAAATACTTTACCTTGTTATTGCACCCAGAATTTCGATCGCAAGAGACATGAAGCCGATCCAGATAGCGTACTGTGTAGCGCGTTGAACTGCCATCACAAGCTGCTCAGGAGAAAATGCTAAAAAATAAGAAACTGTTAGACCACCGACAGAACAAACCATAAACAAACGATACGAACGACCCTACGGCAGAGAAAGAAAATGACAACGCCGACGAGCTTTCCAGCGCCTGAGTAAATTAGTTATTATTCACGGTTTCCTTCTGGTTTGAAGGCCAACTCTTGTGTAAGTAGGTTAACCACAAAAGAGTCATCATCAGAGTCAGGTGATTTACGTGCCATCAGGCGGAAGTATAGATGTATCTGCTCAACCATGTGATTGGTCGGTGAAGCCGCCAATTTATTGGCTGTTTGCTAGTAAGGCCATGGTGTTATTGGCTGTAAAGAAACAGCTGCTATTGGTCAATTTCAAAATAATAAGTTCCATCTTGCAGAGAGATGGATATTTACCGTACTTGAATCTTGCAGCGAAGGACTGAATTAAGCCGAAATTTACAAGGGTAAAAAAGATTGAAAACTACATTATACATGCAGAGGCTGCTCCGTTTCAATAGTGGTAAGTTTTACCTATTTCTGAACGAATTGGTTCCTTTCTTGTTATCCTGAAATCAAACCACTTGACGGTACAGACAACAATGATTATAAGCACAGTTAAAGACGAGAAACAGATAGCCGCCATCTTGATTCGACTAAACGACTTGCTGTGGAGGAATTCCTTGGCCTGAGTGAATTTCCGGTTCTCATGCCACGTGTTTATCCAGTCTAGAACCTGTTCCACAAGCTGTGATGTTGTGGAGCCATCTGAAATAAACAAAAAATTAGCAGATAATAATTTGAATATGATATGATGATGATGACATGATGACACACTTTGACCTTGGAGAATTTGTCCGGGGGGGTACTCCCGGAAAAATTGGGTAGGAGGGTGCGACCAGCTTCCCAAAACCCTTACCCTAATTATGACCAAATCGTTGATTTTCCCTGCCCTATTTATGACCTGACCAAAAATTGGATACCATATTTATGACCTGACCCTTAAATCAATACCCTGTGCTTCTCAATATATATAGTGTTATATATATTGTTATATATATATAGTTCTCTTATAGTGCTTCTCAAAACCCTTACCCTATTAAGGGACGGACCATTAGAAAAGTGATGGGGGGGGGGGGGTGGGGGAAAAACAAAAAAAAATCATGCAAGGAAAAATGCCAAAAAAAAATATTCATGCAAAGAAGAAGGTAAAAAAAAATTCATGTAGAAGTAAGGTCCAATTGTGACTTTTTCACACGTAGTAAAAAAAAATTCGTGCAGAGGGGTTTACCTAAAAAAAAAATTCCTGCACAAGCAGTGAGCGAAAAAAAAATTCGTGCAAGCTGAAAATTCCCCACCCCCCCCCCCCCATCACTTTTCTAATGGTCCGTCCCTTATGACCAAATCGTTGATTTTCCCTGCCCTATTTATGACCTGACCAAAAATTTGATACCATATTTATGATCTGGCCCTTAAATAAATACCCTGTTTCAAACCTCCCCCATAATTATTTTCTTCGTTCAGAATTCTTTTATTAGGTAGGTTACGAGACTGCATGTGCAAAATTTCGAGCTCTGAATTCCATAATATAACGCGAGTGCGAAAATCGATACCCTTTTTAATACCAAAATGGCGGCAAAATGGCTAAAAGCGATACCCTATTTATGACCAAAATGGCTAAAAGCGATACCCTATTTATGACCAAAACGGCTGAAAAACCATACTCTTTGGGGCCGCACATACCTACATAGCCCATATAAGGGACTACCCCCTCCCCCCCAGCAGAATTTGTGACAGCGGTATTTTTCAGTACTGTCACTTGAAAACTGTGAAAAAAGCAAATCCGAGTTCTCCCAAAAGAAGTCGAACCTTCGACCTTACCAGCACTGGTTCGGACTGCGCTATAGGAGACTGGTGGGAGCAAGGCCATTAAACTAGGTCTAACGGACGAACATCCTACACATTGCTGGGATTTGAATGTCAGAGTGAAAGGGTTGTGTATGTTGTACAAAACACTTTTTATAGAAATAGCAAATTAATAAAGATGTAGCAGGCAATTCCCTGAAATGCTGAACTCTGACCAGACTCGTGCACATTGACTGCAGCCGACGCCTCATTAGAGCCAGCGGTGACGCCAGCGGTCTGTTCAGTTGAAGAGCCAGCGGTCTGTCCAGTTGAAGAGCCAGCGGTCTGTTCAGTTGAAGAGCCAGCGGTCTGTTCAGTTGAAGAGACAGCAGTCTGTTCAGTTGAAGAGCCAGCGGTCTGTTCAGTTGAAGAGACAGTGCTTGTTCCTGCTTCTACATCTTGTGCATCTTCATTGATAAAAGACAAAAGAAGGATGGGGTTAATTAAGACAACCTACTCGCAAAGTGAAACTGCTAAAGCGTTTTGCTTCAATAGTGAACCATAATCGAAACTGATTCGAAATTGAGCATAGAATTATTTTTCGTCCAGACGGCATTGAAGTAATAAGTATGTACTTGCTCTTAATAACGTTTCTTACACGTTTTGGTCGCATAACAATGGAAAAGTTGTTATACTATCAAAACAGTGAAAATACCAAATCTTTCAAATATTATTGACGCTTAGCGTGTACAAGTTTAAAAGAGTCAAAACCCAAAGTATAAAGGGATCAAAAGTTAGAAATCACTAGACGGTTGTCTCAGATATGAAAGATGTGGATATACCTTTAGCATGATGATCAACTTCTGTTTCATTCTTCATGTAATCACCAGCACTATCTTCTTGTTTCAGTTCAGTGTACCCATCATTCTTAGCGTCTGTCTGCCTTGGTTTTGCCTCTGCAAAAACAAGTTGGCATCAACACCAAAATTGTCTTAAAAAATTCAGAATAAAATGCAAACTGTCATACAGTAAAAGAAGATGCAACCAGAATAAAACAATCCTGCAACCAGAATAAAACAATCCCGCAACCAGAATAAAACAATCCTTGAACCAGCGGTCAGTGGGCCAGCGGTCAGTGGGCTAGCAACAGTACAAAAGACATTTAATAAATGTTCTTTTTCCTCTGCATTGTTGTCTTGTTTTTTCGAGTTTCTTCGTACCCTGCTCCACCCATATAACTTCCTTGGTATACCTAGCTAACCCTACCCCCTCCTCCCTCAATCAAAAAACATGACATCTGAATGCCAAGCAAACTTACGCTTATCTTTTCTGAGACAGCTGGAGCATGCGCACTTTCCACACAGGAAGCACTGTATGCGCGAGAGAATACATTTGTCGTCAAGTAACGACATACACAGGACTATCGTCAGCAGGTTAAAGAAATTATAGTTTCCAGTCAATAAAATTAGTAACTGTAGAAAAACCTGAAATAAAAATAAGAGTCACAACATGAGGTAATGTTTAGAGCTAAAAGAAAGTGTTTGCAAAATCTTTACCAGAGAATCGAGAAATGTACGACTTCTATTGGAACAACTCGGATTAGCTTTTTCCGAGCTTGCCTCTGACAGTGCTGAATAATGCATCTTCTAACGCAATACAGTTCCAGAACTTTACATTAACAGAACCAATTGAATTACTTCAGGACACAAAGCTAACAGGGTCCTTGAACAATTGCAAAAATGTTTCCTACAAATGGTGAAGCCGGTGAAGTGGACATTCTTATTTTCAATAATTTCCCTTTCAAACTGGCTGCCTATTGCAAGCTCCAGTCATCTTTAATAAACTTCTCGCGTATATTCATAGCAGAAAAGACGATTTGTACGCGCGTTTTCGTTTAACTTTCCTTCAAGAATACGAAGAGCTTGCAACAACATCGAAGGAGCACTTCAACCATGTCAATGGCTGAGTCGTACTCGGTTCGCATCTCAAGTAAACGTTGTAAGTAATAATTAGTATATTGTTTGAGAAGCCTTGTAAACAACAGAAAGCAACGTGAACCATTTGAAGGTATTATCGGAAACTGGACAGAATTTTTTATACCTAACTTTTAAGTTATCGCAAAAGCATCCAATAATTGCCACGATTTAGGCTTTTGCCGTTTTGTGGATTTGCAGCTAACTTGCCAAGCTCAGTAGTAAAGTGTTACTCTCACCTCACTACAGTATGCAGAAATCCGAAGAACTCGGACCGGTGCGAAAGCCAAGAACGGGATCCCAATCTCAATGACGTACCTGAATAAAATGAAAAATATATATTGATGATTGGACTATTGCTTAACCCTTTAAGCCCCGAGGGGTCTCCCTGGGACGAGTAAAATCGTCTGGCGTTAGCCAGAGTAAAATCTGTAAAGACATTATCGGGGCTTAAACGGTTAAAGCTGTGCAGAGACCATTTTCCTGGAATACTACTGAACCGTCAAAGTTGCAGTACTCTAAGTTTTTCCATAGTGAGTGCCACTCTAACTTTCCTGTTGTGGACGAAATCAAACAGTGTGATCACTCTTTGGAAAGGTACTGAACAGTACTGTACTATGGTACTGTTTGTTTTACTATACAGTGTGGTTCTAACTTTTTCATCCGTAGATCAAACCATGCAGTGTGACCATCCTTTGGAAAGCTGCTGAACAGTACTGTACTGTGGTACAGTTTGGTGAAGTGCACAGTGTGGTTAAAACGTTTTCATCTGTGGACAAAACCATGCAGTGTAACCATTCCTGGGAAAGCCGTTACTGAACGGTACTGTACTGTGGTATTGTTTGTTTTACTATACAGTGTGGTTCTAACTTTTTCATCTGTGGATCAAACCATGCCGTGTGACCATTTTTTCGGAAAAAAGGCGGCCAACATTATTGTTTGTTTACCAAGATACTTTCGTTCTAACGTTAGGTTCAGTACAAGTCGCTTGCCGGCCTATTACAGAGAAGACCCGGTTTCTAGAAAGGCGCTCAGTAACTCAAAATTCCCATTTAACTAAGCTGGGCCATTTATTGCTCAAGAGCTTTCTGTGAATTCTAACTTACGTCAAAACAACACTTAATCTGTGAAACCACGTTGGAAGTTTCTGGAAATACCACGCGATAGGCGTTGGGATGCACTGTTGGTATAAACAAAAGTTAAGACTGTGTCAACAATCTTTCTTCGGGTAAGTTATCATGCAACGAAGCTGACTATGACGGAGGTCACACTCATCACTTCCCAAAATGAATATCAATATCCCAAAGATAGAAAAGGTTTAGGTTCACTAAGTTCAAATTAAAAGAGAAGCAATTACTCCAACTAACCACATCAGATGCACGTGGAAGAATGAACTGCTCAGGGCACAAAGTAAACCCATGTCATCAGCACTAAGCATGGGAGAACACGTGCGACCTCGTGGCAATTGCCAGTATTAATATTAGTTACCTTTGATTGGGAGGAGGGTTGGCGCAGTGGTGAGAGCGCTCGCCTTCCACCAATGTGGCCCGGGTTCGATTCCCGGCCCCGGCGTCATATGTGGGCTGAGTTTGTTGGTTCTCTACTCTGCTCCGAGAGGTTTTTCTCCGGGTACTCCGGTTTTCCCCTCTCCACAAAAACCAACATTTGATTTGATTTGATTCAATTTAATTAAATATGATTTGATTTGATTTGATTTGTGCTTTACAGTGTCCCCAATTAGTACGTCAGTGCTAGATACATTTGACACTCAAATAAAGTTCATTATTATTATTATCATTATTTGATTGGAAGATGACGTGGCACGTAACAATGCAAAACTGACCAAGGCAATCGCGAAATTACATTGAATAGTAAACTAGAAAACGCAAAAACGCACCATTACTAGCGAAGTGGATATTCTAGAAATCAGGGGAAAAGCACTGACCATTTAGGCAACCTTGGAGTAATTTAGGTTTTGACGTAATGTATCGTCACTTGGGTGATTTTTAAGCTTTTCAAACGCTCAAGTGACCCTATTTCTCACTAACCTGAGACTCATAATGCCAGTTGAGTGCAGAGAGGTCCCACCAGCTTGGGTCCATGTATCTGAACTTGACAACACCAGATGCAAACATCAAACGAAAGAGCAACCACTTCACCAGCCAAAATGTTATGCTGTCATGATGTCTAGAAACATTTCTGTGCCCAGAAAAAAAAAGCAAGCACAATAAAATTCATGTCTAGAAAAATGCGCCCGGGAATAAGCGGACTGTGCCTCATATACAGTTAATGAATATATTATAATCATTACCTGCAGCGTCTACACTTAAAGAAGATCCATCGCCAGGGTAGCAGCACTATGTTCCAGGGGGCAACCAGAAATGCCAAGAACCCAGACTCCCACAGCAATGCATCCCTGAAAATGTTAGATCAAGGAATTTTTTTAGAAGCTAAAACAGACAATTTGGCTAGAGATGCAACATAAATGACAAATTTCTTTCATAGATGGTACTTTTGTCTTGCTACTTTGCTGAATAGGTTCAAAACTGACGACACCCTCTATCCCGTGGTAAGATATGTATAGCTTGCTTAGTATTACTCAAAACTACAATTCAACAAATGTACACACAAATTCTGTTGTGTATTAACTGATTTATGATTGGTCAAGTTTTTGGCTGACATTTCCTTGATTCCTAAATTATCATTTCAGCATAACCTTTGAGAGGAATTTAATGCTAATAATATATCAGAGATAAAAACTGATTTTTTTTATTGATCCTTACCATTGATAACGTACAAATATCTGACCAGCCTGCAGATAAAATAAATACAACTATAAATAAATATCATTACTTAATGACAACTTTAACCTCCACCTGTACATTAGAGAAATTTCATGTAATACATCAATGCAATGTGGTTGTTGCTTTTTTAAAAGGTTGAACTCTTACTTCCAGAGTCAAATCTTAAGTTGCACAATAACTTGATCCTTAATTTTAACTCTTTCACTCTCAAAGTAAAGCTTAACATCATTTACTCTTCTTTTGATTTTTAACCATTTCACCATTAGTCTTTTACCTGAGTCATACAATGTGGTTCAACCTTTCAGTCCTATCATTCTCACAGTCCTTATTGATTATTTACTTACCGGTAGCATAGAGTAATAAAGAAACCACAGCATGAGATAACCAAGGCAGTCTCTACATCTCTGTGATATAAGCAGTACAAAAGACAATATGATGCCTAGTATACATAAGAACTCCATTCCAGTAGTTGTGTCCAGTCCAAGGTAAGGGGTCACCCAAAGGAGAGTGGGAGTATTCTTGAACAGGGCAACAAATGATGTGTCAAGTACTTGATAGACAAAGGACATAAAACAAGAAATAATAACTTTGTTAATAAAAAAAAAAGCACATTTCATATGAGGATAAAATATGGATGGCAGAAGGCAACAGTTCAAATGGCACAGTAAAAATTATAAGACTTTGAATGAATATCAACTTCCTATATATCAATAATCATGCATTCTTTACACTGGTTATCAACATTATTTTAACAGTAAAAAACATCTATTTTGACATACAGTTACACCGACTGTGTTTCATCACTGACAAGCTTGGATCATTAAACACTGAGAAACTACCTTCCAGTGGTGCAAAAGCCTTCTTTGGTTTTAAGACCTGGAAGTAAAGTTCTTTCATGGGTTGGTGGCATACCAAGCCTGTCTACATAATATCATTTCAGCCGATCAAGTTACCTGACTGTGCTGGGTATTATGAGTATTTCAGCTGTTTGTAATAATAACTGTTGACAAGACTATTAGAATGATATCCTATGTATTAACATTAACAGTACCATGACAGCTGTTACATGTTTTCATACAGTTCTCAATCATCCATTCTTTGTTTTTGCTGCATTCTCCATAAGATGACCACAGAGAACAGACAGAACTCTTATCAGCACAGTGTGATACTGCAAGAAACAGTACACAAAAAGACGTACAAGTGTGGACTATTTGCATGTCTTGGAATTAGCTAGCACAGTAACAATAAAACAATTTTTTGGTATTACATCAATAACAATAACAAGAAAATTCAAACACACAATTCGGAAGTTGTGGAAAATGGGCCTGTTTTTTACAGCTTACAGTGGCAACTCCTCTTCCACTCCACCCTCAAGTACCCCATTCCATAAACATCACCCATCAACCCTCCCTGGCTTTTTTTACAGTCACTAGGGCTATGACAGGCTTCCACAACTAGGGGAATGAGGTGCAATGGGGACACTGAGAGATGACAAGGGACAAATCAGCCTCCTCCTATAAAATGTTTTCGTTATAATTTACATCCTTGAAACATAGTGAATAGTGATTGAGGTTTAAAAAGAAAAGGTCCCACTTACAGTCATGTAAGATATAACTGGCAGGAAGAAGGCCATCACGTCCACAAAGACCTGAAAGTTTAAATAGATTTAATCGAAGTTGAATTGAAGGATCTGTGGCATATCCCCCATTAAAGATTGAAAAAATATAAAAAATCATTAGAGCTGTGGGATTTTTTTATGATTGAGGAGGTTTTTACAAAATTAATGTCGAATAGCAATAGTTTTTCCCAAGACATAAGGCAAAATGACTGCGAAAAACTGAAAGCTCCACTTGATTTTGACCATGAAGATTCATTTGTCTGTTGTTCACAAGCAATACGAACCTTACCCGGTCACGTATAGATTACAGCAACTCAGGAAACAAGTAGCTATAGATAAAACTACTGATAAATAACGTGCAATAGAGAGGAAAAGATACAGAACAACTATCCTACCTGGTATCTGGACATATAAAGAAGTGAAGGCAAATAAATAAATAGCCGCCATACACCAAAGAAATCCTTGACGGACGATCTGTTGATGTTGTCTTGCTTTCCCTGTCAATCCTCCATACATTTCCTCGTCGGATCTTCGTTTGTCGCCGGTTTAAGCCGCCTGGTCTCACTCGATATTTAAAATAGCAAGCAGGGCAGAAACATGATGATAATATAATTCCCACAATTTAAATCAGCCGCCATTATTGATTTTTTTCTGTTGTCAAGAAGTCAACGCTGATGAGAACAAAAGATCAGCTGTGTACAAGTGTGTCTTACATGACGAGCTGGGATGGTCTAGCTGTTTACCCCATTGACTAGTATTATTTCGCCTCCTTTCTTAATTTCACATAATCGCAAAAATTCTCATCTTCCACTAAGTAATACGTCAAAAAATGTTGGCACTAGTTAATTCCGTATTCAAACCACGAACAAATCCTGAAAAATGAAAAAAAAGAAGTAAATAAAAAATTAAAGTGAGAACCAGGTACGGTTTACAGACAATGGATATCTGACGGGTTCGTATATGAACGGAATTCTTGGTCCTTCGGTCTCTCAGGGAAAATCCAATATGGCAGGCCACGGCAAACAGGGGGTTGTCCGAAATCTTTTTATGTGGTCTGTGGGCGCTATTTATCTATTTGCTTTTTCCTCTTTGTACGTACAGATACCAGGTACGCATGTTTTGCTTTCCGTCGCATTTTTTGTTTCCAAAGACCACAGTATGTGTTTTTTCACGCAATGTTCTCCGAAACGTGCGTATTGCAGGTCTTTACGGAAAAAACGGTGTCCTTCCTGCAAAACTTGCTCTGAGAGAAGGTACGACTAATAATGGTATTAACTTATTTTCATTGCACTCTTATCAATCTGTTGTCTATCATTTGTATGAAGGGAATTCTAAATAGCCAAAGCCACGGTTTTCTGACTAGTATCATGAATGATTCTTTGTTTATTCAATTCTAAACCCCGGGGGGGGGGGGGGGGGGACTCCCATATGGAATGGACGGGGATGCTCGTCGTCTCGCTTAGGGGTGTAAATTTCGGATTTTGGTCTCGCTTAGGGTGTTCTGGGCAAAATGTCATTATTTTTAGCCGTCAAGGTCTCGTTAAGGGTTGCACTCGCAGAAATAACAAAACAGAAAGAATTTTGATTCTTTATATTTACTCAATTCAGAATTTGATGATAAGGTCTTCGCCATCATTAAAAGTCGCTGTACTTTTTATTTGTCTGTTTTGTAAACTGGTCTCTTTTAGGGGTCTGAATAAGCTTCGGCCACGCCCAGATTGGTCTCTTTTAGGGGTTAAATTCAAAATTTCCGACGAGCATCCCCGTCCACTCCATATGGGAGTCCCCCCCCCCCGGGTTCTAAACTTCTAGGATGGTGGGGAAGATTTTGGAATCCCAATGTTCTTTGCTATTCACTGAGCGTACAGAGCAGTTTTTAGTAGAATTTTGGAGAAACATACGACAAAACTTACCATTGCTCAGGTCAATCACAGCTGATGCACACAATCCAATCAGCCGTTAAGAATTCGAAGTAAATGTGGGAGCTAAATTTCTGAATAACAATAGAGTCCATTGTAATAGCTATAGGCCTCGTTCTTCAAAAGAAACCGACACATGTAAATGAGTGGCGGGGTATTCCAAAGTTACTCCAGTGAGGTTCCCCAATTGGTTTGGCGGGATGCGGGGTATGGCTTTTTTCGCAGTGATATTTCGAGATTTGAGCTAAAAACAGGGATGGGAAGCGGGAATTTCAGTTCTGAGTGGGAGCGGAATTTGTTGTACTTATAGTGTTGGGATGCGAGATTGGCAAGGGAAACAGAGCGGGATACGGGATTTCATTTCCACCGTGGCGTCATCCTAAGTTGACCATCGCAAAAACCGCAAGCTGGCGGAAATGAACCTTTTGTACGTATAGCTGTGTCAGGTTTCAAGTAATAATTTCAATGGCTCTATACCCTGTCAAGACTTGTCAAATGTAACTGTTGTTTTCTGGCTCGAAATTATTTTGAACCAGTTTGTTATATAAAATTCTTAAAATGGTTTGATTATTTTAAACCAGTTTATTTTTGAAAAGAGGGCGAGATCGGGATTCCCAAGTAAAAAAGGGCGGGATCTGAGAAGCCTATTCTGGACTCATCTTCCTTGTGATTGGTTGAAAATGTGGCTAGAAGTCCTAAAGATTTCTCTATATAGTCAACAGCAAAGTGTCTAAAATCTTTTTTGTCAAATCAATTTGCAGTAAGCTCATCTGTAGAAGAAAACTTTTGGAGGAAACCAAGTCTTTTGTGGTTTATGCCAAAACTTGGACTGGACACTGAAACTGGAATGGAGTTTCTCTGTTTGCTTGGAATGGTTCTCTCACTCTTGGCCATGTCCTTGGAATCATGGAGGGTCTCAATCACCTTTTTTGTCCTTTGGTTTCTTTATTTCTCTTTGTTTCAGGTAAAAGCTGTCACAGTGTTGTACTCATTAAGGAAATACTTTGTTAGTAAAATAATATTTATAGAATCATGTTTATTTTTATTTTGTTAATTGTATCTGAATGGTGTTTCAATTTAAGGTGTGCCTACATTTGTTTTGATGGCTGTTAACTTTGTTTATTACAGGTTTACACTTCATGCCAGTATGCCATATAGTGTCCGTGCCCATCACTATGCTGCGGGAGACTATATGGCATACTGGCATGAAGTATATCCCTTATTATAAGGAAAAGAATCATTTTGCGTAACTTGATTTTGATTTTTACAGGTTGGACAGACTTTCATGTGGTTTCAGTGGTAAGAAAAGAAGTCATTTGCATCTATTATGTTGATAAGTTATTTTCCTGTATCAATCTACAGTGGTCTGATAATTAGCCGTATAGTTAAAATTCAGTTCCCCAGCTTTCATGTTTTATGTGTAATTATTTTCAGGGACATTCTCTTGCTAGAGAGTGGATTTCTGACAATCCTTGTGTCTCCCTTGAATCTCTTCAAATCAAGAAAAGTAAGGTAAATACAATAAGTTAATAAAGATCATAGATAATATTAATTATAGGAGCTGTTGGGTTCCCTTCTACCTAATACTTATTAAAAAATTACTATTGAAATTTGTTTTATACATGTAGCTAATAAAAGTTGCCATTTATATTAACCAGTTATTAATAAGAATTACTATTATTAACCAAATTTGTTGACAGACATCATGACAATATTACCCTGTGGCTGGTGAAGTGGCTAGCCTTTCGGCTCATGTTTTGTTCAGGAGTTGTTAAGCTGTCAAGTCGCTGTCCAACATGGTGGGGATTGACAGCTCTAGACTGGCATTATGAATCACAAGTAGGTCAACATTGAAAATTATATTTTCTTCATGTACATTTAGCTTCAGGCATGTGTCCTTTATATAATATTCTAATTTCCTTCCTGATATGCTCAATGTACACTATATTTCCATTCTTTTCCTCCGTAATGATTAATTAATTTTGTTGTTGTTGGGTGAAGCTGCAGCTATTGTACAATCTTTATTGGTTTTGAACCTTAAGGAACAAACAATAAGACAAATAATATAAACAATATTTCTGCCCCTGAAAACAATGCTTCTGCTAAAAGGAGATATCCAATAAAAGAGGAGACTTTCAAGATCTATGTGTCTATCTTTCTTTCTTACATTGTTTCCTTCCCTTTAGTGTCATTTATTTTCCATTTACTTATAGGTGGAACTGAAACGTTATTTGAATTATTATAAGCAAAAGCATTAAGAAGTCTTGTATAGTGTAAAAAACCACTGCTGCTTCAGTTTTGTGACCATTCATTGCAGTGCATTCCTACACCTCTGGCCTGGTATGCTCATCAGCTTCCAAAATGGTTCCAGAGACTAAGTGTGGTCTTAACGTGAGTTTCACTGATCATATTGACTACCCGACATAGTAATTATACTGTATATACTGAATTATAGTGTTGTTTTATTGTTTCTGTGCCAAAATTCACTTAGCATACTTTTAGACCAAGTAAGATAGTAAAAAAGGTTTTGTTTCTTTTCTGCTTGTTTTAGTCGTAAATACTTTTCTCTTGAGTTGACTTTTACCATGACTGCTTATTTTGTATAATGATGTTATTTGAATGTTTGTTTTTGTCAATTTGTTCCAGGTATGTTATTTTAATGGCATTGTCTCTGTTGTTTTTTGTTCCTGTTCGATCCTTGAGAATTTTTTCCTTTTATTCTCAGGTACTGTGATAGGACATTTTTTGATCATCTATTTGTAACATAAAAGCCTGCCATTGATTTCCTGGTAATGCGGGATCTTTGTTTGAGACAATCCACGGCGTTTATGGTGCAATGTCCTCTTTAACCCTCGCCAAAATTTTAGAATCAAAGTCTGGTTTTCCTTTGTATTATTCTCAAAAATTAATTGTGGATCTGAAACAAAGAAAAATAAGAATTAAAATTTGTCTAGTTTGAAATTTTTGTGTTGATTGAATGGAAACATTCAACCATACAGTAGTATAATTATTGTTATTTCCATAAGATGTATAGCCATAGCTTTTACACTTTCTCAATTTAGAGAGTTTGCACAGCTGTTATTCAGTCAATTCAATGATATAAATGAGCACGATTGGCAACTGTCACCAAGAAGTGTATTTTAGTTTATGGCCAACACTATAATTACTACTTTTGATAGAGTTTTTCTTTGTTTACTTCCCTTAGATTTTCTTTCAAGTCCTGATTATTCTGACTGGTAACTACAACTTCTTCAACCTTCTTGCAATTGCATTGTTGCTGGCGATTCTAGATGATCAACATATTGTTAGTTTTTCACCCTCTTGGCTTGGTGAGTCGTGTTTATATGATAATTTTTCCTTTTCCTTAGAATAATTACCCTGAAGTACCCAGCAGTGCAGCAGCTGTCCTAAACCGCTTATTTGAATGGACCTCTATGTGTAACTTGTCCATTGTTTTAGAGCCAGGAGCATTGTTTGTTTTGTTTGTTTTATTGTTCTTTGCTTGGGTATCGAACCAATAGTACAAGACCTTACAGCAGCTGCTATATCGCTCAAAGTACCAAGGATTTCTGTTCTAAATATTGGATTTGGTAAAGAAATTTGACCAAGTTATTTAATAAACTCTCTAAAGCTTAGAACTTCACTTAATCTCTGTCAAGGGGAGAACTCTAAACATACAGTCAACTGACCACTAACTCAAGTCTACTTCTGGCAAGAAGACTAGCTACCACTGACACTCATTCAATATTCTGCTTGAGGCCTTTGATCACTTGACCCTGCCAAGACTTCTTTGGTCAGTAACCACCAATAAAGCCCCAAAAACCAAAAACCCCGTGCAGATGTTGTAGGTTAAAATGGAGTTCAGGTCAAAATGGTTCCAAACTAGTTTGATTTGTTTTTTTCCTTTGTTTCAGATTATAGGAAGATTATGGAAATTATTCTGATTGAACAAAAGAAAAAAACAAATCAAACTAGTTTGAAACCATTTTGATCTGAATTTTTTTTACCTACAACACAGCTGTCTGACATCAACTCTCAATGGCGCTTTTATGATCACATTTTGAACTTCTACTTGACAGTACACTTGATACCAAGCATACATTAAAACAGGCAGTAGCAATATAACAGCACTTCAGAATTGATGTTTTATTGCAAAACTTCTTTGGGTTGTTTTTTAACATCCTTCACCATGTATTATAATTTGACGTGTTTTAAAATTAATAATTACCAGTGATTAACAATCAATATCTTGTAATAATTTGTGTACAAGTCTGCACTGGTTAAGTACCTCTTACCAACCTAGTGCAAGGTCTGTACTGTAAGTTATTGACCAAGTTTTTTCTGCTCACATTTATGGCCCAAGTGCAAAGCGTGTGGGCCATAAATCTGAGCAGAAAAAATGAGGATCCGTAAGTTACAGTACGGACCGAGGAAATGAGGCTTGTAAGATATTTATTACATCTCTGGAGACATTTTGGTGACCAAAACAAAGTTTTGAATTTAGCGGGCCGTACAGTGAAGTATAGCCCACTAAATTGACCAATCACAGTGCGCATACTCTCTGAGAGATATAATAACCATTGATACTAAATATTGATCAATTATTAGTGATATTCTATCTGTTTTCTTTTTCTTTTTTTTATTTGTAGTTAAAAATTCCTATATCAAACCAGCACCATGCAGTGCTGCAAGGAAAATTGTCAGTAGAATTGTGGCTCTAGGAACAGTAATGATGACTCTTTATTGGACAGTCAGGTTATTTGCACTGGAAATCTCTTCTAAGAATGTTTTGAATTCTTCCATAAGTAAGTACAGTTTTTTATTTGATTTCACTTTTAAAAAAACTATATTTACAGTCCACTTAACAATGAGCAAATGTGGATATCCTGATGCAAATACACATTGCCCATAATTATGGCACTAGGAATACATGATGCCTCTTTGTAGTTCATTCCCTCTAGTAACTGGCTTTGTGTGACATTCTATAGCATTACAAATTAATTAATTTATTTTTAATTAATTAATTAATTAATTTATTTGATTTATTTAATTAATTTACTAACTAAGTTCGAGGTCTGTACTCTAAGTTATGTACCAAATTTTCCCTCAATTTATGGCCCAAATGCAAAGCCCAGTGGGCATGGCCCATACGCCATAAAGCGATTAATTTTTTTTCCAAGACAGCATTTTCTCTCATAATGGAAGCTCACATAACATCACTTTTTTTTCATTGTTGCAGCATTTTCCAAAGATGAGTTTTTTAAAACAGTGGATAAAGTTGTGCCACTTACAATATGGATGGGTATTGCATCACTGAGTGCTGAGATTATTTCTTCATTCATTGGGTTAGTGGCATGCTTTCTTTACTCTCATGTACAAATTTCTATTTAAGATTTTAATAATATTGCTTGCAGTTATCATGTGGTAGTGACTTCTTGCTGTAATTTCAATTTTTTTTGCCCTCACTTAGTTGCATTCTAGAGAAAGGAATCTTGAATAAGGTGTGGTGCTTATTGCAGTGGACGGTATTCAGTTTTGCAGCATTAGGAATGTTTGCCATAAGCCTTGTAAGTGTACAGCTCATTTGTATTCAGTATTGACTAAATATGCATTATTGAGCAAGCATGAAGTCAAGTTGGCTGCGTATTGGCTGAGTTCTTTCTGCATCTGTATTGACTGTTACATGGTCAAGGACCACAGAAAGACAAGAAAGAGAAAGGCCAATATCCAGCCATCTTTGACAAGCTTGGTCAATAAAGGATCAATTATATAGCCATTTTGATTTGCTTTACTTCACGGGCCAGTACAGGAAATCCCAAGTGGTCAACATGGGTCTATTGCCTGCTCGGGTAGCCAATCAGAACTCAAGATATGCCTCATCTTGCACCCTTGCAGAACCAGCCATATAAGAATGAATAGAGTTGTTTTGCATGATTGTTTTAATATCTAAAGATTTACTGGTACAAATCGTTTCTGAATGTATCCAATAATGTGTGGTCAGAACACCTGATCACATTACAGTTTTCTCGATTTCTCTGTCAAATACCAAGATCAGTTTTTATAGATCTCAGAAGTCAAACTCATGATCCTCATTTGGAATGTAATGTATGTATTAAAGTTGGTGACACAAATGTGTTTCTGTTCAGGTGCCCTATACAGACATCAGCCAAGAATCCAAGTCTAATCTATGGCCAGTATTGAGTAGATGGCGTCACAAGACTGATCCATTTGAGCTTGTGAATTCTTATGGACTTTTTAGAAGGTACTCGCTTTGTACTATGTGTTAACAGTGTCAAAGAGTTGTTTGCAGTGCTCAGGGCTAGACAGCTGTTACAGATGTTTCCCTTGGCAATGAAACTCTTAGAGGTCTCAGTTAAAGGCATATTCAAGCCATGATACCCACACTGGCATAGCATATTCTGTTGTTGTAGCATGAAGCATCAAGGAGTATTGCCACTGTTTCTGGATGAGATACAAGTTAATCCCAGAGTTATTCCCAGCAACTATTACTAATACACATTTCTTCACCTGAGTGTAGAAACCATGTGAAGGCAAGGAAACAACATATTGCCATCACCTGGGCTTGAACCCAATACCTTTTCTAGACTATTTGGAATCAAATGCTCCACACGCTTACTACAGCACTACCATTATTATTATTATTATTATATATTATTATTATTATTATTATTATTATTATTATTCTTATTATACCTCCACCTTCAATTCTAAAGCATCTCTTATTAATTTATTTTTTTTTCCTGTAGTATGACCGGAGTTGGTGGTCGTCCGGAAGTCATTATAGAAGGCAGTCACTCAATAGATGGACCTTGGAAGGTAAAATACTCACTGCTCCATCTCTTCTTTACTTTTTTTAATCTCCACAGTGCTTTCTTAAAAGACTTTACTGCATGCACCTAACAAAAATCGAAGTACTGTTATGAGTTGTAAACAGAACGTGACTCTGTTCATCAACCCCACGCAACGAGTGTATAATCAAAAATGCCCTCTGCCTTGCACCTTTTTTCACCCCATCTGCTTTTATTTTTCAACAAACAAAGTTGGCTTGCTAAACCAAGCAGGCGAGAGAGTGTTTAATCAATTATCCCTCCCGATCTCCTCTGGACTGTACAGTATTTGTTTTCTTGTCAAAAAACTTATATCGCGTTTGGAACCCAGTAGACAGTGTTTCATCACATTGTACGTTCAACATGAGAGTAACATAGAGTGCATTTTGCAATCAGATGGACCATCAGACATAGTTTGATGGTACGCTGGTGTGAAATAATGAACGTAACTTAAAAAGTCGGGTCGGTGAATTGTAATTTTTAAGTTGCACTCATTTTTCAAACCAGCGTGACATCGAACTATTTTATGTCTGATCGTCGAGGGACATAATGATATGACAATGCTCGAGACTGTGATGAAGCTCTCCAGCTCTCGTTGTCCCTTCCAAAGCAAATGAGTTTTGAAAGAAAAGAGATGGTAGAGTATTGTGTGTTTCATCAAATGCCCAGTATGTAGCAGTGTGTGGTCGCTTTATTCTTTTGTGCGAGTGAGAACCAGTTGCTTTAACCACGTTTTACCTTTCGCACTGTTTTGTAGGAATACAACTTTCTCTACAAACCTGGTAATCTTTATCAAGCACCACCACTGGTCGGTGAGTTGCAGGGCAAATGTGCCTCGTCAACCAAGAAAATTCAATTCAAATTCAAATATCTTTATTTAACGAGGTTAGCGCATTAACCCTTTACGAGTTATCTAACATACGGCAATCGACTACACACCCGCCCATACCAATGACGGCACGAGACAGCCAGACCATGACACCGAGAACACGCCTTGCTCTTCTCGAACAGTGCCATGGATTCTTTTACGTCCCACATTTACGAATCAGTTATAAAGAGTTGTGAGACGGGGCCGACGGTTTATCGTCCTTATCCGAGAAGACTAGAAAGTCTAACCATTTGCAGATGTCATTACAAAGGCAGCACTTTCTACTCAGTTATTTTAAGACCCTGAGTATTGGTCCGGCCGAGGTTTGAACCCGCTACCTCCCGCACGCTAGTCCGGTACTCCACCAACTGAGCTAACCGGTCGGCTGTGTCAAAAGTCTCATTCTTACATCTCCCTTTTATGCAACGGAGGGAGCAGCCCTGTTTGGACTGGCATCCCATTTAGAGGAGGGGTGGGGTAGGGGTATAAGGGTGCTATAGGGAGTGGTCATTCTACCACATGTATCATGCTACAAAACCGACTATACAATACTTTACAACATGAAACCAACAATACAATACTATACAACATGAAACCAACAATACAATACTATACAACATGAAACCAACAATACAATACTATACAACATGAAACCAACAATACAATACTATACAACATGAAACCAACAATACAATACTATACAACATGAAACCAACAATACAATACTATACAACATGAAACCGACAATACAATACTATACAACATGAAACCAACAATACAATAGTATACAACATGAAACCAACAATACAATACTATACAACATGAAACCAACAATACAATACTATACAACATGAAACCAACAATACAATACTATACAACATGAAACCAACAATACAATACTATACAACATGAAACCAACAATACAATACTATACAACATGAAACCGACAATACAATACTATACAACATGAAACCGACAATACAATACTATACAACATGAAACCAACAATACAATACTATACAACATGAAACCAACAATACAATACTATACAACATGAAACCAACAATACAATACTATACAACATGAAACGTCGCGATCAACATCCAAGTGTTTCCGTCGTGAGACAAACGAACAAATTTATATTATCATCAAGCTACCGCAATGAATAGCAATCTATTTCATAACACTATACAATACTTTTAAAAGGCTTTCCAGAGCTTAAGTAAAAAGATTTTGAAAGGTAAAAATTACAGTTGCGTTACGTTAGGCGCAATCGATAGATATGCGAAAAACAATTAGAAAGTGGATAGGCAATCTCTGTTTAAAAATGGTAAGTGTCGGGCTGAGTTTGATAGAGCTTGGGAGATTGTTCAAACCATCAGTAGACATGTGGGTGTATTATTGTTGTAGGTTAAAATAAATTAAAAACTGGTTCCAAACTAGTTTCATTGTTTTTTCTTTGTTTCAGATTATTGGAGAATTATGGAAATTACGCTGAAACAAAGGAAAAAAAACAAATCAAACTAGTTTGGAACCATTTTGACGTGAAATTCATTTTGACCTACAACATTAAAACTCTGTACTGTCTTCTCCCTTGTGTACGTGTCTTAGGAAGTTCCATAATCGTCGTGACAGATGCCAGGGGGAATGTCTCATTACTTCTGTATTTTTCAGCTCCTCACCAGCCTCGTATCGACTGGCAAATATGGTTTGCAGCCCTGGGAAGCTATGACTACAATCCTTGGTTTGTTCATCTTGTCTACCGGCTCCTTCAAGGACACCAGGACGTGTTGGACCTTATGGCCCGAAATCCGTTTCCTAAAAGAGCCCCTAAGTATATAAGAGCCCACCTGTATACGTACCACTACACCAAGTTACCACAGAATATGACGTCAGTGGCTGATGTTATTCATAACAACAGGTCAGCGGTTTGGTTTGTTTAAGCAGAGGTACTTCCGGTCTTAAGTTCTTGTAAGACCGGAAACAATTGTATTATTTGTTTTTATTCAGACAAAAGTTGCATGCATGGTGAAGTAAGAAAATCTAGCCCAGATTTCTTGATTTAACCAACGCAGCGTTGTTTATTGTTGTAACAGACCATTTGACATGGTCAAGAGTCTCATGCAGAGCTTCAGATGGGTCATGGGTTCTGTCCTCGTGTACCGGTGTACAGGATGAAAATGGTAGGGTTGTGATGTGGCTTTGACATTCATAATGACATCATAATCACATTATGATGTCGTTACGAATGTGACATCATAATGACATCATAATCACATTGTCATTCATAATGTGGGAACCCAGAGCTCATCTGCTAGCTGTGCCATGCTGATGAGGCCTAACAAGGCCGAAGCAGCTGTCCATGGCTGCTGGCTTTTGAGCTCAATTTTTTTCATCTTTTTTTTTTTTGGTAGCAACAGGGTTTTATCCCTTCTACCACTGTCGCCTCAGTGCGCATATGTGTGGCTTCAACTTACCTTTATACCGGTACACAGGAGCTGATACAATAGACCAAACAATACATTACAGCTAACCAATGTCTCCTGAACAAAGAGAGTAAAATGGTTATTTCCTCGTGTACCGGTATACGAGGACAGAACCGGGCACATGAACTTGTAGAAAGGTAAACACATGCAACTAACGAGGGTGGTGACGTGGGCATAATAGACCATTTGTCATGGTCAAGGATCGTCAACAAAACCTGAGAGGATCATACGCATATAGAAAGGCAAACATGCAACTAACGAGGGTGGTAACCTAGGTGTGATTGTTATAACGACTGTCCCATGCTTTGATTGACAGGCTGGTGAAGAGATGGTGGTGGAGGGAATATGACAGGGAGTACATTCCAATTCTTTCTGTCGAAGAACCTTCGCTAATCAGCTGGCTTAATCGATATGGCTTCGCTAAGGTTCGTTCCTCATATTATATCAAAAGAAATTAGCTAGTTTCACGTGGTGCTTTTTTATTTTCATCGTTCTTGCGAGAAGAAGAGGTACTGCCTTAGTGTCATAACTTATAATCATCACCATCATCCTTTATTCATTCACGGTAACTTGAAATTTCTGAAGTATAAACGCTCGCGGGGTCTTTTAAAATACAGAATGAAATGCCAACTTAGATACTTCAGCGAGAGATGGGAACCGGTCATGACGCCCCTTATCAGTAAAATATAACGCCCCGAACTTGAATTAAGAACTTAAGTTAAATTGAGCGAGAGGGACCCACCCCCCTTAGATAATCGTTTTGTAAAGCGTGACGTCATCAAAAGTCGCACGTGCAGATAGGAATGTCAGGAACCAGAGAGAGCGAGGAGCGTGAGAAAAAGAAGAATACATTGAGTTCATATACAATAAAGGAAAAAATTCAAAAGTGAGTCTATCTGTACGGTACAAATCCGTAAAAAATGCTTATTAGGTTATTAGTTAATAAATTGAAAAGGGTAACTATTAAGACATATACATTATATTTATTTTGAATGTCTCTAGAGCGACTTCACCAAATAGACGTTAAAATCCTCTGCAGCTTCATTTGTTCTGCTTGATACATTAAAACTGTGAACTTGTCTTATCACTGTATACAGATTTCCAACGTTCCTTGTTTTTACCGCAGGATGAGGCTTGGCCGGAGCGTCCATCAGGGCGTTTGTACAAAGTGATCAAGTATCTTCGGTCCATAGTTCGAAAGTTGGATGCTTTTCGCTTTCTGATTGGCCTGTTTGCATCTGGCTGCCTCATGGGAATTGTCAACTGTTTTTTACTCGGAGAGCGACCGCCTAAGAGCGTATGAAGTAAGTAAAAGAACAGTGGCACTGCGAATTTTATCTTTAACATTGAGGCTTGCATTAAGGAAGTTTACATGAACTCTGACACTCTCATTGATATGCGTGAGTGATGGAGTAGTACTCCATTACGGTGTGCGACTCATAGGTTCAAACTAATTACTGCGTATTTAGAACATACATACACACACACACACACACACATACAGACAGACAGACAGACAGACAGACAGACAGACAGACAGACATACATACATACATACATACATACATACATACATACTGTATTGTATACACAGTGCACAGGCGCCTAGCCAGGATTTTTTTTCAGGTTCGCCAAAGTTGGATATTAATTGTCCGAGCAATATATCCTTAACTGCCATACTCCCCCCCCCCTTTTTTTTTCCTTTCCTACAAAATTTCAGGTACGCCATGGCGTATTGGCGTACAGGTAGCTACGCGCCTGGTACACACAGTACAGTCGAAACTTTTGTAAGCCACCACCTCGGGAATTCGTAAAAGAGGGTCACAACCAGAGCTGGTTGCTCACGAGAGCGTGCTCTCGCGAGCGAGCATGCGATTAAACAGTAAGAACTGATTGATCACCGCTCTCAGTTCAATTATTTCGTTTCTTTTCATATGCAGAATGAAAACCTCGTCGTAAAAGACTGGCGGACAAGATTACGCGGCTTCCGTTAACTTTTAGATTATCTCGTAATATATGTATGAGTTATTACTTAGAATCCGGCAACTCTTTAACTTTTTCACGTTTTTTCAAGTGAAGACCTTGTTTAATTCTAGTAGGCTAATAATGGTATTCATGTTCCTATTGAGACGTCCTTATTCACTTCTACCCTGCGCACGGCGCGCAACCCGCAAACAGTGACACACGACAGTTGTGTGGTGTAATTCGTGCTCGGTGCCTGATGGACAGTATGGAACAGAACTTTATTTACGAATAGTTGAATACATTTTACAGCCTAACTGGGTAATATCGCTAAATTGATAAACACAATAAACCGACAGAATACCGTCATTAAGACGTAATGTTATTATAAGAGAATCGATGTAAATCTACGTGGGTATCCCTATAAACTTAAGTATGACAACGAAAGTAAGCTACTGGTTAGAATCAATACATGAATGAGAAAAACTACTGAAACGAAGTATTTAAAATAGAAAAGAGTGAAATCCTAGAAAAAAATTCATGCGATGATACGCAGCCCGATACAAAAAACCGGAAAAACACCTTGGGACAAAAAACCGGGAACGTAGTCCTCGACCGACGCGGCGTATCGAGCTCCGAGGGTTAGAGCTCTACACTAACTACCGTAGTTTTAACTTTGGTCAACACCTAGTGGCTGTTAAAAAGCCGAGATGGCCCAAGAAAGTATTGCTTCTGAATTTATACGACAGTTATCAGCATATCGCGGAACATATTCATGCGATTTAAGTGTCTAGCTAATTAAGAACAAAAACTATCGCATAGCGATAAGGAATGCTACGAATCGTGATGAAAACGAGTTTCCAACTTCACGTTGTTACATTGGAAAGCATATATCCTCTGTACTGACTGACTCCAGGAATTTAAATACAGCCTGCGGATAATGTTGTCTTCTTATGACAATACTTCGAGAATGTAATCTAGGTAACATAAGTGTCAAAGATGTAATGTATTTAGACAAAGTTTATAATATATTTACCGAATGAAATGAAACTGCATCAGTTTATACTAACGGGAGTTAGGTTTTTAACTCTTGGACTGGGAAACATGAAACCAAAGTTACTAATGAAACGAGTTGTTGGTGTGAGGGCAAATTCGGGTCACTCGCTCGCCTCACTAGCCGACATTTTTCCGGGCAGAGCTTTTGTATTTTGTTAAGACTTTTCAGTGATTTTACTTAATGTAGTTTTTCTAAACTGGGCTTTTGGTGACCGCTGTCCAGCAGCATCCGAACGCTACATTTTCCGTTTGTTCCGTTTTGATCGTAAAACAAACCTCATAGTTTTGATATAAAAAAATCAAATGTTGTAAACGCGTTTCTGATGGTTTTTCCTCTGATAAAATATATAATCAGACAAAGTTCGCTCTTGTTTCTTATCTTATACGTCAGACGTTCTAATAAAACTGCAAGGAATTCCGCCGTCTAATAGAAATCCGACGCATGCTTTGTTGAATTGAGACTATTTCCTGGACTTCGTCTTCGTTTTGCTGCTCCTTCTTCAAGGGAATGGGTTCGAGGTGTGCCCTGAAGTGTCGCAACACAGAAGGAGCCCACGTGATTCTGTAACCACTGATGTAGTAGTTGCAAAAGGCGGATTCTGGCGCAATTTGGGCGTGGTCAATTTTGTCGGGAAACTGGTTCGGCTCGGCCAGAATTTTTTGGGCGTGGTCAAAAATTTTTGTGCATAATTAATTAGTTGGGTCTTGGGTTGTTCGATTTTTGATGGATGATTTTCTTTAAGGGTGTCAATTTTTCAGAGTGGATCGTCGGGGGGTGGGGTGGGGTAACCAATTAGTTATGGATTTTCATAACATGTTTGATGTTATGAAATTTTTTTCATGTTAATTTATTCAGTAATTTCAGACAGAAGACTCTTTTCATCTTCATCGAAACACCAATCCATACATCGTTTGGGGTGCCAGGCTGATTTTATTAAATCTAGATGCAAAGCTTTACGATCGAAAACTTTCTTTTTATGATTTAATTTGTCTGTATTAATTGTCCCAATTATAACATATTTTCTACTTTCATCCTCTGTTTGAAGATGTAAAGCTGCGTAGAATATACTATCACTAATTGAAAGTCCGGTTTGTTTTTCAAGTCTGATTAGCATCGTTTTATCGGGGATTTTATTATCACTACTTGTACTAATGAACAAACATGTTGCTCTTGTAATATCACACCAGTAACGTATTGTTGATCTTAGTGTGAATAATGATTGGCCAAGAGTTTTGTTTCCAGAATAGTATTTTAATTCTATGTCATGGGGATCTTTTATTGTTGGGTATTTGACTTCATAATTGATATGAAGGTTCGGTGTGTATGGTTCACAACCTGGGTGTAGGATGGTTCTTTTGTAGAATTCAATTTCAAAGAGATCTTCAAATGTTGAAGTGTTGGATTGATCTGCCATTTTCAACTGTATACCATGACATGAGATCCTCGATTTGAAATTTAATTTTTTATTTTGGGATCGTGTTACAAAAGTATAAAAGTTAAATAAGCTTTTCAATACCATAGTGGCTGTTTTAAGGATTACAATTCCAAAATACAATTGATGCTATGGAGAACTTAACAGTGAAAGACTTGAGGTCAATAGCCAAAAGAGCTGGTGTGAGTGTTCGTGGATTCAGAAAGGCTGAAATGGTTGCAGCGTTATCTGATATACAACCCGAGAACTTGACAGTGAAGGTATTAAGAACCATAGCCAAGAAGACTGGTATACAAGGTTATGGCAACATGCGTAAAGCGGATCTCATTAATGTTGTCGGATCCCCACAAGTGTCTGAAGCTACTGTTCCAATTCCTGGTCCAGTTAGGCCTATAAGAACAAGGCCCGCCCGAGCTTTATATAGAAGGGCTATTGCTTTTGCCAGGAATGAAATTAGCCAGACTATAAATTGGATAGGATCTAATGTTAGAGAACCAAATAGGAGGGCCATTACAAGGAGATTAAGAAGGGCAGCTAATGTAGTTAGAAGGGGACGCGATTATTTCATCCCTGAAAGACATGAAACGGCTTTGAGAGGCTTTTTGAAGACTTATATAGTAAAGGGTAGAGCTGGATTTGATCCAATTTCATTCCTTAGCGAGGTTAGATCACCATTCTATATTTTGATGCGTAAACATAGGAAGCCATTCAAGTTGAAGTGTATTCTTTCATGCAGCTTCATAAGGAGGAACAACCAGGATAATCGTGTTGTTGAGCGGAGCCAAGGTCATTTCCATTCACTGATGGAGACAGTAACAGCTTCAACAGACACATTTGTTATGTTTGATAACATCAAAGCTAGACTGATTGAATTGGTGCAGAAATATGAGAATGAGCGCTCTGGATGGGTGTTTGAACATGTGATAGACTTTCGTATTCACATAAACCCATTTCAACCGTTTTCTGGAAGTTCATATATTAAACTACCCTCTAAATTAGCTGCTAAGAAGGCAATCATAAATGTTAAGAATGAAGAAGACCAGGAGTGCTTCAAATGGGCAGTGACATCTGCTGTGTTCCCAAGGGAGAAGGATGCTGGAAGACTTAATAGGGAGATGAGAGAAAACGCAGAGAAGCTTGATTGGTCAGGAATAGAGTTCCCAGTATCAGCACTTGGCACAAATCATATAGATAAATTCGAAAGGCAGAACCCATATGGGATTAATATCCTTGGTTATGAGAATGGCGGGCCAACCCTAATCAGGCGTAGTAATAAGTCAGGGGTGCCAAAGATAAACCTACTCTTGATATCAAACGAAGAGACAAATCACTACTGTTGGATCAAAAACATGTCAAGACTTATCGAGTATAATAAGAATAAGGGTGCTCGTTTCTATTGTGATAACTGCCTAAACTCGTTCAATTCTCAAAAGTCGTTGGACGAACATATGGAGTACTGCCTAAACAACGAAGCAGTCAAAGTCCAGATGCCGATGGAAGAGGATGGCAGTCCAAAGTACATCACTTTCAAGAACCATAGAAGAAAGATGCAAGTGCCATTTGTAATCTATGCTGATTTTGAGTGTTTCACAGAGAAGTTGGACACTTGTTTCCCGGATGACAGGTATAGCTTCACAAATCAGTATCAGAAGCACAAGCCATCAGGATTTTGTTACCTTATCAAGTGTTTCGATGACGAGATCTTTGAGCCTAAGTTGGTGATGCGTACAGCCAACTCCCCTGAGGATGACATACCACAAATGTTCCAGGAAAGCTTGGAAGAGGATATCAAGAAGATCTATGATCAATTCAAGACTGAAAAGAAGGTTGTAATGAAGCATAGCGATCATATGAAGCATAGAAAGGCTACTCATTGCCATATTTGTGAGGGTGAATTGGGGAATGATAAGGTGGTCGACCACTGTAATCTTACAGGAAGGTACAGAGGAGCAGCCCACAGGAAATGCAACCTGGAATTCAGCACACCCAAGTTCTTTCCAGTCATATTCCACAACTTGTCTGGATACGATAGCCATTTGTTTATCAAGAAGATGGGAGTATCAGAGGGTAAGATTGATTGTATTCCACTCAACGATGAAAAGTACATCTCATTCACAAAGGAGATTGTGGTTGAAAAGTTCATGAAGAAGGCAGAAGGGGATGATGGTAAGGAGAAGGAGGTTCAGATTAAACGCTCCATTAGATTTATAGACAGTTTTAGGTTCATGGCAAGTGGTTTGGCTAGATTGGCTGACAACTTGCCGAGAGAGTCTCTGGAAAACCTCTCGAGATACTATGAAGGGGCAAACTTTGATCTTTTGGCTAGGAAGGGAGTGTTTCCATATGATTGGTTTGATGGCTTTGACAAGTTACAAGTGTCCAGTCTACCACCCAAGGATGAATTCTATTCGATATTATACGACACTGACATATCAGATGAGGATTATCAACATGCTGGAAATGTGTGGGAGACCTTTGGTATGAGAAGTTTTAGGGATTACCATGACTTGTATCTCAAAACAGATGTGATTCTGTTGGCTGATGTATTTGAGAACTTCAGAGGGGTTTGTATGAAGAATTACGGGTTGGATCCAGCATGGCATTATACTGCACCTAGATTGGCTTGGGATGCCACACTGAAGATAACCAAGGTTGAGTTGGAGCTTTTGAGGGATCCCGATATGTTGATTATGGTAGAGAATGGTATCAGAGGTGGAATATCAATGATCTCGACGAGGTATGGGAAGGCCAATAATCGATATATGAAGAACTATGATCCCAGGTTGCCTACAAAGTTCATCGTATATTTGGATGCTAATGGGCTCTATGGTCATGCAATGACGAAGGCTTTACCAACCCATGGGTTTGAATGGATGAGTGATCAAGAGATGAGAGATTGGAGAGACCATCCATGTATATTAGAGGTGGACTTGGAGTACCCATTGGAGTTACATGATCTTCATAATGATTATCCATTAGCCCCAGAGAGGTTGGATGTTGATGGGGTTGTTAAGTTGGTTCCCAATTTGAGAGATAAGAAGAAGTATATTCTACACCACGAAGCTCTGAAACAGTATTTGTCGTTGGGTTTGAAGTTAACCAAGGTACATAGAGGGATCAAGTTCGAGGAGTCGGAATGGTTGAAGTCTTATATTGATCTGAATAATAGTTTGAGAGCCAGGGCTGAGAATGATTTCGAAAAGGATTTCTTCAAGTTGATGAACAATTCAGTGTTTGGCAAGACTATGGAGAACATTAGGAAGAGGGTGGATATCCAGTTGGTTACTGATGAGAAGAAAGCGCGTAAGTTGATTGTGAAGCCAAACTTCCATCATAGGAACATCTTTTGCGAGGAGCTGACCGCCTTCCATATGAAGAGAACGAGATTGGTCTTTGATAAGCCCATTTACTTAGGGTTATCCATTCTGGATCTGAGTAAGACGACTATGTACGATTTCCATTACAGGTACATGAAGCCCAAGTATGGGGAGAAGGCCAAGTTGTTGTTCACAGACACGGATTCTTTAGCCTATGTGATAGAGACTGAGGACTTTTACAGGGATATCAGTCCAGATGTGAGAGACAAGTTTGACACCAGCAACTATCCCAGAGACCATCCATCCGGGATTGAGACCGGAGTGAACAAAAAGGTCGGAGGGATGTTCAAAGATGAGGCTGGTGGTGAACAGATCACAGAATTTGTGGGTTTGAGGGCCAAACTTTATGCTTTCAAGACGGACAAGGAGAAAGAAGTCAAGAAGTGTAAGGGTGTAAACAAGGCAGTGGTCAGTAAGAGTATAAGTTTCCAGGATTACAAGACTTGTCTTTTCAGTGGCCAATCCCAGAGAAGGAAGATGAACACCATAAGAAGCCATAGCCATGACATCTATACTGAAACTATCAATAAGATTGCATTATCACGCGAGGACGATAAACGTGTGATAATGGAAGATGGGATAAACACTTATGCACATGGTCATTTCAGGACGCTAGAAGGTGGTGATTTGGTGTCTTGAGGTACAAATTGAAGCTCTTCACGAACGAATCCTCGTTTTGGACCCCCACTCAAATAGTACAAGACTGGTTGACCCGGCTCGATTATGGTTCGGGCCAAATCATAGACTTCAAGACTCCATATGGGATCAGTAGCCCTTCGTTTGTCCCCACCTTCATCTTCACCGGGGGCATAAAGATATCTGACTTGAACATCTGGAGGTAATCTCTTCTCATCCAATCCCACAGGTCGCTTATAGTCTGGAGTTTTGGTATCAATTGAGTCCATTTTTAAAGCTTCATCAGGCTCTTTACCAGTAATACGAGTGGTCTCACTGTTGAGGGTCTTCATGATGGCGGGCAATCTGTTCACCCAAACTGTGGATCGGGTGTCACTAAGCATCTCTTGAGCGTATTGATGGCTGAATAGCTTCTCACCGAGAGTCCTATTGGCTCTTTCCACAAAAGCTTGAGCTCTATGATTCCCAGCTTCACTACGCTGGATTGTGACTTGATGCTTATTCATAAGAGTTGTTACATCACCCTTGAATTCTGTTCCTGGATCTACCATTAATGTTTGTGGCCACTTCAACTTGCGGGAATAAACCCGTTGAAAGGCATTGGCAACTTCACCACTCTCCTTTGAGGTCAATGGCTCGGCATCCTTGTATCTCGAAGCAATATCAATCACGACTAATGCATAGCGGTATGTTTTTCTTCTCACTGTATCGTGAGGAAGAAACAACAAGTCCGCTTGATGAATCTGATTAGGCTTATTCACACTCCAATGTGGTCTGGGTATATACTTGGGGGCTGGGAGGTAAATTTGCCACAAGGCTTGCTTCTCCAACCACTCTTTGGCGACCTTTTCACTAACTTTGGCTGCTTTGGCCAATTTGGGTATGGCTGAGTATCCTTTCCAGTATCCATCAGTGGAGTAATATAATCGATTTAAAACGTTGGCATCGCTCATTTATAAACAAGAATATAAACATTTAAAATGACTTCTATACCAAGCATTCTTGATACAGATCGTATTCCAAGGACTACTGGAGGGTTGAAGGCGGAAACTTCGTTGAATAGGGTCACGTTGAATCCATCATCAGCAGAACCTGGTGAGACATTATTCATTGAAATACCCAAATTGAGTGAGAATTTAGTGATTGTGCCTGGCAGCGTCTACATAACTTTTAATATGGTTGTAACCGGGCACAAAGACAACACTCTTGTTAATAATTTGGGAAGGAATCTAATTTCACAATATAAGGTTCTATTTGGTGGTGAAATCATAGAGGATCTTAGTAGATTTGATTTGTTCAAAACTTATCACGATTTGTTTTTGTCGGAGGTGGATCGTGAGAATAGATTGAGACAGGGTATATCTAATGTTAATATAAGGAGAATTAGAACTAATGCAGGTAATAAAGATACATCAAAAACAAAGGATAATACTTTAGCTATGATTCATAGCACTAGATATGCTATTCCATCGGATCACACAATCCTCAAAGATCATGGAATATTTTATCCAAGAGGATTACTACATCCACTTAGATTTGAATTGACTTTGGCTAAAGTTTCTGGTGTTGTAGTTTATTCAAACAATGAAACACCGGCTAATTATAAATTAGTAAACATGGAAATGGAATACCAGTGCATATCAAATGATCATTTAGCAGGAAAGGCTGTTGCATCCTACAAATCTGGGAAAGGATTCACGTATGAAAAAGCACTTCTTCACAAAACCTTTACAATCTCTGAGGCTAATGATGCTGTGATAAATCAGCACATTAACGTACCAAGGAAATCCATGACTGGTATACTATGTCTTTTCACTGCCCCTCATGCAGAAGGCCTTAGGGATTCTGAGATTTTTGCAAATCCAAAGATCACATCAGTCAAGATTGACATAGATGGGGTGCCCAACAAAGTTTATTTGAAAGGTATGATGGCGACTGATTTGTGGCAATCCATAATTAAGCGAGTTGGTCTTAGTGATTCAATTAAGGAATCTGATTTCTATACAGATAAATTCGCTTTGTGGATTGATTTGAGGACTTATCCGGATAATGATATCCATGGAAATGGTTTGTATATTCATGCTACTCGTGATGGTGTGACTTTAGAAATTAAGAGACAAAAGGCAGGAACTAAAGTTCTTACATGCTACATGTTCGTGGTCGCGGATGCGAATATGGGTATTATGAATGGTAATCTAGATGAGATAGTATGTTAGGCCGCTGTATGTTTTTCTTCTCACGTTATCATGAGAAGAAACATCAATCTAAAGGGGTTAATGTAGTGAGTAATGATGAATGAACTCAAAGATATGATTCCATTCAATTGTATCATCACTGGTCCCACGAATTGTGGAAAGACTCGATACATAGTGGAACAGCTTCGAGGCCACTATAGGCAAGTGTTCGATTATATTGTGTTGATTTGTCCAACATATGCCCATAACAAGACTTATAGAGGCTTTGCCAAGGGGGACAAACGATTCTTTGTACTATCACCAGATGCCAGTGATCATGACGAAATCAACAATTTGTTGATGGATTGTGAATCGTTCTTCTCAGGTATGAATGCGCTCATAATATTGGACGACTGTGCCGTTTCCAAGGATCTGAAGAATAGGTCCAACAAATTCATCGGTTTGGCCTTCTCTGGGAGACATATAGGGATATCAGTCTGGGTTCTTACTCAACAACTGACATCTATAGCCAAACCATTCCGTGAAAATGTAGCTTGTGTGGTCTCATTCCACAATCCATCACAGACAGCGATGAAGATGCTTTTCGAGGAATATGGCGGGGACCTGGATGCTGAAACGTGGAAGACACTCAAGAAGCATCTTAAGAATGAAAAATATGCCAGGCTATCCTTCTCCCTTGGACATCCATTCAAAAACTATTTAGAAATACCGGCTCTAACGGCACAACCATGACAACTCCCGAAGAAATCATGAATGGTGAAACTGTGGTGGATAGTCATCAATCAACACCAACCATTAGCAGTGATGATTTGAAATCCAAAAGAGAAGAGCTCTCAATACTAGCTTGTCTAGGGTCAACCAAAGAGTATCTTGGTATGCAAATGACATTAGGCGATCTACACAAATTATCGGATAAGGATGTCGAGAAGTACTACAAGAGGTACAAGATGGTGTCGGGTAAGAATGTGGCTGATGGACTAATTGATCCTCCTTTACATCTATTGGTCAGACTAGTCAACTGGTGTCTTAGTGGTTATGGTGGGATAGATGAACCAGATGCTTTAGTAAAGGATTGGAAGAACAATCAATTGGTCAAGCAGTGGCTGTCAGAAGCTTCTGGTTCAATAGTAGTACATGGTGGTGTGATTGCTACATTATTAATAGTAGCCATTACCGCCATCAAGCATTTCAAACTAAGAGAGCCTGCCCCTCCCACTACATTATACGATATGGCTAATACGGATGAAGTTGGAGTCGACACTGTTCGGTGAAGAAAAAATTGAAATTGGATGTGGAACCTTTAGGTCTAAAGGCATACTCAAAGAGATCAAACAACATGTCACAATCCTCAAATGCTTCTTCAACTTCATCATTGAAAACTCGTTTGTCAAAGCCTTATTTGGTAAAACCTTCTCGTAAAATGAAGTGGAATAAGGTCCATATTGGAGAGCCCAAACCCAACAAGTGGGGTGGTTCGTACTCAAAAGTTTACTTCGCTGATAAGAAGGAAGTAAATCGTCCAATATGTATTGAGTTACCTGAACAAAACGTTTGGAGTATTTCAAGATCATGGCCATGGGGAGTTGATGATACTAAAAAGACTGTAGATAACATGGATGGGTTACAAATCATATACCCATTGACAAGCACAGAAACTATGAATGAGCCTACAGATCTTGAAAAGTACACTTTTGAAACCTTTGAAGCCTTGGTAGATCTAGTGGCTAAATCTTTGGGGAATGGATATTCCAAAACATCAAAGGCAACTAAATCTGCATGTAAAGATGCTGGTGAAGATCTGACATCGGCAGTGAAACCCATATATAGCTACAACAAAAAGGGTAAAGCAGTAGCTTACTTGAAATTACACACCAAAGACACTGGTAAGAAGATGAAGTGTTGGACTAAAACATACGATTCTGAAGACGATGAACAACCATTTGGAAAGTTTTTGTCAGACATTGGTGATATGCCTGATTTAACAACTGCCAAAATAATTCTTGATTTACAAGGTATATATTTTGGCAGTCATGGAAATACTCCATTTGGTGCATCTATTCAATTACGTGTGAGAGAAGTTAAACTTACACGAATTGAGTACAACAAAATCTCATTCCTGTATGATGATGACGATTCTTCATCAAGTAGTGACGAAGAGAGTAGTGACGAAGAGAGTGGTGATGAATAAGAATGTATAATTAAGGGTAAGAATAAGACTAAGTATGTGAAAGTTTCCTAGTATGATCCTTACTAGGAGACTTAAAGCTTAGAACATATAAGTTCATAACATGTCTGAGGAAACAAGTCAGGTTGAGCAGATTACTAGAGAGCCTTCTGTCAAAACAAAGGTCAAAGACCCCAAGAGAGTTCAGGCTGGTAAAACGTTATCAGAAAAGAACAAGAGGGCTAGAGAGGCTTTGAAACGTGGAGAGGAAAGGGAGAAGAAGGAAAGGGAAGAGAGTGAAAAGGAAGAGGAGAAGGTGTTGGTGGAGGGGGTGATTGGATACCAAAATATATGTCGTCCCAAACTATTATTCTGGCCATAGGTGCAATTGGCCTCGCCGCCTATAGCCTATGGACAAACTATCGAGATAGGATAGCTGATTTGCATATACCAACACCAACTATTGTATTGAACCCGCCACAACCTAAAGTTGATAATAATGTAAGCCAGCCCGTCAAAGAAGAAGAAACCAAGTTAAAAAGTAGATGGATGTAGTCCACAAAATGGCTGAGAATAAGCTCGTAAAGACAGTTACTGACTCTGCAGTGCTCATTGGATTGTCGGCTGGGATGGGCTGGCTTGTCAAAAAGGCTCTTCGGGAGTCGATCATCGGCGACCCAACGACCAATATCATGAACTATGTAAAATGGGTTGGTTTGTTGACTATAGCTATATATGTCAAAAAGGATTTAGAGGATCGGAAGATACTACCCACAAGCGTTTAATGGCTAGGAATTTCACTGAAGCAATTAAATTTGCTCAAACTGATTATATCATTGATCTTATGAGACACATAAGACAATCATACGTTAATGCTTTACATGAAGCTGAGTATCTTTCTGTTGAGAGATACTCAGAGGTTGAAATCGACCCCATGCCGAGTAATAAAGAGCTTATCAAATGGTACTACAAACGAGAAAATAGACATGAATATTATGACAAGGAGCCTAAACTGACGTGGTATCTTTTGAGAGATATGGATAAGGATCTTGATGAGACCAACAAGCCAGAAGAAGAGGCTACAGAAAAACCACCAGGACCACACACATTAGTATCATTTACGTTTGGAATGCTGTCAATGATCGCATTATTATATCCAATCTTAAAACTTTTCAAGAACAACAAGTAATGATGAAACCAAATTCTAAGTGTCACTGTGCATTCGCTAAAATTGTTTAAGAATTAGTACAACAAATGCTTAAATGGCGACTATAGCAATCATGCTTGGAGGGGCAGTCCTCAATGCAACAGCCTTCATTGGTGGAAATTATTTAGCAAAGGTCATTAGTGGCTCATCTTCAACTGATCTCCAACTTGAAAGGGAGAGGCATGACAAAGCCATGGAAAAGTACCAGAAAGACTATGCTGCTTATCAAGAGAAACGAATGGCTTATATTGACTTTGAGAATCGTAGGAAGGGTGATGAGAATCAAGCCTCTGAGAACATATCAAAGACGGATGAAGCGCTGAGATTGTACAATCAAATCGGTAATCCCCCAAAATTCTCAGACTATTACCGACCCAATTCAGATCAAAAGACTGGAGAAATGGTTTATGTTTCTATCGGTATGTTAGCCTTGGGATATATTGTCAGCAAGTGGATATAATGAATGACAAAATAACAGATGACACAATGACCCACATGAATATGTTCGTTTGGTGGGATTTAGAGCTTATCAATTGAGGATGGGTAGTAAACCAGTCATAGATTGGCCATTTGCTTTCAACCCCATAGACATTGCCAAGAGTGAACTCAAACAACGCGTTTTACCCATTGCTATAATTAGAAAGATCCCAGACTGTAATTCAGAGACTGGTTTCCGCGATGAAATATGGAACCCAAACGATATGAATATACGAGACTTCTGAATTAATTTAGAGGTTTCCATATTTGAACACTAATATGGACACCGACGATACCCTTGATCCAACTATATTAAATGAGCCTGGTGCTGCAGGTGGTGATGATGGTGATGACACCATATACCTAGATCCAATTGATGAAGAATCTCCACTGATTGTGGAAAGTAAAGAAGACAATAGGACTCGCGCCTTCAAAAAGATAGAAGAGAAGTTCTACAATTTCGACCCACTAAATTCACCATTCAGTGCAAGAATCGATGATGAAGGGGTTTGGGTTAGATTGACTGATCGATCCAACAATAGGGAGCATCTACTTATTGACTCCAAAGGGGATTTGGTGAAGTATGACCGACTCCCGGAGACAATCAAGAGATCAATTGGCATGGATTCTCAGAATCTTGTTCTGAATAATAATAAACTAATTGCTGATTTGAATGAAGCCAATGAAGAAATTAAGGATTTACGTAATGCATTAGACGGGTTAAGAGCAGTCACGGAAACAAGTCAATTCGAAATTGATCGATATGTTACACTTGAGAAAGACTTGAGGGGTATAATTGAACGACATCAAACCAGAATCGCTGAAAGTGAGAGTTATCTCGAAACTGCAGTGAAAGAAAAGGTTGATGCAAGACTATATGCAGAAACCTTACTGAATGATTTGAAAGTATACAAAGATGAGATTGATAAGAACAAGAAAGACTTGGCCAGCCTGAAGAAGATTGAACAAAGTCGAGATAGCTTGATCAAAAGGGTTAACACCTATGAAGAGCTAGCCAAGAATAGAATCATTTCCAATCAAGAACAAATAAGCGATCTGGAAAGACAAAATGATGAAATACGTGATAAGATGCCTCTTCGTGATCGTGTGAAGGCCATCTTCAAGAAATACGGATTCACAGTCTTTGCTGTCATGAGTGCCGTTGGAGTGGTCATTGGCGTTATAGTCTCCAACCTCTCCAAAGGTCTATCGAAATTGGGCAAAGGGGTTGGTGATGGGCTAAAAACCCTTGGGAAGAAACTTGGCGAGATATTGCCTGGGATGGTGGGTGCTATTGTAAGCTTTCTATTCAAGACTGCTGGAGAGGCCATTTCATTCCTGGGTAAACATGCTTGGCTGTTGATAATGGCGGTTGTGCTTTACTTCATAGAAGAGTTAAAAAGGAAACGTAAATGAATCAAATGAAGACCTACTGTATCAAAGAGAAAAAGCTGACTTATTGTGTACCTAGTAGTGAAACCTTTGCCAAAACATCCAAAGGAAGGCCGATGATGAAGTGTAAATGTTCCAGCTGTGGCATCATCAAAACTCGATTCCTCTCAGATGCTGATTATAGAAATTTAAAGATGAAGAAGGAGTAATCAAACAAAATGTTGAGCATTACTATGTACGAGTCTGAAACCAGAGTGTATTTGGATCCCCCACTGGAAAAGGTTCGGGAAATACAACTCCTCGACTGTATTATACCCAAACGATTGGTCAACTTCAAGGATCGACAGAGCTTTCTCAAGGAGGATCGGCCCATCATAATAATTCAACCCGGTACATTCTCTCTACGTGATATACACGCAATATTTCTCAATGATACGGATAATGCCAAGCTATCGATCATTGAGACTGACACTGTTGATTACCTGTATTCCAACAAGAGCCTCAACATTAAACTTACAAGAGGGCTACAAGTTGGTCTTGGAGTGCCTGAAACCATAGCCCCTGGAAAGTTATACCCCATAAATATACAGATTAAGGAGCCACTGAGACTTATGTGTAGTATAGTGGACAATAAGTCGTCATATATGAATAAGACTCAATCCGGGGAACCCGTGAAACTCTCACCCTCACACCTCCTTGCCAACATACCATCACAGGATTACCCAGCCATTCCAGCTCAGAAACATAAGAGCCCCATAAACCACTTCGACTTAAGCATCCTCGACATTGGATGGAAGAAACTTGATCTGAAGGGTTCTCCCATCACTTTCAGTTTAAGATTCAGATAACATCTTAAAAGTAAGTGATATTCATTCCAAAATGGATGAATATAAATCAATATATCCCAACTTAGAGGCTACTGCACCTCCTGCACCTCCTCCAACCCCCACTGATGGGCCATCATTCAGGCTTCAACAATGTTGTGATGCCTTGGACAAGCTAAAGTCTGAATTAAGACACTATGAGACAGTACTCAAAAAATACAACCGATCCAAGGGTGTATTAATGAATGCAAGCTCGACCTGTGGTATAATGTCTTGCATTTTGGCGGCTGGTGGATTGGGCACATCTCTTAGTAGAGTCGGAATCATCGCATCTGTGCCATTGGGTGTAGTAAGTGGCGTATTTGTGTGTGCATCCATAGCGTGTCAACAGATATCCAAGAATCTGTCCAAGAAAGCTGTGAAGCATCAAAACACCATTACACTGGCCAGATCCAAGATAAACACCATTGAAGACCTGGTTTCCAAAGCCCTTCATGACAATAAGATCTCTGGCGAGCAGTTCTCGTTGATCATAGAAGAACTCAAGAACTTTGAAAAGCTCAAAGCTTTATATAATTTATGAGCAAAACAAATACTAGTCCAAATAGACTTAAAAGGTGGTTATACTAAGAACATAATCATGTCTAATAGACAATCCAGTGAAGAGAAATGCAAATCCTTGGCACGTACTATTACAGATCTCATGAACAACCAACCTCTAAAATATAAACTTGGAGAGAAACTCAAAACTTTAGATTTTGTTGTAATGTATGAGGTGATGAACATGGTGAATGAAAAAGATCAAAAAATCACTGAAGAAGAATATAGGTCTATGTATTCTTCTTTAATAAATGACAAAGAAATCAATAAAGCTATGGAACTTTGGCATGAAAAAGAACGTAAAAATTTTGGATTTGATTGATGATGTTACATTTAACTAATGGCTTAAAAGTTTGAACCCTTCTACCCAAATTCTGGATAGAAGATGGACTTACTCAATGATTTCAGAAATAGGTATCCAAAAGCTGATCGTGATCAATTCGTATTTGTGACTGATAAATATGGAGGTTACATCAGATGGAAACATAACGGTATGACAATCATGTCCTATGATGACCCTTCTGGAAAGACGTGGACTGATGGACTACGACCAGGTTTGAAATTACTACTCTGGATTGATCTTGGACTGACTGATGATGACACACTAAACTCATTCCCAACGAGCCTAACCATGACCAAACGATACTACCCGATACCAGCCGTTGACTTTGATAACCCCACAAGTAACACTACAACCATGCTGACATCACTAGACATATACGTGTCCAATACGAAGAAATTCATCGCCAAGATGCGTAACGTATTCACCTCCCAAGTTGTGACTTTCAAGACTGGTAAACAAAGTCGAAAGTGGTTGAAAGCCCCCTACATGAACTACTGGCCTCAACAGCTGAACTTTGCAGTATGGTGTGCAACATCTGGTTGTGGAATAAGCCCTTTTGAAAGCCTCAACTACCCAAAAGTCGTGAATAGTTTCATTAAGTTTCATGTGTACTTCACCATAAGACGTATATTGTATGAACTAAGTCTTCCACTGCCTGATGAACAACCTTTTGTAATCAACAACAACCCTTACAGCAAAGTCGCATACCAAAGATTGTGCGCTGAATTTGGCATCTCAAACAACTCTGACTTTAGATGGAAAGGTGGAAGAAACGGTGGTTTGGGTGACATATTCATCGATTATGGAGCTGGATACCATGGAGTAGGTGGAGGATACCAAAATGTCCATATGGTAAGAAACTATGATGAAGAGGCTGATCAGTGGCCTGGTGAAGGTGGTAAATTTGCTGATGATGGGGGTAAGAAGGAAGCGGGTGACCTCATATCATTCATCCGTAATGATGACTTTGCTGATTATAAATATGCTTGGTTCATCCCAACTAGTGGCTATGGACTCACTAAAGCTGGACTTGGAAGGTTGAATCGATCTGCTGAAGCCTTCGTTTACTGTGTATTGGGGGCTCAAGTCAACACTAGAAATTCGATTGTGGGCGCTGGTGGTGGTGCGATCAAGACTCAACAAGAATTCTTGGCCCTTTTTGAGAGTAGTGTGATCGAGAATGACATTTCAAGTTCGATCCAAAGGTATCAGCTGGCCACTCAAGAAGCTAAGTTAAGGCTTGATTTGGCCATTGCTCCTGGAGTGTGGCTGATGCCGAGTAACATGATCATAAATACAGAGAGTGTAATCGGGTATAACAACAACCTTATGAAGGCCACTGATGATATGAAATTTGGTGCCAACAATAATATAAACCTAGAGACTAAGACTGTGGGAATCAGCCATAATCTGGGATCCTCAAAAGTCAAGTTGCCACATGCAGCTGCAAAGACTAAACAACCAACACCAGCACCAAAGATTGATCCTCAACCTAAAATCAAAGGATCTTCACCAGAAGAAACAACTAGTAATCATGAAACCAACCTGATAGTATTAATCCTTGGAGTTGGAACTGCCGCTTGGATGGTATTCAGATAAAAATTGAGATACACAATTCATAAATCACATCAATTCTTAAATCATGACATCATTGGCAATCGTTGGCAGTAGATACTTTGATGACTATATTTTCTTGAAACTAGAAATACACAAAGCCCTCAAGAAATGGAAGCTGGATCTCTCAGACATACAATTGATTGTGTCTGGGGGCGCAGAAGGGGTTGATGAACTGGCCAGAGATTTTGCCATTGAAAAGGATATCCCATTCAAGGTGTTTGAACCTCAATGGGACTATTATGGCAAAGCGGCTGGACCAATTCGCAATAGAGCGATTATGGAGTGTGCGACGCATGTATTGGCCTTACCTTCTCGTTACTACTCACCAGGTACCAAATCGGCCATTAAGATAGCTAGGAAATATAAGAGAAAGGTTATAGTCGTTTATGTCCAATGATTAAGTGAACTTTTGTAACGTGAGACGCGTTACAAATGTATTTTTCATACCTCACAAAGGCCCGCACTCTTCACAATCCCTTCTTGGCTTATAATGACGGCAAATATAATCTCCACTACACATATGACACATCCATTTCTTATTATTAGTCTTAATTCTACCATGTTTACAATACAAATGAGGTTTGCATTCTTTACACATTCGCTTACCATGTATACAAAAAGATGAACCGCCACACTCTTTACAATTGTTTTTCTGTCTACCATGTTTACAAATACCTTTACCTCCGCACTCTTTGCATATATATTTCTGTCTACCATGTGGACAATGTTTTCTTCGTTTAATTTGATTACAATCCATTGTATAACAATCAAGTAATACCATCAACAATCAATTCCATATTTTTTGTAACACGATCCATGTTACAAAATGAATTCATTACGATTAGCAGTCAACAACTCCCCAAAGCTGGTTCAAATCCTTAAGCTCTTCAATGTCAACACACCAGTCCAGAAACCTATCTGGATGCCACGTCACGGGCATCAAATCATCATATAGATCTCTGTAGAAAGTACGTTTATGTATTCGTCTATTAGCTTCATATAATAATTCTTCTTTAATCATCCCATGAAACTCTTTTTGGTGAGCTTTCAAATCATTATAACAAATATCATCAGAATCAACTAATCCAACCAAAAACCTATAGTATCTATCATAATGTCTAGATATGAAATTAATAACATTCTCATCATGTGATGAACAGAAATGACTAAATACTTGTATGCCTAATCTATCCATTTTATTAATTTCCTCCATCCTTATGCCATACATCGAAATCCATCCCTCAGATATTGCTAATCTCTTTCTCTTTGACTTTGTCTTCTTCTTAACAATCTTGTTTTTTATTTTTCCCATCGTATGCAAACCACTTTTACCACAAACCTCAAATATAACTTTTGTAACACGATACATGTTACAAAAATATCATGCATGATTATCAATGAGCCCCCCAACGCTCTTTCAACTCCTGAAACTCTTCCACATCAAGACACCAATATACAAATCTACTTGGATGCCATGCCACAGACATTAGCTCTTCCCATATTTCGTTTATAAAAATACGTCTATGTATACCCTTCCAAGCCTCATGTAACAACTCATCTTTGAAACTTATATACACACAAACCGTAAGATCTCCAATAAGTAGATCACCAGGAGAATAAAATTCTTCAACATCAAAACCTATCAGATCACAGGCTAAATAGTCAGCACCCCTACACAAATTCTTAACAATGGCATCAGTATGCAACTTATCAAAGTCTTTTGAACATTCATATACTATTTCATTATCATCTATAGGAAAATACGCCATAGTAAATGTAAGAGAAACTTTTTCAACAAAATATTGATTGAACCTCGAAACCCTATACAATATATCTGCTTTGTTTTTTTCTATAAAATCATGAACTCCTAAACGATCTCCATTATCATAGGTAAAATCAAAGAATGTTTTCATTCCAAAACCCATCATGTTTGACATTTCTCAAAGCTTATACTCTCCCCGTTTAACACCAACCAAAAATTTCAATTTACTTTTTCCACCCACGACCCCACCCCTCCACTCGACGATCCACTCTGAAAAATTGACACCCTTAAAGAAAATCATCCATCAAAAATCGAACAACCCAAGACCCAACTAATTAATTATGCACAAAATTTTTTGACCACGCCCAAAAAATTCTGGCCGAGCCGAACCAGTCCCCCGACAAAATTGACCACGCCCAAATTGCGCCAGAATCCGCCTTTTGCAACTACTGATGTTCTTCTTGTGCTTGTTAACATACTCCATTACTTCGGCTATGTATCTGAAAAAACAGAGAAGTTACTGCCGTTTTCACATTTTTCGAAACAAAAATGGAAAACCGCTTATGTCTATCAAGCAAGAAACATATAAGGTTTGGTTACATGACCAAATATAAGGGTTCCGTTAGGGTATACCGCCTGCATATTGAAACACACACACACTCACTCTCTCTCTCTCTCTCTCTCTTTCTCTTTTTCTCTCTGTCTCTTTCTCTCGTGGTCAACAGCATGATCCTGCTATTCTAGTTTATACTGATAACCAAATAAGTGCACGTACTTTAAATGCGATTCCGTGTAGCTTCGTCGTGGAATAGCCAGACGCAAAAGCTCTGTACTTTCGTCGTCAATTTCATCGTCAACTTCCCATTTCATGGACTCGTTACCAAACATTACACCACCCTGCTCAGAGCAACGTATCCCACCTAATAAGAAATAAAAATCAAGGGAGTCTAACTACATTGTCCAGCCGGAGTGTGACCACCTCAGTTACACAGAAGACCCGTTACCGAAATTCCCTTCCCCTTTTGATGCATCATGGTCACATTTATCAAACGCAGTGTGAGTTCTACCATCTTGCAGCTTTTCTCTTATCGTACCTTTGTAGAATTTACATTATTAACTCGATTAATAATTTTATTTTGTTTGTTTAAGTTTCCCACCAACGTAGTAACATTGTAATAGAAACTAACTTATTCAGACGAGACTCAAATTTTGGCTTGTTACTGGCTGGGTGAACTAAGCAAGGTAAAGTGTAGTGTTCAACTAAAGCAGATTCTTTTATGTCGTAAAACTTAAAGGTATGCAGGATATTTCATCACCAAACTGTTTGGAAAGAGATAAACAGCAGGGCACTTTCTACGAGAGTGACTTTGAAGAAGTAGGCGTCTTTGAACAGACGCACCCTAAGATAATTAGTAGGTGCAGGAGCCCATGACCATAATAAATGAACATAACATAAATGGAATCGTCGCGAGGATTCCGCAAATGTAACTTTGAAACTTTAAATAAATATTCTTTCTTTAATTCTTCTGCTCCTGAGCGCTTCATCAGTTTCTTGAACAGTGAAACGTTTCAATAGAAGCCCGTACCGCTGCGTTTACCACTTGAAAAGTAGCTCTAACATTCCTCCAACTTTTATCGTGTTTAGTTACATATTGTTTAATCTAAGCCTTCTTTGAACTGTGGGATACATTTTGAGTAAATTCAGGATTGGCTTTTGTGATAAAAGGGCAAAAGATGCGAAGAAAAGCGAAAGATCGGAAGAGAAAGCGAGTTGGTCACTTAAAGCAACGGAAACTATGGAAACCGATTTCGCGGGAAATATGAGTTCTATAAATAACCACATCTGCTACTGTGCTGGGGACGCCACCCAACACAGAGGAACGCTCCTGGTCATGGGCTCCTATATACAGGAGATTTTAATATATTCATATTCCTAAGATAATTAACCAGCCACTTGTGATGAATTTGACGTCATCCAGTCCCATGTTGCTTAGCATACCTTCAACATAAAGCGCACAGCCTAATGCCCAAGCTGGGAACTGCTCCACAGGAATGTGAGACAACATAGCGGCTGCATCAATGTACACAGCATGGCCCCCAGGGGGAGTGAGAACAGGAATATGGCGCTCCTTCAGTAGATCAGCCAGCAATCGAACAAATCCAATTTGATAGCGAAGATAATCTTCCTCTAACACCTCATGCAACCCAACGGCCATGGCTTCCAGGTCCCTCCCGGCCAGCCCACCATATGTTAAGAACCCCTCTGATATAATTAATTCTCTGCGGCATTTCTCGGCGAGTATTTCGTCATTCATGGCCAAGAACCCGCCAATGTTGACTAGTCCATTCTTTTTGGCGGACATAGTGCAGCCGTCAGCGTATGAGAACATCTCCTGGGCAATTTGCAACGGAGTGCGGTGCGCAAAACCGTTTTCGCGCGTTTTGATAAACCACGCATTCTCGGCAAAGCGGCATGGATCAAGAAAGAAGGGAACGTCATGGCTGCGGCAAAGCTTGGAAACCATTTTTACGTTTTCCATACTAACAGGATCTCCTCCAAGTGCGTTATTGGTTACTGTAAGCATTACCATTGCAACGCTGTCCTTTCTCTCTCCCGACAACAGTTCTTGAAGCTTGCCAATGTCCATGTTTCCCTTGAAGGCGGCCTCTGCGCTGGAATCTAGCGCCTCTGGAATGGGAAGGTTTAAAGCTTTTCCTCCGTACTTCTCCACGTTAGCCTGGGTCGTGTCAAAATGGGCATTGTTGGCAACGATATCGTCGTCATTTAGGAGGCAGTGAAATAGAATCCTCTCAGCAGCACGGCCTTGGTGCGTGGGAAGCACGTGACGGAAACCGAAGATTTCCTTGGCTACTTTCTCAAACTTCCGGTGACTTGGTGAACCGGCATAGGACTCGTCTCCGATCATGATTGCGCTCCATTGTTCGGAACTCATCGCTCCGGTTCCGGAGTCGGTTAAAAGATCGATTATGATGTCTTCCGACTTTAACAAGAATGGATTGTAGTTCGCTTCTTGGAGGTGGACCAGTCTCTGGGCTCTGGTGGTGCGTTGAATCTTCTCCACAGATTTGATTCTGAAAGGCTCGAAGAACGTTTTGAAGGCATGTCCTTGTAGCTCCATTGGAGTTACAAACTGCAGAAAAGATATGGAATAATCACGTAATAATTTCATTTATTGCACGCCTGGCTTAGAACGAGATGGAAATAAATAGAGTTGCATAGAATGAAATCAATGTGAAATAGCATGAATTTTCATGCCACGTTGGTGGTAAGCTGGGCGAGGAAGGTGGATACAAAATATGATAAAGTCCCGTAACGTACGCATAACAAAATTCGTTTGAAAATACATCCGGCAAGCTTGCCTGCTGGATGTTTGAAATACCCAATCTTAGATGCGGCTTCAGCCAAGTGAGAGAGGGGACAAGGGGTGGGGAGTGGTCTCGTCAAGAGGGGTTCGAGCCATAAATGTGCGTTTTACGAGTCACGAAACAAAGAATTACAAGTAGGAGACATTTCTGAAAGCACCGAACGAAACAGTTTTTGGCGCCAGCTACCTAGGGGGTAGGTATGGGGTGTGCCCCCTCCCCCAGGAATTTTTTAAAATGTCTTTACTATTTCTATTATATTAAGTAGATAATGAGTTAGTAGTAATAATTAATTTAAGCTGATGGAAATACCGTGTATAAATAAAGTTACCTACCTACCTATTCCCAGTAACCGACTCCCAATCCCAGTGAGTTAAATCCCATTTTCCCAGGGCAAAACCCGGCCAACCCAAATTCTCATTGTACCCCTTCAGGACACTCAAAATGGTAACCACAACTACAAGCTATCCGGTTAGCGATAGGCTGAACTTAGAATTGAAGGGATTGATTTCCCGCTGAAATTAACACAGGTAAAATAGGATTAGTGATAAAAAAGCAGACGCTAAATGGGTTAAGCTTTCACCTATTGCCGAATCAGGTGGTATCCATGTCTGAGGCGTTTGATTCTCTCCACCCACCGCTACTATTGAGCAAGTTTCGGGCATATACGGTTTTCGAGAGAATACCGTACAACTGCTAAATAGCTACCTCACAGACCTGAAATATCAAGTTAAGATCGGTCGTCACGTCTGTTCGAGTCGACTGGTAAACCGCGGCTGTCCACAAGGCTCCGCCCTTGGCCCGCTGCTATGGAACGTTTTTCAAAATGATCTACCTTATGGCCTCAATGCGAAATTGTCGATGTACGCAGATGATCACCAAATTTATCATATCGGGAACGACCAGGGAGCCGTTACATCGCAACTCAAGGAGAGTGCTAATTTTGCTACAAATTGGTATGGCTCAATCTCTTAGCCAGGAATATCAAGAAGTACCAAGCCAGGAACATCGGCTTTAGTCAGAGCAATGGTAACATCCATGTAAACGTAGAGGAAATCAAGACCACGGATAATCTTCAGCTTTTAGGCGTGACACTAGACTCCGATCTTAGTTTCTCTGACCACATAAATCTTAGCTGTAAAAAAGCTAGTCAAAGAATAGTCGTTTTAATGAGATTAAGAAACCTGCTTCCTACGCAGTCAAAACTAACATTGTTCAAATGCGCCTTTCTACCCTACGTTACCTACTGTCACTTAGTATGGCACTTTTGTAAAGCTAGCGATACTAGAAAACTGGAGAGAATACTAGAAAGAGGCCTCAGAGCAGATTTTAAGGACAACAGCTCAAGCTATAATCAACTGCTCGCGGGGGCCGGTCTGCCCACATTACTTTTAAAATAGACGACTTGAAGACCTCTCTATTTTGATGTATAAAGTTAAACATAAGTTATTCCCCTATTATCTATGTGATTTTTTCAGCAATAACCCTAGAACGTATAACTTAAGACAATCTGACTTTACAATGCCAAGGTTTAACTCGGTGAAATATGGTAAGCTGAGATATCTAGGACCCAAATTGTGGTCAAAATTACCAAAGAGCATAAGAGAGACAACATCTCTCAGCACTTTTAAGACGAACATCAGAAATCTCAACAATCTTGATGCATTATTAGATGATGGCTGCAGAGGCTGTCCGCTCTGCTCCTCCTAAAGAATCCATTATACATAGTCACATAACATATTTTAACTTGGATTTAAAATTTACTATTGTGAATAGCTATAGCTATAGTATTTTCTTTTAATTTAACTCGTTTTTGTTATGTCCCCGTATTAGTAGGGGAGTTTTTCCCCAGCTAGGTGGTTGATGACATTCTTAATAAAGTTTCTATCTATCTATCTATCTATCTATCTATCTATCTATCTATCTATCCATTACACATTTTTTGTGTGAGTAGGTTAAAGCTTTGCTATACGATCAAACAAGGCACAATGGGAGTAAATGCTATTGTACTAGTGGTGTGTTTAACCGGATTCTCAGTCTAGGCGGGAAATACTGTAGTGGCGTCAGTGGAACACCAATAAGGATAGACAAAGCCAAAAATGTGATTTATACCACACACGGAAAAAAAGAGGCATTGAAACTGAAAAGACAATACTACTTATGTAACGTACAAGCAACCTAGAAAATAGCAAGAAATATGAGAAAGCTAATCTAGATAGGTGGGAATATAGATAAATTAAGAATAGGAAATAGTGATATGTTAAAAGAAGGAGAAAACTTATTATACTTTAGAAACTACCCTAACTATATGAGTACCAGTTCCCTTTATCATAAATATATGTAGACTTTGAAGCACTCGTGGAAAAACTCCAGCACTGTAAAAAGCCAAGCCGAAATGAAGAAGAAAGTTTCACAGAGAAGACAGCGATGTGCTTTTGCTTTGGTGTAGGAGACAATAAAAGAGTTCTACATAAAGCATTTTACAGAACTTTTTTGTAAATATTTGTTTATATTTACAGGGCTCCTGATATTTATTAATATTCATAGAAATTATATAACTGATATTATATCAGTTTAAATTGTAATAGATATACTGATGATTGTGAAAATAAATGAATGAATGAGAAAATGTAGCGAAAATATTCCTTTTAGAATTATGGCAAATAGAGACAAAAATTATTACAAAAACGCAACTCATCGACATGTCTGTAATAAGGGATTGCTAAAAGGGCGGGGTGGTGGGGTGGGCGGGGTGGGGGAGGGGTAAAACAACACCAAGGAAACAACTCTGTAACATCTAATAGCCATTTAAACACAGGAAGAATTTTAAAAAAGATCAAACCATTTTTCCTTTTGTGATCATTTTCTTTATTCTCAAACTTTTCTCTTGATCATGCATTATTATTGTGGAGAAATTTGGTTTTGATGAAAGGCCAAAAAACAATAGGAAAACCGCTCAAGTATATATCAATATTGGAAACAAATTCCTTCATAACAAAATACATTTATTTCTTTCATATCGCATTTCCTGTTGTACCATAACTACTACTCACAAGATGGCATTTCAGTTCTGATGCACAATGTCTGCAGAAGCACTACAGTATGTGTAGTTTGAACCACAGATTAAGTACTAAATCTGTGGTCCCCAAAAATAAATAAGTCACGCATACGTCATGACAGAAATTTGTCACACGTATGCTACACCCTAGTCACGCCCTGCGTAAAAATCTAGCTTAATGTTTCCCTTACGTGAATCCGCTACAAATCTGTAAAAGTAATTTACGCGGCTCACACTATGTATAAATACAAGCCTGTAATTCTCATTTGCAAAACACCCTGAAGAAGTCCGCGACAGTCGGACGAAACGCGTAGGAGAATAAATCAGTTTTACAAACCCTGTTCGCAGAGTGCTGCTCACTAGTTCACTATTATAAAAATCGATTGCGCCTGCAGAACATCCGAACAGCGGTAATAAATGAAATGAAAACAAGATGGCGGATCGCGGTGAAACGATCAAAGCAAACAACTTAGGGATATTTTCTTTCTATTTTTTTCTCGGTATTTTTTAGTGTTTAGTCCAAACAGGTAGTCCATCTAGGTAGTCCATTTACCAGTCCATCAGGGTAGTCCATTTTGGTAGTCCATCGTGGTAGTCCATGGACTGGGGGTCAGCGAAATGTACCGACCCATGTAAGAAAGTCATTAAAGGGTTCGAAAAGAGTAAGTCATGTAGAAAATGTATTAAGCGCTATATTGTATACAATACAGCACAAGCCTTTACAATGAAAAGTTTTGTCTATTGATTTCCGAATTTACCTTGAAGTGAACTAGATTGTGTTGAAGTAGACATGTTGGAAAAGTAGGCTTACCTGTTTTGCTTACTGTTGTGTGACTCATCATATTTACATTGTAAAAACAAGAGGTTAATAAGCATAAGAACAGAGATATATTGTTGTATTAATGATGACAAGTGTGATTCAGCCTTTAAGTGCGACCCTGAATATATATGGACTTGCTGTGATCAGTTGTGGTATAGATCATCAGTTACAAAGTGTGATGATAACAAAGACACTAAGTCAGTGCACCTTATTCAGAGGGACCCTTATGTGTTAGAAACTTTGAACACACAGACAGTGAACAGCAGGATACCAGAACTGCATTTATATTTTGGCTCCATTTAATCCTGTACCCTTATGTTAAGTTATCAATTTTTTTAACAACTGTATGCTTGCCACCTGCCTTATAACTGATGCCTAGTGTAGTCAAATGATTGGCGTCATGTACTCACTGTATGTTTATTTCGAAAAGCTACTCAGCTTCCTGGTCACGTTTATGTCAAGAGTACCCAGCGGAGCCGCTCCTCCACATACCCGCTCCGCAGACCGTCCTGAGCTGGCTGGGAAATTTCCGTTTGAGCCAGAACCTTGCTAGCTTTTTTCTGAAATACCGATAAACTTGTTCGCATATTGAATTAAAACATGAAAACTTGCTGGGAAAAGAATGGCATGCTATATTTCTAGCTGCAGCCTTTTGCAGTGCTCTCTAGCTAGAGATCTCTAATCATGTAATTTAGGAGTCATGTCACACACCAATATGACAAGTCCAGGCTACAGATAACAAAAACTCAAATTAGATGTTGGCAAAAAGCAACTTCTAAATAAATTTCCTGGCTGGCAGATCTGAAAAGTCAAAATAAGCCGCTGGCAAAACAACGCAATAAAAATCCTGGCTGGGAGTTTTTCCTTGGAATTGAAAGCTTGCTGGCAACAACTGAGTAAATAGGCCTTTGCTTGCTGGCTAAAATAATTGAATAACCGTTGCTTGCTGGCAGTGAGGAGCGGCTCTTTTTTTCCCACGCTAGTTAATTATTAACCAAAAACGACTCCGCAGATTGCAAAACATCGTAACATGCAATAAAACACCTTTCTAGAAAAAACATTCGTTGAGCACTCCTGTTATGTCAGTTGTGATTATAGATTATTAAAATTATCTTGAAGTTCATTCAATCACAACTATTAAAAAAACACTTCGTTAATTTTAAAATTATTTCTTTTTTCTCTATTTTGTAAACATATCCACGAGTTCCCCATAGTCCTACTTTGATTTATTTTGTTGTATTTGTCAAAGTGAATACAACCCTGGGGTTGCATCTCCCGCTGCGCGCGTGATTGTTTTGTTTTGTTTCGCTCCGCAACGCTTTGCAGTGATACAAATTCCGCCTAAAATTGTTTGTCACGCTCTAATTATCACGACGACTTGGACCCCATCCATACTAATGCGTTCTCGTTTAAAAACGCGAACGTTTTGATACGTTTTCGCCTACTTTGATGAAAACGGAGACTTTCAAAAACGGTGACATAAAATGCGTCACATGCAATCAAATTTTCCAGATGGCGCTGCGGGCGGTAAACTTAAACACATATGCATTCCCAGGCTCCAGACGTTTTTAGTCGTTTTTGAAAGTTTTAGCGTGGATAGATGAAAACGATACAAAAACGCTAGTGTGGATGAAAATGTTTTGCGAAAAAAACGGAGACTTTTGAAAACGCATTAGTGTGGACGGGGCCTTCGACTCACTTGAGTTAAGGTACACCAAGAAACGTAAAGCGGGGAAGTACGTTACGGACAAGAGTCTTGAATAAAGGTGTAAATTTATTGCCACCAAATACTAGATCCTACCGTAAACTAAACACAACCACCATAAGGAATGATGCTCAAAGAATATCTTCATGACATTCCAATCATTTCAACGCGAATACTTAGACCAAACTAAGAGTGCCAATATTATCTATAGAAAATCACTACACACAAAATAATAACCGACATAAGTAAAGGTAACTGTCTTTTAATAATAGCTAAAGAACATGCAACATTTAAAGCTGTTCAGTGCGACAGAAGAAGCTCACGGCTTGTGTTCATGACAGTCACGAAAACTAACCAAACTAAATAATAATATAAAAACCAGTTCCAGGCAACGTTTGCAGGATTCCTAACGAACTGACTGGGTAAAGGGAAAAATGTAGAATCACTTACATAAAAGTCCCGCTTGTCAGCCCTTGACCAAAGGAACTCTAATGACTTGTTACGTATTCTACGCCCGATGTACTACTAGGTCCTCTCAGGGCCTTTGCAATGCCAATTGAGCTAAGGGTGCGGTTATATATACATAAATATAAGTTCTTTTTTGCATTTTCATTGACCGAGAGGTAGTAGAGGTCAGGTTATCATCTGTAATTATCCTCTGTCACCGCTCGAGGCCACGCCTTGGGCATAAATGATGGCCATGGCAAAATTAATGCTTTTATGTTTTTAGATCTAAAAGAAGCTTTCGATACAGTGGACCACGAGATCCTTTTATCTACGTTGCATCTACAGAATAAACGGTATTACTCATCCATGTTTTCAGTTGTATTTAGAAAACCACACTTAATAATTCAGACAGTGTGTTCCATCAGTGATTTCAATAGTTGCACTTGAGTTGTGGTGTCCTTCAAAATGTTTTGATTCGTTTTTGGCCAAGATTAAAACGGAGACTTTTGAAAACGCATTAGTGTGGACGGGGCCTTCGACTCACTTGAGTTAAGGTACACCAAGAAACGTAAAGCGGGGAAGTACGTTACGGACAAGAGTCTTGAATAAAGGTGTAAATTTATTGCCACCAAATACTAGATCCTACCGTAAACTGAACACAACAACCATAAGGAATGATGCTCAAAGAATATCTTCATGACATTCCAATCATTTCAAACCGAACAGTATCCGTCCTATAAACTACAATAGTTGTAGTGCAGAAATTAGATGTTTCCAAAAATATCTTTTTATGAAATTTTGACTATCGAGCCACCTTAATTTGACCAAACTACGAGCACCAATATTATCTATAAATAATCGCTACACACAAAATAATAACCGACATAAGTAAAGGTAACTGTCTTTAATAATAGCGAAAGAATATGCAACATTTAAAGCTGTTCAGTGCGACAGAAGAAGCTCACGGCTTGTGTTCATGACAGTCACGAAAACTAACCAAACTAAATAATAATGTAAAAAACCAGTTTTAGGCAACGTTTGCAGGATTCCTAACGAACTGACTGGGTAAAGGGAAAAATGTAGAATCACTTACATAAAAGTCCCGCTTGTCAGCCCTTGACCAAAGGAACTCTAATGACTTGTTACGTATTCTACGCCCGATGTACTACTAGGTCCTCTCAGGGC